>BSBM01001238.1:1945000-2122500 GCA_027924585.1 Larix kaempferi | reverse complement strand
CTGCATCACCACCATCATCATCCTCATCCTCATCACCATCATCAACATCAGTATCACCATCATCATCATCATCACCATCATAATCCTCATCCTCATCCTCCTCCTCCTCATCATCATCCCCATCATCATCCCCATCATCATCATCATCGTCCTCCTCTTCATCATCAATTTCATCTACCCCTTCCTCATCAACATCTCCATCATCATCATCTTCTTCATCATCAAACTGAACTGGGGAGATTCGAAACTGCGACCTGTGTCTAGTCCCAAGGCTACCACCTTCAAACTTGAAGTGTAGCTGACAATGGATGACACAAGTGTAGTTCATGACCACCCTATTATTTTTTCACTGCAAATTATATGTATTCTTTAATTTCATTTGTGAACTTTACGTATCCCTTTGTATGTTTTCTTTGATATACTTTGTCAACCCTATGTATCCCCTTGACACATGAAATTAAACAATGCATGTGCGCATCTACGTGTGCACACTCTCAAACACACGTGCATGCTCCTAGTGACGTGTGCACGCACCTGTGCGTGCGCGTATTTGCGCGCACGCGTGACTGCATTCAATTTTTTTTGGTGCCCTTAGAGGCTTGGTATTAGCTTCGGATTGCCAAACCTTGAGGCTCAGTCTGATTTGGTCTAATTTGTGGCAGAACACAGCAATTTCTATAACTTCATTTTTTTCATGCCTAGTTCCGCATATGCTCCACTTGTGCACTACTGATGAAATTGCACACACTTGTCGAAATCTGTGTGCAGATTCTAAATATATTTCTTGAAAAGATCTGTTATTTTTTTTCTATTTTTAATTCATTTTTAACTGCATTCATGTCAAATTTGTTAAAAACATAGGTCGTTTATTTGGCCAATAACATTTTTTTGGCTTACCTATTTCCAGAACGGAAAAGAACCCGCATAAGAGTACAAGAATACCTACAAGCTAAATTTTTTTTTTTTTTTATTGTGTTCAGACCATGATATGGTGGCTCAAAACTTGACCATGTCTTAGGGCTTCACTGACTTTCGTAATTTAAAAAATATATATAAAATTAACTTTTAAAATTTTGGAAAAATAGCGCCGCACAAGATTTGTCTGTTGCCTACGCCTCTACATATTTTTTTCTCATAAATTGACAATATACATAACAAATAGGTGGCTCAATTAAAACATGTGCATTATGTTTTAGAGAAAAAATAACATACCAGTCTTAAAATAATGACATTTTGGGGGGTTATAGCATGTTTCCGTAAATAAAAGTTATATATTCCGGAAGGTCATCCGTCATTCTACATTTCATCTTCTTACACCTAATCCGAAAAAGTTTTGTAGGTACCTCTAATAATTGATTTTAATGATAATATTTCTATTTTTCCAGCATGTCATTGCAACTAATGTGTCATAATTGGGTATCATTACCTTGCACCAGCCCATTTACATAGCTATGCATTAAAAGAAATGGTGATGCAAATTCAAGTTTGTGTGTGTAGGCACACCAGTGGTGATCTCAGTTCTTTCTTCAAATTGACAATTTCCATAAAAGAAATAGCGATGCAAATTCAAGTTTGTGTGTGTAGGCACACTAGTGATGATCTCAGTTCTTCAAATTGACAATTTCCATAGGGTAATTTATCTAATGTTTTTTTTTACATTATTAATTGTTTTAATAAGCATAAATGTTAATACATTTCAAAATATTATATTGCGCTCACATATGCCATGGGTCACTTTGTGTTATATATTGACATTATGCATTTTTCTCAAACCAAATTGTAAAATGCCCTTCTCTCTAGATGTGGTTTCTATTAGTGCCTCCAATTGTGTTGTTGCTCATTGTTTCATTTTCTTTTCCATTGTGAAATAGGTCTAAGATTTCCACTCCAATTCACTTTCCAAATTCCACACTCATTTCTTTTCATCCTCTTAAGAATCTGGTTTCCATCCAAGGCATTGATCTTCCTCCATCTTTTCTTCAATAACCAACTTGATGGCTTCAACATATACCTTCTCATACTACTCCTTTGGCTATTCAATTTATTGTTGAATTCATTATCGAGGCTCAACAAGTGTGTCCTTATCGCATGAGAAATTGATCCACAATTTTTTTACACTTGAGTCTTCGCCACTTTAGGTTCTTACTCTACACTTAAACTTCAACAATCATTGGATAGATAATTAGTTTACATCTTTTCTTGCATATCTTGGCTTCTATGGATACAATTCTCTCCTCTTCAAATTCCTTCTCTAATACCTTCATTAGTTCTACCTCTTCCATTGATTGTAGCAACCCCTATTTATTTGTGGTAACCTTGGTGACAAAGACACTAAAGGTTGTTTGGCAATCACAAAATCTTCCAACAAATGAGGAAGCTCCTATTAAGAAAAATTTCAAAGCTCTTGATGGACCTTCGAGGCTTCATCATGGATCTCCACCTCTATGGCCCAAGAGTTTTGACATGTTTCTTTACTCTTCGAAGGGCCACAATGACTTCTTTGGATTTCCTTTCCTATCAGCCTTCATTTTTTGTGTCCCGCTCCACCTAGATATGAGGATCCTCCTTTTATTCTTCAAGATTCTCCACTTGCTCCTTGTAGCACTATAGGTTATGGATCTATTGTCGCTCATCACCAAAATTCATGTGGATGATACCATCAACATAATTAGAGGAATTTTTGGTGAGGATACCACAAAGCATACCTGAAATCATCAACATACTTTAGTTTTCGAGGAAATATTTATGAGTAGATAGAAGGTGTAGTGATGAGATCCCCACTGTCACATGTGGTCGTAAACCTATACTTGGAATGGTTTGAAAAATGAGATATGGATTGCTTTCCTATGAAGCCAAAACTTTGTAAAATATTCATTGATGACACACACCTAATCTGGCCACATGGGGAAGAAAACTTTTAGAAATTTAAAGACCATCTGAATGATCATCTTCACATAAAATTTACAATGGAGGTTGAAAATAATAATAGTATCCCATTTTTGGATATCCTTATCTAAAAAAAAATGATGGTTCCATATTGCAACATATATACCAAAAGAATACATGCAACCATAAATATCTCCATGTAGGTTCCCGTCATCATCCTACTCAAAAACTTGGTGTCATTAACACATTGGTGACTAGAGCTATCAAGGTTTCTGAGGATGATCACATAGAAGTGGAGCTCAAACACTTAGCTAAAGTTTTTAAGAATAATGAATATAAGGAATATCAATTTTAAAAGTTGTCTTAAAAGCAAGGAGGGTTCACCATAACACTCACACTCAAGAAGAACGTAAGATCGTTACTCTCCCTTACATAAAAGGTACCATGGATAGAATGGCCAATCCTTAATAAAGGAAACATGAGAGTGGTATTTTCTCCTCCAAACTATCTCAAAACCATGTTGGATTGCAAAAAATATACCATTGATCCAAATACTCAGAAGGGTGTTTACACCATTCCTTGCTCCTGTAGTAAATATTGCATTGGTTAAATAAGTAGATCTTCACAAGATAGACTTAAAGAGAATTCCATATACATTAAGCATACTTTGATGAAAAGGTCAGCCCTAGTAGAACAATTACATGATTATGATCACCTCATTCGCTTTGAGAACACTAAATAATAACTAATATCAACCATTACACTAAGATGAAGGTTCATGAATCCCTCAAAATCGAGCTCAATCAAAACAACATTAAGAAGGATAAGGATTTTAAAATCAAAGATGATTGGAAACCATTTACTGAACAATTGAAAATTTCTAAAGTAATTGTTTCAAGTGCATAATTGTAGACTCATCTCATATTCACATTGACTCTTTATATCAGGTTAGAGAGTTCAAGTTCTATTTGAGTTTAAATCCTCTTGAATATTATCGTAGCTTGGGGATCGAAACGAGTCGAGGACAATCACTTATTGAATGTTGCTTCCTTTCCTTCTAATATGCTACTCTGTAAAAACAATGAAAAAATATCCATCTATGTTTCTAAAGTTGGTTTGCATCTCCTTGCTAGACCTTATTATGATCTTACTGGGATAGGATAGATCCAGCTTCCACACGTTCACAATGTGTTATGTTTGGAGCTTGTCTCCCTTGTGAACTTCCTTTATGGTGATGGAAACCTGGGGTATGCCAAATGAATTTTATCTATGACTCACTTGCTCGATTCACTCTACTATCAACTCCTTATAGTTTTTTTGAAACCAAAATCATACTTGGAGATGATAACATGTAATGCTTCTAACATGTTGTAGACTTCTTCATATTTGGATAAGATAGGGGCATAACCAACTTGGAGGGGACCACATCCTTAGTTGATTCAATCTATGAGTTTATACATGGGTATTAACATATCAAATTCTCCCAGGATCCATATCCCTCATTAATATTTCCCATTTGAACTTATTACTAAGGGAATCCATTAAGTCCCTTAGTTCCTCTACTATTAATTCTTTTTTTCTAGTGGCCTTCTTCCCCATAGATTCACTCGAAGTTATTTCTTTTACTTTTGATGCTGGACTATATTTATGGGGATGTTTTCATTTGGATATCTTGAGTTGTATCCCCCCTCTAGGTGGCATGTCCATGAATGATGTGTCCCTTAGTAGACACGTGTGTTCCTCTCCTTCTAACACCTATAAACCTTAGCAAATTCATCCAAGTCCAATTTGATGCTACCAAAGGAGGCCATGGAAGAGTGCTCAACAAAACCTATTGTTATAGTGTTGATTGAGGGGTTATTAATGTTCTTTCTAGTAGGATCCATATCTCGCTCACAACCTAAAAATTAAGGGACTAGTCAAGGTGTAGTGGTGATTATCTAAGTAGTCTTCTCAACTTAAAGAAGGTAGCATGATCTTGGGTAGCGATGCTTGTGATTTTGTCTTGTAGTGATGCCAAAAGCATTGTGTATCACCCTACTACTAGATGTGTTAATGGTAGGAGGAGAGGGTAGTAGGGCCTTTCTTGATACTATGTCAAATTCTTTCTCACCAATGTATTGATGCCCATAAATTATCAGCATCGACAATAGGAATTCTCCCCAGTAAATGATCCTAATTAGATCACTCACCGTTTGGTGTGGGGAATCCATCCTATTTAAGGTCTAGCTACCATAAGTGTGTTTGTTTTGTTTCATTACCGGTTGCAGCCCGATCCACCATTTATGTAGTTTTAGTTTTAAGATATGAAATGAAAGTGCCCTAACTAATGCATTTATCCTAGAACTGTCAGGAAGAATCCCCAACAAGTGATGTGTAGGTTCTTATCTCTCGTATTATCACTTCTACCTTATCAATTCGCTAAAATCTATCATAAGCTAACTATCCTATCCTTGCAGGGAGAAAATTTAAATTAAGAGTAATAACTCGAAATGTTTAGACAAGTCTAATAGATAGTTGTTCAAACACAGTAATCACATTTACAACAGAAAGAGTACCAAAGATAGATTTGATATGATTAAAGCAATTTATTACTCATTTAACACACAAATATTTGCATAGAAAGTAAAATCGTTCATCACAATTGAAATAGTTCAAGAAGTTAGAACAATCTCAAAGTATTAGTTACGAATTCAAGAAGAAATAGTTCCACATTAACATTCAACACATTCCACACAAAATATCTGTGCATGCTTTTCCCAGCAAACATATCTTTCTTATTAGCAGAAAATTAGTTCTCTTATAGAATAGTCCAACCCCTATTGTGCTAGAAAACGTCCCTTTACCAGTATTCTCACCCTCTATTTATATTACAAAATTTTGTTTCCATATGGTTGTTCATTTCACCTACCCTAACCCTTGGACTTCCAAAATTTGTCCTCTAGTGTTTGCACAAGAAAAATTACAATAAATTACAATTTACAGTTAACTCCCTAACGACCCCCCCAAACTAGCGATATAATTGTTCCATATATCGTCCTCTTCAAATATAATATTACATTGTACAGGCTCTAAGAATTTCAAAGACACTTCATTACATGGTAACTCCCTTTCTACACTTGTCACTCCTTTTGCTGCAGCCTTGTAGCTGTCCTCTCGGAAATATGCATTTATGAATGCTTGTCCAATATAATGATGAAGATCTTCTTATGTCAGCACATCTAATTTCCTGATATATTCCGCATCCTCCCTTAATCCATTCCGACTCTCCATCAAATGTTGATCTTTCGTGGGCAGCTCGTTCATGTCTAAGGCCATGACCAGATGAAATTTCTCGTGGACCTGATGAATCCTCTTATATAAATCTACACAGTTCTTAATCGACTTAGCAACTTCAACATTTATCCTCCTTCCATATCTTCTGCAAAACTCAAGGAGTTTCATATCTAAATTAAGGTCTACAATCGTCTTCTAGGGAAAGTGATCAGGGAACTCTGTTTTCCCTTCTCTCCACATTATCTGCCTCTTAATATTAGTCATAGTGTTAAACAACCTTTGTTCGATCACCATTGATTTTGTAGCAATCACGTTCATCCTTGCTATTATTTGTTTCATTTTGTATATTTCTTCAGTTATCAATTATTGCGAGCGACAAATATTCTCCTGGATTTTGCATGCCTGCTCATGGAAAGGAGTCATGTCTTGTTTTTTATTGTTCACTAGTTCCACCTATTCTGTAAGAGACTCCTTCTTTTTGACCAACTCCTCTATATTCACTTTCAAATCTACAGCCTGCTGATTTGTTGCTGTCTCTCTTGTTTCTAGTTCACTAATACAGGCATTAAAATTGTTTCTCCCTCCTTCCATGATCATTAATTGCACAGTCAATGCCTCCTTCTCAGTGTCTATATTCTGATAGTCAGTCAGTCATATGTCCTTTTTGGCTATCATGGAATCATGTTTCATTTTCATTTATATTCCATCTCCCCATGCCTTTACCAAGTTATCTTTTAACTTCACCATTTTCTCCTTATTGCGCTCAATGTCGTTCAACAACTTGTCGACGTTATCTGCACTTTCCTGTGCAGCTTCTATGATTATGGATGCTGTGAACTTAGGGTACTTGTGAGTACGCCCCATAATAGTGTTTCCTTGGATGGTGACTATATCATCCTGCACGCCCATCTTTAACCTCTTCTCTGACCTCCTTATATTGGTTTTCCTCTTTGAATAAAAAATTGTCGTGTCCAATTTGGCCACTGTGTGTTTTTAGATGGGGCGAGAGGTGTGAGCCCAAGATATAAAAATGGAAGGTGACCCCCGGTAAGCATGACACCTGATATCCCTAGTGATTCTATATCCATGTCCTGTATACTTGGGCTTCCACGTTGAGATTCCTTGCTTTCCACAGCTTCCTTGGACTTATCCTCTCTTTCTTTCCTCTCAGTTGCTTCTCTTTCTTCCGCTTGTCTTTTATCCTCCTCTTCTTTTCTTTCTCGTTCATATTCTTCTCTTTGTTTTCTTTCTATGTATTTCCTCTGTTGTCGCTATGATTCTTTTATTTGTAGCCTTTCTGCTTCCACCGCTTGTAGCATTTCGGCTTCTTCTCTTTGTTTATGTAAATCTGCCTCCTTTGTAGTACTAGCAGTTTGTATAGGGTGCCACTTCTCCAAACAAAGCATTTGTTTAATTCCATCATGTTATTTTCCCTTCGATACACTTACTCATCCTTTAAGAAGTGATTCGTGTACTCAAAAGTAATACTACATGCTGCACAATGATTAGAAACCTTCTGCCGGCTATCATTTCTTACAAACATTTTCTCTCCAAAATGGAAAGCTTATAAATATTTTATGAAGGCTTGAACACCTTTTAACTTAGGAAATTTATAGGCCATGATGGTGAATGGTATCAATGGGTAGGAGGCCTTCCTTTGCTCATTCAGATAACTTCCAATCCCATTAAAATAGACCTTCCTCACAGCCTCCTTGTGTACCACAAAATATGTTACATATTTGGGCATTAGCAATAGGGCTTTGGAACCCCCATACATCGTGATATAGTTTCTCTCAGGAAAAAATAATAATCCCCATACTAGCGTATGATATCCATAGCATTTTTAGATAAGCAATTTGGCTCCTCATTGAAAATTAACCAATATAGAGGAATGATCATTTCCTCACAGATGAGCTTGTATTAGCTCATGTATCTATGGGTCCATGTGATCTGATAGGCCACATAGATGGGAGACTCAACTTGATTCTAGATACATCCCAATTTATGGAATGGGTTTCTGATCAGTATGTAGTCTATGAGATACGAGGACATGAAGAACTATGATTTTCCTTGTGTTAGTCCTCCTTGGCCTAAAACTATGGTTGATTCCATGCTTTCTAAGATTATATCAACCTAGTTGAAAATGGTACCATGTGTGGCAATGTGATACATCATGGGTATCCAGCTGATTTTATATATGTTTCCATTCGCCCGGCCAAACAACTGGCTTAACATCAAGACTATGATCCTGTATGGAGTTCTTAAGATCCGGCTGTCATACTCTCCACTTGACTTCTGCCTTAGCTGCTTTCTAGGGATCATCATATTTTTTGCATATTCAAAGTGATCTATTTTTACCCCTCTGATCTAGTTATCATTCATCATGATTTTAGGAGACAACTGTTTATACGCTGCAGCTATGTGAGCTGGTTGGAAATACACAAGCCCTTCTTCCTTTGCATTTGAGATTATCCTCATGCTAACATCCATGTAAGTAAGGATCCATCTGATAACCTTAGAGCAAGGAAACAACTCTGGGCATGTGGCCACTTTATGGAGGCCAAATTTCTTGATATTCTGTTATACCATCAGCTCCTCAATGGATGCCTCAGGTACATTTCCATCCTTGATAACCTGGTACAGTTCTCCCCACTTGTATTCTGGGACAACTCCTGTCACTGTTTTGGTGTCTTCGAACATGGTTTCTATTGGGGTATCAATAGTTGCTTCTACGTGAGAGTCTGATTCAGTTTCCTTAATATTTTTTTTGGCACCCTTTCTCTACATGTCAAAATCCTAATGAGACATTGGAATCGATGTGTAAGAAAATCTCAACAAGAAATCTATAAAACATATTTCATTCATATTATTAACAATAAGCAGAGTTAAGAAATTAATTACTTCCATGTTGTCGGGTATATGTTGTTAATGTTTTCTCTTCTTCAATAGTAAACTGGTGTGTGAAAATCAATATGCAACTGGAAATATATGTAAAATCATTTCAAAATATGTTCTTTACAAATATTTTCATCAATTTTAGTCAACCACAATATTCATGTTCCTCATATGAATGGTGGGGAGTTAATGATTCAGTATGAATTCCTTTGGGGTTACTCAAAAAATGTTTCAAGTCTTAATCCCGCTTGGAAAGTGTGTTCATAAACTCACGGTGGATTCTACCAAAGTTTGTGGGGTTAGAAAATCAAACAATCAACTTTCTAAGGATAACCACCATGGGAAAATGTTTCCATTTACAAGCATCTACACAGGAAGTACTGCATGGGGTTTAGATAAAATAAACATCTTTGGCTGTGCATAACCAGAAATTGGCCGAGGCCAGCTTCCTTTCTTGGTCATAAGGATAAAATCTATGAGCATCCCGAGAAGAACTTGCATAGCCATCCCATTCTATTTGCCCGGAGAACGCCTAGTCTTTTGCATTACACATGAAAGAAAAATGTTCGCTTTGAAGGTCACTTTGGTTTTCTGAGTTGGTTTTCTGATTTGGTTTCATGGCAGTGGGAAGGCCACTGTGCTAGGCTGGAAAACGCAGGAACAAATACGTTATTCATGGCGTAATAACCCTATGTGGTTATCCAATTGGAAACACTAAGATGGATTTCAAGAGGGTGCCATTGACTGGTAGATATGGCCCAGGGTATTTTTTGGATGAGGAAAACCCTAGCAACGTTTGATTGAGACCACCACTTAATAAAAAACAAATGGGGAGTGACAACACCAACTACACCCATCTAGACAAATCCCAAGGGTTTGTCTACAAATTATATAAAAAAAGGAAAAGTGTACAAACCAATGGTAAATAAAAATCATGCAAGGGCAAAATTCCAAAATGAGAGTATGCCATTTCAAAAATAAACAAAAAGGAAAAAGTGGCCTACCTAACAGTCGCAGAGTGCTCGTAAAAACAAGTTCAACGACGTTGATTTTTAGGCTTCCAATGATTGGTGGAAATAGTTTCGCGAGAACGGTATTTTCCAAAATAATTTACAAAATGTTTTCACCCTTTATATAACATTTGGAAACCCTAGAAATAAATGCGAATGGGATAAGGTTGGTGGGGCTCATTAATTCATCGAGGCGTTTTTGTATCTCAACGGAAAAGTTTCATCGTTGATGTGTTTCAGCGTAACTCAGTGAGTCGCTCCGCAACACGTCGACGATCTTTTACATTCCACACCGATGTCAACATATTTTGTCTTCCTCACGCCGAAACGCATCAAAACTCTCTCCATTTTTCCGCGGCTCTTTTGGCCGTATCTTTGTGTTTTGCGCCTAATTGTGTCAATGTTAACTCTTTTATCTCTGTCGATCGCTTCTTTTCACCACACCATCGGAGGGTCTTATTCATATCCAACGAAACTCGTCGGAGGAACTTACAATCTTGCGCTGATGTGCTCTTTCATCGGGGCTCTTTTTATTCAATGCCGATGCGTTTCAACAGCCTTCTTACTTTCATGCTAAAATGTGTTGGTGTAACTCATTGAGTTGCTCCGACAAATGCCAATTAGGGAAAAATTCTAAGTATGAATTTTCCAAATGCTCTGACTGTTTCGGCGTGACTCGGCCAGTTGCTCCGAAAAAGATATTTCATCAAAGAAAACCAATTTTTGATCCGACCATTTTGGCGTGACTCATCAAGTTGCGCCGACCGTGTCGATGAGAAAAGTCAAGTTATACTTAGCCAAAAAGTCGCTTTCTTTACTTGATTCTCAAGAAAACTTGTAAGTAACAAAGTTGAACTTCTCTAAGGATGAGATAAACTCTAAGTTTACTCCAAAAATAAAAGGAGGGGCCCTACAAATTTAAGAAAATTTTTGGGATTAGGTTGCAGCAGGAACACAATGATAAAGGGTCTCAACATTCTTCACACCTCTAATTTATGATCTAACTCAATGGATGTTTATGCCTCCTCTTCGTCCACATCAATATACAATCTCTTCTTTGGGTCTCTTGCAACAACCCCTCTTCTAACCCTACTTGTTGTAGCATCCATTTCCCTTGATTTATCTTCATCTCTTCTATTATCTTGGCCCATTACATGATGGAATTCTCCACATGCTTCAATCTCAATATGAATTCTAATTCCTTGATTTCTTCCTCCTTGTATACACTCTCATTGTTAACCACAAACTAATGTAGAAAAGTATCAATTTACTTCGAACTAGTATTGTTGTGTGTTAACTAGTGTCTTGGGTACCTTAGTGGTCTATGTGATGGAATCCAACATTTCCTAGCAATAAATATTGAATGCAATTACAATCATGAACTACTTGAACTTATTCATAGTGTACCAAAAACCTATGAACTTCATGAACAAATTTATTGGAAAAATATCTATTCTCATTAGCTCTATCTACAATGAAAAAATGGAAACTTCCATGCGAAAAGTCTCGGTTCCTCTCTTGTCTGTATATGTAGTTCTACAAGAATTTTTTGGTGATATATGATACCTAGTTCAACCTCAATCTAACTATACATGTTCCTACAACATGCACAACCTCCTTTGAGCACTCCCCCACTTGACATATCTACAACACTTGGCTGGAAAACAATTGTTTGTGCATGTTGATCGGAAATATGTTAATAAAGGATATCTAGTGTTCCTACTATCACTTTTACATGTGATAATTCATATTGTTATAGCATGATTTTTCACATCTCTGCAACATGCCTTTTGTTGGCTTATTTACATCATTGCAGACTGCATTATCGCGTTACGTTTGAACCCCATTATCCCTTCTCAATCAAACCTTCAAAAAATCCCAAATTTATACAAGGACACGATCTATGCATGGCTAGTTTGTGTTCATGTGATTCTCCAGTGTCTATCCCACGTTCACCCTATTTTGAAGGCAAAAAATACAAACAAATTTCGAGAAATGTGAAAACAGTTTCATGGTTTTTCAACCATCCTTTTCCCATAAATAACTAATTGAACCTCCCTAGTTGTATCCCCAGAAGTAAAAAAGAGGAAATAGGAAGCATGATGAGGAGAAAATAAAGAAAATACCCCTTATGTTACTCTTTTTCCTATTGAATCCATAAACCCTATTTTCCCAAGTCTACAATTAAAACCCCCATATTTGGAAATCTGCATTTCCAACACTCCATTTCTTTCTTGCCAAGAAACTATCATATTGTTTTCTTTAGGAATTTATTTGGAGTATTGAATACATTTGTATGTGTGTGTCCTAGGAAGGAGGAACTTAGCATCTAGTTTCAGAACAGTGGTGCACCTGAGGGATGGTGAAATTTATCTTGTATCTTGTTATTGTTTTTTATAAAGAATTCTCTTTCCTATCGAGTAATGTGTTAATTTATTGATATTTATCATCTTGTAAATTTAGCACATTCATTTGCAAATGGATCATTATATTTACATTTGTATACTTGTATCTTTGTCCATGTTTATGATTTCATATTATTATAGATACATTTGGAGCAAAGTCGAGAAGAGGGATCTTCTACAAACATTGGACCCAAGGTAGGAAATCTATCCCTATTTTCTGATATATGCTTGAATTGTAAGTTGATTTGTATTGAATTTATTGGTAGGATTGTTTGAATTGTTTATGTCCACCTCTCTGTAGTAACTTAGCCAAAAAGGTTACTAGGGATTATTTTCCAAGACAAAACAAGCGACTCTGCTAGGGAGTTATCTCCATTTTGGGTTGTTAGAGGATTGTTTGATTTTTTTATTTTGATTTTCTAAAGATATCATGTTTTAACTTAGTAGCTTCTCATTTTATAACCCTTGTAAGAAGGAACTTTTTTGTCTGGGATGTGATTTTGTTTTTTAATTTTTCACTTTTCCTATGCATGTTGTGAGTATAGGCACGTTTCTAGCCTATATTTTTCTCTATTTTGGAAAAAATATTATTTTTTCCTATGAACCAAACCTAGACACTAGACACTCTTGTCCACTCGATTTTTCAGCGCATAACTCGCGTCTATCAAATTTTCCTTGTTTATTCAGTTTGTTGTTTATAGACCTAGGAATGTGGGTTGCTGATTTGTCTAAATTGATTGTGAAAAGTTAAGTGTCAATTGATTAGTTAAAAATTTGATTTCTTTCAAAGAACGAAAACTTTTTTTTCTAAAGGCAAATTTGCATTTTGGTGGAATTTTTTCTATTATTTTCATCCACAGTTATTGTTTCTCTCAGTTTTTACTGGTTTTTTTAATCCAAGTTTATAAAAAATGGATTTGTTATTTGTCCTTTTCTTACAGAAGAAATAAAAACAAAATTTTCCTTTCATACTTTGTAAAGAATTTTTTTTTGCTTTCTTTGTTGTTTTTTGTGCATTGAAAAAGTTGAAAGAAAAACCATGTTTTTAAATCTACTTTTGTTTGTCATTTACAAAACAAAAGAAAAAGAATGTACAAGTTTTATATTCCTTTCTTCACATATATTAAAACGAAAAAGAAGTTACAAGTTTTAAAATTTCCTTTCTTTCGATACAATGAAAAGGGAAAAAGAACCATATTAGTAGGGTTCATTCTTTTCATTTCTTCATTAGTTTTGAAAAGGAATAAAGTTGTACTTTTTGTGTTGCTTGTTTACAAAATAAAAAGGAAAAGAAATGAAATCTATAGGTGTGTTGTATATGATTACTTTTTCATTTCAAGATTTCAGTAATCTTTGCTTTCTACGAGCATTTTTTTATCTTAAAGTTGTATTTCTTGTAAGACTCAAAATACCACAAGTTTCACATACACATCGCTCGAGTATGAAAGCCACTTAAAATAAATGCTTAATTAAAATTAATTAGAAATTTATTCTTGTATATGGTTCACCAATATAGTGTAAGTGTGGATTAGGGTGGTTGTAACTATCCAAGACCATTGATATTTTTAACATAGTGGGACTTTTCAAGAGGATAGGACAATCTAATTTTGTAAGTAGTGTGGCCAGGAAGCTCTACTCAAACCAGATTTAAGCACGAGGTTGTCTGAGGTTAGGTTGTGGAGAGATCCCTCAAATTCCTAATCAATCATATACCAGGTATTTTACATATACGAGGACTTTCTTCATTACCTAAGTGCTATTGAACTTTTGGGCTTAGCTACCCTACCCTTGCATATGATTCTAACCTATGACTATCCCATTAGATGTTGTGAACATATTGGTAGCCATAGAATCTTGTCCTTAGCATCTTACACAAGTGTTAGCGGACGATTTTATGTTACCATCTTGGGTAGACTTTGTGACTAGATCATTATTACCCTTGGGGGGTGTTTTCTATATTTATCTGGTAAAACACTTGCACCAAGAAGGGAAACATGCCTATCCTTAGTAACTGCTTTCAACCTTTGTTGTTTTAGAAGTGGGACTTAATCAACCCACACTAAAAGTTCAGAATTCTTATTTTTTTGCTTCGTTTATGTCCTTAGGAATTTTTACAGTGGTATGCTATTTTCTCTCCAAGTTTAGCTAGACTTACGAATTTTTGGGTCTAAATTTTTTAAGGGTGGAATATTAGCCACTTCATCGATCTAGGAGGATTCAAAATCTCCCCTATTAATTTTTCGATAATTTCATTCCATTATCATTAGGATCTCTAAGAGAATAACATGTACAGTATATCTCTACAGCATATCAATCATAGACACAAAAGCAATCACACAAGAGACACAGAGTTTCAGCAGGGAAAACCAAGAAGTTGAAAAACCCCGCAACTTCCTCAGAGATAAGATAAGCCACAATACAAGATCACAAGGATCAAACCCAAAGAGATGTCTCTAGAAGATGCTCTCCTACTCCTCCACAAGTGCGCCACTTTCTCTCTTAGCTATGCGAGCTTGAGAAGTGAGTGAATTAATAGAATGAGGGACACACCCTTCTTATTTATACTTGACTTGACCTGCCAATTAATTCACTGGGGCTAACTTGCTAATCAAGACTAATAACCCAACCACATGTGCTAACCAGGGCCAACCCCACACTGGTGGTCTAATAACCCATCAATACGAATGACGACACTTGTCGATGCACATGATGACACTTCCAAATAGAGGAATGTAACATATCTAATGGATATACAATAAAGTACAAATGTAATACATAGAAGAATATCTTCCAAAGTTACAAATATCATCAACACTCCCTCTTAACTAGGAAGGTATTCTTTCATCATAGGTCATCAATACATATTGGCACAAGTCTTCAATTCTGGAGCTGGATAATCATCACTGGATCTAGGAGCATCATCATCATCATTGCTACTATACTCAACATCTTGATCACTGGGCTATGTCTGAATTCTACTTGTCAGAGGAAGTTCTACAGAGCTAGCCCTTTTTCATGCTAGATGTAGGCCCACCACCTATAGGTCTTCATCAACACTGGACATACTGTGGATCCCAGGACTAATTAAGTGCGTCAACAAAACCTCGAAAGAGAATCCTAGGACTGATTACGAGCTTACTGTTGAACCTATCGGATCTCCCAGGATATTTTACATTTTGACTGTCACAAAACCTTTAAAGAGTGTCTTGCATCCTGCAAGTACTCTAAAGAGCATCCCAGGACTGATTATGATCTTACTGCTCAACCTCTCGGATCTCTAGGGCTAATTATATGTGACCTCACACACCACAAAACCTTTAAAGAGCGTCTTGCATCCTGCAAGTACTCTAAAGAGCATCCCAGGACTGATTACAAGCTTACTACTCAACCTCTCGGATCTCTAGGGCTAATTACATGTGGTTAGGGAAAACCTTTAAATAGAGTCTTACTTCCTGCAAGTACTCTAAAGAGCATCCCAGGACTGATTGCGAGCTTACTGCTCATTCTATCACATCTCTAGGGAGGACTATATGCCTCTAGTAGAAAAACCTTGAAAGAGCATCCCATGACTTATTTACGAGCTTACTTCTCAACCTGTCTAGATCTCTATATCCCAGGATGTTATGAGCACACCGCTCTACCTGTCCGGATATTGAGGATATTTTCTATGCTACCTGCACAACCTATCCACGGACACGAAGTATCAACCTGATACTCATCATACATCATCCTGATGTACATGATCATCCTGATCATCATCATAGCATCGTCCTGATGCATATCATCTAGAGCATCATCTTGATACTCATCATCACTGCATCGTCCTAATGCATATCATCCGGAGCATCATCATGATACTCATCACACATGATCATCCTGATCATCATCACTGCATCATCCTGATGCATATCATCTAGAGCAACATCCTGAAGCTCATCATCCATGATCATCCTGATCATACAATGCATCCACCTGATGGATACCAAGTATCTATTTGATACATATCATCATACATGATCTATCTGATCATACAATGTATCCTCCTGATACATACACAAATACATGATCCACCTGATCATACAATGTATCCACCTGATACATATACAAATACATGATCTACCTGATCATACAATGTATCCACCTAATACATATACAAATACATGATCTACCTAATCATATAATGTATCCACCTGATACATATACAAATACATGATCCACCTGATCATATCAAGCATCCAACATGATGCATACACAAATACATGATCAAACTGATCAAAGCATCCAACTGATGCATATACAAAGCAGTAACTGGAGCATCGTCCTAATGCTCATCACACAACGCTTACATCCATAGCCATGGGGAGGATCCTCCTCTCACCATGCTTGGAATGGCTCCTGCAAATGTGTCCATCACATATTCCTCAAAGTGTCATCAATCTGAGGAACACCAAGCCTCTCTCTGAAGTATTCAAACTTCACTCTGGCTAGTGGTTTCATCAACACATCTGCAACCTGCTCATCCATCATAACATATAGGAGCTTCACTGCTCCTCTCAGCACCATATCCCTGATATAGTGATATTTGATCTCAATGTGTTTCGACCTGTCATGGATAACCAGGTTCTTAGACAGCTTCACACAACTCTGGTTGTCACAAAAGATACCAGTAGCATCCAACAAAAGATCAAATAACTCAGATAGTAGCTTCCTTAGCCATACTGCCTCACAACTAGATGAACAAGATGCAACATACTCTGCTTTGGCTGTACTCAATGCTACACAGGACTGCTTCTTGCTAAACCAAGAGATCACACCCGATCCCATACTGAAGCAGCACCCAAAAATTCTCTTCCTATCTGTAGCACTTCCTTCCCAATTTGAATCAACATAACCCTCCAAGTTAAACTTTTGATTTGCATCATACTTGAGCCCATAATCAGTTGTACCCTTCAGGTACCTCAGAATATGCTTTATAGCAGCCAGGTGAACATCTCTCAGATTTGTCAGGAACTGGCTCAATGTGTTCACCGCAAAGCAAATATCTGGTCTCATATTCGTTAGGTACATCAAGGACCCAATCATTTGACGATACATTGTGACATCAACCGGCTCAGATGAAGCATCACATGGAAGCTTCAGGTTTGATGCCATAGGTGTGGTCATGGCTTTGCAGTCCATCATCCTGAACCTCTTCAGGATCTCTACTGCATACTTCCCTTGTCCAAGGAAGATCCCATCTGCACTCTGCCACACCTCCATGCCTAGAAAATAGTGCATCATCCCCAAGTCCTTCATCTCGAACTCGGCTGCAAGCTTCCTCTTATTGTCGGCAATCAACCCATCCTCTCCTGTAACAAACAGGTCATCCACATATAGGAGTACTATCATAGGACTGCCTTCCTCAACCTTGTAGTAAAGGTTGGAATTTGCTTTACTCTTGGTAAAGCCAAAACTGGATAGAAAACTGTCCATCCTACAATACCAAGTCCTAGGAACTTGTTTCAAGCCATACAAAGCTTTCTTCAACCTGCACACATATGAATCCCTATCATGTGTCTCAAAACCAAGTGGCTGCTCCAAATACACTTCCTCTTCGACTACACCATTCAAGAAAGTTGTCTTGACATCCATCTGGTGTATCTCCCATTTCATCACTGCAGCCAGAGCAAGTACTATTTTGATGGAAGTGTATCTAGCTATAGGAGCAAAAGTTTCTTCATAATCTATTCCCTCTTTCTGAGAGAAGCCACGAGCTACAAACCTTGCCTTGTATTTCTCCATGCTACCATCTCTAGCATGCTTTATCTTATAGATCCACTTGGAAGTCACTGCAGACTTCCCTTCTGGTCTTGGGACCACATCCCAAACATCATTCTTCATGATCGACTGGTATTCCTCGACCATGGAATCCTTCCATTCTTTCTTTTCCGCTACCTCTTCATAACTAGAAGGTTCTTTGTTCATAATGTCACAGAGCAAGGCAACATAGCTAGTGTGTGACCTTGTCCTTTTCCTTTCTCTGTGTTCCTCTTCTAGAATACCATATCTTTCTACATCTTGGATGAGCTCTCTAGCCCATGCAGGTTTCCTCTTGTGAGATTTCTTCTCACGGGTTGGATCTATAGGTTCTTGTGGATCTTTAATTCCATGGGTTGCTTCTAGAATTGCTTCATTCATAGTGGTATCTTGAAATCTGGATTCCTTTGGTTCTTCATGATCTTCAACAGGTGTCTTCCTTGATTTGGTGTAGGCTAAGTCCTCATCAAATGTTACATCCCTTCTGATGTCAATCTTCTTGAACCCTAGAAAGTATATTCTGTAAGCCTTCGATTTTTCACTGTAACCCACAAAGATGCCCTTCTTTCCTGAAGGATCTAGATTTGTCCTCTTTTGTTTTGGAATGTGTGCGTATACTGGACAGCCAAATATTCTGAGATGGCTTACTTCTGGTTTCTTTCCAAAGAAGACTTCTTATGGTGTCTTATTGTCAAGTATCTTGTGAGGTGTTCTATTCTGCACATACACATTTGTCCTAGCTGCTTCTGCCCATAGATGCATAGGCAGATCTTGGTCATGAAGCATTTCCCGTGCTTCTTCCATGATAGTTCTATTCTTTCTTTCTGCAACTCCATTTTGTTGTGGATTGTAGGGAGTATTCAACTCCCTCTTAATCCCTGAATCACTGCATAACTTCTTGAAATCACCTGAATTGAATTCTCCACCATTGTCAGATCTGAAAGTCTTAATCTTCTTATCTGTTTGATTTTCTATCAAGGCTTTGAATTCCTTGAACTTATAAAACACTTCATCTTTATTCTTTAGGAAATAAACCCAAGTCTTCCTAGAGAAATCATCAATGAAAGAAACATAGTATACATACCCACTCAGAGAACTGGAAGACATTGGTCCGCATACATCGGAGTGGATAATCTCCAAAATTCCTTTTGCTTTGATTTCACTGCTTGGAAATGCTTTCTTTGTGTTCTTTCCCTTTGCACATCCTTTACAAACATCTTCATGCTTTGATTGGATTTCAGGAAGACCTTCTACTAATTTGCTTGCAATTGGTAGTCCTCTGTAGTGCATGTGTGCAATCCTTCTATGCCAAAGTTCACTTGGCTCCATAGACTCATGTACCATGGCATGTTCAGGTTTCCCCTTCAATTTGTACAATCCTCCCTCTTGCTCTCCAATCACCACTGCGTCATCTATTGTCTTACCTTTAGGCCACATGAGTACTTGGCCATCTACAAATGCAACCCTCATCCCCTTTGCATCCAAAGATGATATGGATAGGAGATTCTTCTTGAGCCTAGGTACATATAAAACATCTTTCATTTTTAGAGACTTCCTAGAATCTAGCATGTAGGAGGCTTCACCACTTCCTTTGATGGAATATTGATAGTCATCCCCAAGTTTCACTTTATGGGGTGACTCATGTTCAGAAAGGTCTACAAAAGATTCTTTAAACCTAGTCATTTGTTTAGAAGCCCCACTATCAATAAGCCAATCATTACATCCATGATAGATAGTACCTATGAGAGCAGAGATTAGAACATATTCATCTTCACTTGATGAGTCATCACTTTCTGCTCTAGCCTTCTTCTTGGGTGGTTCATCATCTTTCAGCAGCATGAGCATGCTATCTCTTTTTGTTGCCCTTGTTCTTCTTCTTGTAGTGATTCTTCCTTTTGTTCTTTCGACAATCTGAGGCAAAGTGTCCCAACTCATCACAAGTGAAGCATCGAACTTGAGAGAGATCTTTCTTCTTATGAAAGTGAGAATGCTTCTTGTTGTGATATTTCTCCCTCTTAAACTTGCTTCCTTTAGTGTGTACTGTGAGGGATTGATCTTCACTTCCCATCTTTTCTTCTCGGGCCACAAGCCTAGCCTCTTCTTATGAACATGCCTCCCATAGTCTACTGAAGGAGACAAATTTTCTTCTTGCACAGATTCCTTGGATGAAGGAGTCCCATGACCTAGGTAGGCCATTCAATGTGGTCATTACAATTTCACTATTCTCTACTACATCCACAGCTTCAAGTTGTTCCTTGATTTGAGAGACCTTTCCAAAGTAGGATTGAATGGTATCTCCTTTTTGAAGCTTTACCCCTTTCAATTGGTTCTGCAAAGTCATCTTCCAATTTATGTTCTTTCCTTCAACCAACTTGGTCAAGGAGTCAAACATCTCCTTAGGTGTCTTTAGGGAAGACACTGTTAAATTTTGAGCATTAATTCACAATACTCTAGGATCTTCACTGAGAGAATAACATATACAGTATATCAATGCATGACAATCACAATAAGCATGACAACCATCACAAGAATCAAAAGCATGAGAGACAAGAGACACAGAGTTTCCGTGGGGAAAACCCTAAGGTGAAAAACCCCACAACTTCCTCAGAGATAGAGAGAGCAATGGCTCAACCAAATTACAACCAAAATACACTGAGATAGTCTCCTAGTAGCAAATGATCCTCCTTCTCACTAGTGCACCACTTTCTGAATGAGAGAAGTGTGAGTTTTTGAGTGATCCAAATAGAGATCTCCCAATCTCTATTTAGACTTAACCTGTTTGCCCAGTGACCTTATGGGGCCGACTTGTCTATCTAGATACATCCACAATATAATATATATTTTAGGGCTGACCCCACACATGGTGGTCTAATAACCCATCGACAAGTACACACACTTGCGACACTTGTCAATCCACATGACGACACTTCCTTATAGAGGAATAACACATCTCTTATAAGGGTACAATAAATATATATGAAATACATAGATGAAATACATTCTGAAGTTACATATACATCAACACTCTCTCTTAACTAGGAAGGTATTTCTCAACATAGTTCTACTAGACAAGTCTTCTTCTCGGGATCATCGTCGTCGATGCATCGTCATCATCATCATCACTGCTGCTGCTATCTCAACCAATCTCTGACTCTACTCATCATAGGAAGTTCTACAGAGCCAGTCCTTTTTTATACTGGATGTAGGCCCACCACCTGCAGGTCTTCATCATCTGTGCGAACAGTCGGATAGAGGTGGCCTCTCAGGACTAATTTTATGTGCAGATGCAATACCAGAAAGAGTATCCCAGGAACATTTATGTGCCTAAGCATGACCGACAAGATCTCCCAGGACTGATTACATGCATCTCCTCCACAATACCTTTAAAGAGCATCCCAGGAACATTTATGTGCCACAGTACGACCGGCAAGATCTCTAAAGAGCATCCTAGGACTTATTACGAGCACACAGCTCAACTTCTCGGATCTCCAGGACTGATTACATGTGGATAGACAAAACCTTTAAAGAGCATCCCAGGAACATTTATGTGCCGCAGCACGACTAGCAAGATCTCTAAAGAGCATCCCAGGACTAATTACGAGCACACAGCTCAACTTCTCGAATCTCCAGGACTGATTACATGTCTCCATAGTAATACCTCATCCCAGGACTGATTACGAGCACACAGCTCAACCTATCAGATATCTGAGGACTGATTACATACTACATAGCAATATCAGAAAGAGTACTCCAGGAACATTTATGTGTCACAGCACGACCGGCAAGATCTCCCAGGACTGATTACATGCTATTTGCACAACCTGCCACATATCATCTTTGACCTCCAAGTATCAATCCGATACTCATGATCCAATGGATCATCATCACAAGAGGCATCATCCTGATGCCCATGATCATACTGATCATCATCACTTGTACCATCCTGGTACATATCATCTAGAGCAACATCCTGAAGCTCATCATCATGATCAACCTGATCATACAATGCATCCACCTGATGCACACTAAGTATCTACCTAATACATATCATCATACATGATCCACCTGATCATACAGTGTATCCACCTAATACAAATACAAATACATGATACATATCAACATACATGATTTGCCTGATCATACAATGTATCCACCTGATACAGATACATGGTCCAAGCATCCAACATGATGCATATACAAATACATAGAAATGATCCAACCGATCATATCCAACATCCAACATGATGCGTACATACATATAAATGATCCAACTGATCATATCTAGCATCAACACGATGAATACATACATACAAATATAAATGATCCAACTGACCATATCCAGCATCCAACATGATGCATATACAGAGCAGTAACTGGAGCATCGTCCTGATACTCATCATCCAGCGCTTACATCCACAGCCATGTGAAGGATCCTCCTTCCAACATGCTTGGAATGGCTTCATCAAATGTGTCCATCACTTCTTCCATGAAGTGTCGTCGATCTGAAGAACACCAAGACTCTCCCTGAAGTACTTGAACTTCACCCTGGCTACTGGCTTCGTCAGCACATCTACAATCTGCTCGTCCATCGCAACATATAGGAGCTTCATGGCTCCTCTCTGCACCATATCCCTGATATAGTGATATTTGATCTCTATGTGTTTCGACCTGTCATGAAAAAATGGGTTCTCAGATAGCTTCACACAACTTTGGTTATCACAGAATATACTAGTAGTATCCAGTGGGAGATCAAATAACTCAGACAGTAGCTTCTGTAGCTATACTGCCTCACAACTAGCTCAACAGGCTGCAACATACTCTACCTCAGCTATACTCAGTGCTATGCAGGATTGCTTCCTCCTGAACCAAGAGATCACACCCGATCCCATACTGAAGCAGCACCCAGATGTGCTCTTCCTATCTATAGCACTGCCAGCCCAATCTGAATCAACATAACCCTGTAGGTTAAACTTTTGATTTGCTTCAAACTTCAGCCCATAATCCACTGTACCCTTCAGGTACCTCAAGACATGCTTTATAGTAACCAGGTGAACACTCCTCGGATCCGTCAGGAACTGGCTCAATGTGTTCACAGCAAAGCAAATATCTGGTCTCGTGTTTGTCAGGTACATCAAGGACCCAATCATCTAACGATACATAGAGACATCAATTGGCTCAAATGAAGCATCACATAGAAGCTTCAGATTTGATGCCATAGGTGTGGCCATGGCCTTGCAATCCATCATCCTGAATATCTTCAGGATATCTACTATGTACTTTCCTTGACCAAGGAAGATCCCACCTACACTCTGCCACACCTCCATACCTAGGAAATAATGCATCATTCCCAAATCTTTCATATCGAACTCGGCAGAAAGCTTCCTCTTAGTATCTGCAATCAATCTGTCATCTCCTGTTATAAATAAGTCATCCACATATAGGAGTAGAATCACAAGATTCCCTTCCTCAACCTTGCAGTAAAGGTTGGAATCTGCTTTACTCTTGGTAAAGCCCAAACTAGATAGGAAACTGTCCATCCTACCATACCAGGTTCTGGGAGCTTGTTTCAAGCCATACAAGGCTTTCGTCAATCTGCACACATATGACTCCCTGTCATGTGTTTCAAAACCGAGGGGCTGCTCCACATATACTTCCTCTTCAACTACACCATTCAAGAAAGCAGTCTTGACATCCATCTGGTGTATTTTCCATTTCATTGATGCAGCCAGGGAAAGTACTGTTCTGATGGAAGTATACCTGGCTACAGGTGCAAAAGTTTCTTCATAATCTATTCCCTCTTTCTGAGAGAAGCCACGAGCTACGAATCTTGCCTTGTATTTCTCTACACTGCCATCTGCAGCATGCTTGATTTTGTAGATCCATTTGGAAGTCACAACAGACTTCTCTTTAGGTCTTGGGACAACATCCCGAACATCATTCTTCATTATTGATTGGTATTCCTCAACCATGGAATCCTTCCATTATTTCTTTTCCACTGCTTCTTCATAACTGGAAGGTTCTTTGTTCATAATGTCACAGAGTAAAGCAACATAGCTGGTATGTGATCTGGTTCTCTTCTTTGTTCTGTGTTCTTCTTCTAGAATGCCAAATTTCTCTGCATCTTGAATGAGCTCTCTAGCCCATGTAGGTTTCCTCTTGTGAGAGTTATCCTCACGAGGTGGATCTACAGGTTCTTGCGGATCTTCAAACTCACGAACAACTCCTGGAATTGCTTCAGTCATGGTAGTGTCTTGAAATCTAGTTTCCTTAGGTTCTTCATAAACTTTGATAGGTGCCTTCCTTGATTTGATGAATGCTGAGTTTTCCTCAAATGTTACATCCCTGCTAACAGCAATATTCTTGAACCTTGGAAAGTATATTCTGTAAGCCTTCCAGCTTTCACTATAACCCACAAAGATACCCTTCTTTACTGAAGGATCTAGTTTGGTCATCTTTTCCTTTGGGACATGAGTGTATACTGGACAACCAAATATTCTGAAATGGCTGACTTCAGGTTTCTTACCAGAAAAGACCTCTTCTGGTGTCTTGTTGTCCAATATCTTGTGGGGTGTTCTGTTCTACACATATACAGTTGTTCTAGCTGCTTCTTCCCATAGATGCATAGGTAGATCCTAGTCATGCAACATTGCCCTTGTTGCTTCCATGATTTTTTTGTTCTTCCTTTCTGCAACTCCATTCTGTTGAGGATTATAAGGAGCAGTCAACTCCCTCTTAATCCCTGAATCACTGCAAATCTTCTTGAAGTCACCTGAGGTGAATTCTCCACCATTGTCGGAGTTGAATGTTTTGATCTTTTTGTCAGTTTGATTCTCCATCAAGGTTTTGAATTCCTTGAACTTATCAAACACCTCATCTTCGTTTTTCAAGAAGTATACCCAAGTCTTCCTAGAGAATTCATCAATAAATGAGACATAGTAGACATACCCACTTAGAGAACTGGATGACATAGGACCACATACATCTGAGTGGATGATTTCCAGGATATCTTTTGCCTTGCTTTCACTGCTTGGGAAATCCTTCTTAATATTCTTACCTTTTTCACATCCTTTGCAAACACCTTCATGTTTGGTCTTGATTTCAGGAAGACCCTCTACAGCCTTGCTTGCAATTGGAAGTGCCCTATAGTGCATATGAGCAAGTCTTCTATGCCAAAGTTCACTTGGCTCCATGGATTCATGCACCATGGCATGTTCAGGTTGTACTTTTAATTTATACAAACCTCCCTCTTGCTCTCCAATCAGAACTACATCATCTATGGTATTTCCCTTTGGCCACATTAGGACTTGGCCATCCACAAATGCAACCCTCATACCTTTTGCATCCAGTGCAGAGATGGACAGTAAGTTCTTCTTGAGCCCAGGTACATAAAGGACTTCTTTCATCTTCAAAGATTTTCCAGAATCTAGGTTGTAGGAGGCTTCACCACTTCCTTTGATGGGATATTGATAATCATCCCCAAGTTTCACTTTATGGGGTGATTCATATTCAGACATATTTACAAAGGATTCTTTAAACCCAGTCATGTGTTTGGAAGCCCCACTGTTAGTTAACCAATCATTACAACCATGGGAGATAGTACCTGTGAGAGCAGATATTAGAACATACTCTTCTTCACTTGATGAGTCATCATTACTATCATCACTTTCTACCCTATCCTTCTTCTTTGGAGGTTCATCATCTTCGGCAGCATGAGCATGGTACCTTCTTTTTTTTCCCTTCTTCTTCTTGCTGAAGTTGTTGTTGTTGTGGTTGTACCTTTTGTTCTTAGGACATTCTGAAGCAAAGTGACCCTTCTCATTACAAGTGAAACACCTTAGATCTTTCTTGTCTTTGTGAAAATGATGAGAAGATTTCTTCTTGTGATGGGATGGCTCCCTCTTGAACTTGCCCTTCTTAGTGTGAGCTGTGAGAGCTTGATCTTCATTTCCCATCTTCTCTTCTCTTGCCACAAGCCTTGCTTCTTCTTGAGAACATTCCTCCCATAATCTGCTGAAGGAGATTAACTTCTTTCTGGCACAGATCCCCTGGATAAAAGAGTCCCATGACCTAGGTAGTCCATTGAAAGTAGTCATAACAATTTCACCATTCTCCACCATTTCATCTATAGCTTCAAGTTGTTCCTTGATCTGAGAGACCTTGGAGAAATAGGATTGAATGGTTTCTCCATTCGACATCTTGACCCCTTTCAATGGATTCCGTAGGGTCATCTTCCGATTTATGTTCTTTCCTTCAAATAGCTTGGTCAAAGAGTCAAACATAGCCTTGGGTGTCTTTAGAGAAGACACATGGGGTATGAGATGGTCTTTGATAGAATCAGCAATGATTCTCTTTGCCTTGACCAAGTTCTTCTTATGAAATACCTTAGCCTCTTCATCCTCTGGGATAGGGATGTCTTCTTTTATATATGAGTCCAACTCATTCTCTTCCAGGATTAACCCAATCCTATACTTCCAAGCTCGGAAGTTATCAGCCCCTTCAAGCTTATCCTCAAGCTTGGTGTGGTGAGACATCTTAAAGAGTACTTCAAATGGAAATAGAAGATATTTAGGTCTTACCACTTGAAATGTTGAAAACTGGATCTGGTCTCGGATTAGGGTTTGTCGAAAAAAACCTAAAAATTCAAAATGTGAATTTCAACTTTCTGAAAGGATAGAAAGATGCGCCTTGATGAGCTAATCAGCCTAGTGTATTCATAATTTGAGATCAACAAAGTTTTACCCTTCAGATTTGCCTTTTTGTCCTCCTGGGTTCACTAAGGAGAGCCCTGAATTAGGGTTTGAGTTTCCCGGAGATATACCTAGCTAAAAATCTCAATCCAAAGCTCTAAACTTCGATTGTTACAAGGATCTTCCAGCTATGTCTTCAGATTTCAGAAATTCCTATTTTTGTGGAAACCCTAATTTTTAGGGCCAAATCTGAAAATGCTCAGAATTGAATTCTGATTGGACACATAGATTATCCTTAATGAATAGAATCAATCTACTATACTGCTTTTCCAAAAACTATGGAGAGAAACCCAATAAACAAGAAACTCAAGTTTCCGTCACTGCAAAATGTCTTCTTCTTAGGTTAGCTCTGATACCATGTTAAATTTTGAGCATTAATTCACAATACTCTAGGATCTTCACTGAGAGAATAAGATATACAGTATATCAATGCATGACAAGCATCACAAGAATCAAAAGCATGAGAGACAAGAGACATAGAGTTTCCGTGGGGAAAACCCTAAGGTGAAAAACCCCACAACTTCCTCAGAGATAGAGAGAGCAATGGCTCAACCAAAGTACAACTAAAATACATTGAGATAGTCTACTAGTAGCAGATGATCCTCCTTCTCACTAGTGCACCACTTTCTGAATGAGAGAAGTGTGAGTTTCCGAGTGATCCAATAGAGATCTCCTGATCTCTATTTATACTTAACCTGTTTGACCAGTGACCTTATGGGGTCGACTTGTCTATCTAGATACATCCACAATATAATATATATTTTAGGTCCGACCCCACACATGGTGGTCTAATAACCCATCATCAAGTACACACACTTGCGACACTTGTCAATCCACATGATGACACTTCCTTATAGATGAATAACACATCTCTTATAAGGGTACAATAAATATATATGAAATACATAGATGAAATACATTCCGAAGTTACATATACATCAACAGACACATGGGGTATGAGATGGTCCTTTATAGAATCAACAATGATTCTCTTATCCTTGACCAGGTTCTTCTTGTGTAGGGTCTTAGCCTCTTCTTCTTCTGGGACTCGAACCTCTTCCTTTATGTAGTTGTCCAACTCATTCTCTTCTAGGATTAACCCAATCCTATACTTCCATGCTCGAAAGTTATCAGCCCCTTCAAGCTTGTCCTCAAGCTTGGTGTGGTGAGACATCTTAAAGAGTACTTCAAATGGAAATAGACAAAGATTTAGGTCTTACCACTTGATTTGCTTAAAACTTGATCTCGAGCTGGATTAGGGTTTGTCAGAGAAACCTAAAAATTCAAAATGTGAATTTCAAAATTCTGAAAGGATAGAAATATGCACCTTTATGAGAGGATCATCTTGGTATACTCATAATTTGAAAACTGCAAAGTTTCCCTTAGAAATGCTTTTCAATTTCCCGGATTCACTAGGGAGGACCCTGAATTAGGGTTTGAGTTTCCCAGAGCTTCACCCAAGCAAAAAGTTCGATCCAAATCTCTAAACTTCGATTTTTCCAAGGAGCTTCTGGCTATGTCCTTATATTTAAGAAATTCCTATTTTCGTGGAAACCCTAAGTTTTAGGGCCAAAACTGAAAAAGCTCAAAATTGAATTCTATCTCGACAAAAAGATGCACCCTTCCAAGGAAATTCAATCTATCCTTCTGCCTTTGATGATTTGTGGAGAGAAACCCAAAAATTAAGAAGCCCTAGCTTTCACAGCTGCACAGTGCCTTCTTCTTAGGTCAACTCTGATACCATGTTAATTTT
Source organism: Larix kaempferi (assembly GCA_027924585.1). Classification (NCBI taxonomy): domain Eukaryota; kingdom Viridiplantae; phylum Streptophyta; class Pinopsida; order Pinales; family Pinaceae; genus Larix; species Larix kaempferi. The sequence continues at coordinate 2,093,732 of BSBM01001238.1, read as the reverse complement.
TCGATAATTTCATTCCATTATCATTAGGACCTCTAAGACAATAACATGTACAGCATATCTCTACAACATATCAGTCATAGACACAAAAGAAATCACATAAGAGTCACAGAGTTTCACCGGGGAAAACCAAGAAGGTGAAAAGCCCCACAACTTCCTTAGAGATAAGATAAGCCACAATACAAGATCACAAGGATCAAACCCAAAGAGATGTCTCTAGCAGATGCTCCTCCTCCTCCACAAGTACGCCACTTTCTCTCTTAGTTATGCGAGCTTGAGAAGTGAGTGAATGAATAGAATGAGGGACACACCCTTCTTATTTATACTTGACTTGACCTGCCAATTAATTCGTTGGGGCCGACTTACTACTCAAGCCTAATAACCCAACCACATGTGCTAACCAAGGCCAACCCCACACTGGTGGTCTATTAATCCATCAATACAAATGATGACACTCGTCGATGCACGTGACAACACTTACAAATACAAATGACGACACTTCCAAATAGAGGAATGTAACATCTCTAATGGATATACAATAAAGTACAAATGTAATACATAGAAGAATATCTTCCGAAGTTACAAATACATCAACATACCCCGCTTACAGTGGAGCCTCCACGACCTCCTCAAAGGCACCGCATAAACACAAGTGGCTCTTTTGAGCCAACTAGATTAATTCATATTCCTCAGGAGCCTGACCTTAACAAGAAAAACACTTCTCCATCACAAACTACAAATATTGAATATCTAAAAACTTAAGGTTTGGTTAGACCTTTTAACTCATCCTTAACTGGACCCAACGATCCTGTTGTAGTGTCCCTGACCCAAAAAACAAGGCCAAGGTCACCAAGAAACCAAAGGGAAGCTCGAGTAAAGGTAAATTCATAGTGGAATAATATTATCTGAGGCTAGGGCATCATGCCAACAAACGAATTTAATAAAAAAATCAACCTTCTTAAAGATAATGCAAACTTGCGATACATATCATTTTCCATGTGCACATGCTAAGAAAGGTAAATGCAAGCATGAAGGTAAACATATAAGATAAATCTATTAACATGTAATCTAACATCAAATAATCGTATCTTCTACAACCATATAACCATTAACATTCTAATATTTACAAGCTAACTCTAACAATATAAATAAAAGATCTACAAGCTGCCATATTCAACTATATTGACAAAGCTAGAAACTAGATCTACTGAATCCCACCTACAACCATATTAACATAAGTAAAACCATATGTGAGGGATTCCATATACAATCATATAGATGATAATAACATAATATCTTATGGATGCCACCTACATCCATACAAACCATAAGTACAAACTAGATCCAAGAGCACATGTACATCAAAATACTGTAAATAAGCACATAAAAAAATATTCATCAATGATTACCAACCATAGCCATATCAACATGAAAAAATTCAGACATGAAAAGTATCATCTGCATCCATATAAAATCATGTATCAATTTTTTCAGCTACAACCATATAGATCATAATTAAATCATATCCATAAGCACATATAATTCCAATAATGCAGTAAGTAATCATATAATAAAATACTTATCTGATTAAGGGGAAACTAGGTTCATCCATACAACTTTTCACCTAGCCATAGACATAGTCAAGTTAATCCATACTTCAACAGGTCACCCTCGAGCTAAGAACATGGATCCACAAGCAGAGGTACTCTCAACCAATAACATGGTGTGTTCTCTTTTTCAATACCGTCAACACTACCATATAGAAAAGATCATATCTCAATCATATGGAAATTTTTTAATGAACTAAAAGGTATTCCCTATTGGAAAAATTTCTCCACACACAATGGAGTAGGTATCATAACCCATAAATTCTTAGAAATAGGTGAACCAGATCATATACTTGCACCCTTCTCACAACTATGAGGAAAAACCCTACCATAGTGAAATAGTTATATCTTAGACATTCAGAAATATTTTTCAATGAAACAATAACTATACCTTACTATAAAATTTCTCTGGATGAAATGGTATAGGTATCATAACCTATAAATTCTTAGAAGTGGTCAAACCAAAACATATATTTACACCCTCCTTAGATCGCCCAGAGAAACTACAATATATTTCCACCATTGGAAACTCAAGACATATATCCTGAGAAAGCACAATACATTTCAATCATAGAAAGTCAGGCCATGCATCCTGAGAAAGCACAATACATTTCCATCACAGGAAAATCAGGGCATGCATCCTCAAAAATCACAATACATTTCCATCACAACAAACTCAGGACATACATCCTAAGAAATCACAATAAAATCTATCAAGGAAACACTCTGGTATAGAGAAGTCTTCATACCTCATTTCAAGGCCTTTAATCTCTAAAATATATCTAGGAAAATTTTTGGAATAGATTTGTCTCCAACCTCTATCAAGGCAATGCTCTGGCATAGAGCATTCCTCCAATGATATATATCCATGAAACAATCTAGCATAGACCAACATTCCAATTCACTAGAGGAGAAATAAGAGATTAAATAAGAGCCCCCCATGAATCCAATCTAAATCCTCTTATAGCTATTTGAATCCCTGGGTAGAAACTATATAAGGTTAACTGGAGAGTAACCATACTAGTTATTGGATGCTTCTCCAACTTCCACTGTGACGATTCCAATTCTCATGAGAGCAATTCGAATTAGCTAAGGAAAAGGTTACATAAGAAAGTGATTCCTTTCCAGAATAGTAAAGGAGGAGTTACACAGCTTTTGAGGTGTTAAGGATAAAAGTAGTCAGTGAGGGAAAACTTCTGTAAGTTAATTTTTCATAATTTACTTCACTCTGATCTAGGATCTTAACTGAGAGAACAACATGTACAACATATCTATAGCATATCAATCATGGACACAATAATGCAAGCACACAAGAGACACTGAGTTTACTAGGGAAAAACCATAAAGGTGAAAAACCCCAATAACTTCCTAAGAGATAGATAGAGCAATGATACAACCCAAGCATAAGAGATAGACATCTCCTAGTAGCAGCTTCTCCTCCTCCACAAGTGCGCCACTTTCCCGAGAGTGTGAGAGAGAATATAATGATGAAATAGAGTGCCTCCCGCACTCTATTTATACTTGACTTGACTTGCCTAATAACCTTTACTAGTCGGCCTTAACTTAACCACATAACACAATGCTGACTGAGCCGACACCCAATAGGGTGGTCTAATAATCCTTTGACCCACATGGCCCACCCCCAATAGGGTAGTCTAATAACCCTTCGACCCACATGACTTATATAGGGCCGACCCCAACAAGGTGGTCTAATAACCCATCAAGTATAAGTTACGACACTTACAATATAAATGACGACACTTCTGTATAGAGGAATAATAACATCTATATAGGAATACAAACACTTCCGTATAGAGAAATAATACCATCTCTATAGGAGTACAATATACATATATGTGAAATACATTCCGAAGTTAAATATATATCAACACTCCCTCTTAACTAGGAAGGTATTTCTCAACATAGGTATTCTAGCACAAGTCTTCTTCTCTAGATCATCGTCATCGAATCATCATCCTTGAATCATCGTCAGCATCACTGCTGCTGCTATCTCAATCAATCTATGAATCTACTCGTCATAGGATGTTCTACAGAGCCAATCCTTTTTCATACTAGATGTAGGCCCACCACCTGAAAGTCTTCATCATCACTGGACATACTGTGGAATTCTCAGGACTTATTACGTGCGTCACAAAAACTCGCAAGAGAATCCAGGCTGTTACGAGCGCAGGGCTCTACCTGTCGGATCTCCCAGGGCACTATTATATGTGACCCCACCACAAAACCTCGAAATAGAATCCCAGGACTGATTACGAGCACATGGCTCAACCTATCAGATCTCCGAGGGTACAAATTACATGTGGTCACCACAAAACCTAGAAAGAGCATCCCAGGACTGATTATGAGCACATGGCTCAACCTATCAGATATCCCAGGGCACAAACTACATGTGGTCATGGAAAAACCTCGAAAGAGCATCCCAGGGCTGATTACGAGCACACGGCTCAACCTATCGGATCTCCCAGGGCACAGATTACATGCCATAGGACAAAACCTCGAAAGAGCATTTGCCAGATATCCCAGGGCACAAATTACATGCCATAGGAAAAACCTCGAAAGACTATCTGCAAATCTCCTAGGGCACAAATTATATGTCCTCCCAAGAAAAACCTCGAAAGAGCATTTGCCAAATATCCCAGGGCACAAACTACATGCCATAGGCAAAACCTCGAAAGACTATCTGCAAATCTCCCAGGGCACAAATTATATGCTTATCTGCACAACTTGTTCCACGGCCACAGAGTATCAACCTGATACTCATCATACATCATCCTGATGTACACATGATCATCCTGATCATCAACACTGCATCATCCTGCTGCATGTCATCTAGAGCAACATCCTGAAGCTCGTCATCCATGATCATCCTGATCATACAATGCATCTACCTGATGCATACCAAGTATCTACCTGATACATATCATCATATATGATCCACCTGATCATACTTGATACATATCAACATACATGATCTACCTGCTCATACAATGTATCCACCTGATACATATTTCCTTGGAATCCACCTGATACATATACAGATACATGGTCCAAGCATCCAACATGATGCATATACAAATACATACAAATGATCCAACTGATCATATCCAACATCCAACATGATGCATACATACATAAATAATGTATATACATACATAAATAATGTATATACATATACAGAGCAGTAACTGGAGCATCATCCTGATGCTCATCATCCAGTGCTTACATCCACAGCCATGTGAAGGATCCTCCTCCCAACATGCTTGGAATGGCTTCAGCAAATGTCTCCATCACTTCTTCCTCGAAGTGTCATCGATCTAAAGAACACCAAGCCTCTCTCTGAAGAACTCAAACTTCACTCTGGCTAGTGGTTTCGTTAGCACATCTGCAACCTGCTCATCCGTCGTAACATACAAGAGCTTCATTGCTCCTCTCTGCACCATATCCCTGATATAGTATATTTGATCTCTATGTGTTTCGACCTATTGTGGAACACCGGGTTCTCAGACAGCTTCACACAACTCTGGTTGTCACAAAAGATACCAGTAGCCTCCAGCGATAGATCAAATAACTCAGACAGTAGCTTCCGTAACCATACTGCCTCACAACTAGTCGAACAGGATACAACATACTCTGCCTCGCCTGTACTTAGTGCTACGGGGGACTGCTTCCTGCTAAACCAAGAGATCACACCTGATCCCATACTGAAGCAGCACCCATAAGTGCTCTTCCTATCTGCAGCACTGCCTGCCCAATCTGAATCAACATAACCCTGCAGGTTAAACTTTTGATCCATAATCAATTGTACCCTTCAGGTACCTCAGAATATTCTTTATAGCAACCAGGTGAACACCTCTGGGATCCGTCAGGAATTGGCTCAATGTGTTCATCGCAAAGCAAATATCTGGTCTCGTATTCGTCAAGTACATCAAGGACCCAATCATCTGACGATACATCATGATATCAACCGGATCAGATGAAGCATCACACAGAAGCTTCAAGTTCGATGCCATAGGTGTGGCCATGGCCTTGCAGTCCATCATCCTGAACCTCTTCAGGATCTCAATTACATGCTTCCCTTGTCCAAGGAAGATACCATCTGCACTCTACCACACCTCCATACTTAGAAAATAGTGCATCATCCACAAGTTCTTCATCTCGAACTCGGAATCAAGCTTCCGCTGCGTGTTGGAAAAGAATCTATCTTCACCCGTAATAAACAGGTCATCCATATACAAAAGTAGTATCACTGGATTGCCTTCCTCAACCTTGTAGTAAAGGTTGGAATCCGCTTTACTCTTGGTAAATCCCAAACTTGATAGGAAGCTGTCTATCCTACCATACCAAGTTCTGCACATATATGACTCCCTGTCATGTGTCTCAGAACCAAGTGGCTGATCCACATACACTTCTTCTTCAACTACACCATTCAAGAAAGTTGTATTGAAATCCATCTAGTCTATCTTCCATTTCATCAATGCAGCCAGAGCAAGTACGGATCTAATGGAAGTGTATCTGGTTACAGGAGCAAAAGTCTCTATGCTACCACCTAAAGCATGCTTGATCTTGTAGATCCTCTTGGAAGTCACTACAAACTCCCCTTCAGGTCTTGGGACTGCATCCCAAACATCTTCATGATTGACTGGTACTCCTTGATCATGGCATTCTTCCCAGATCCTGGGAACTTCAATATATTCAATATTTTCACTAGATAACTTTTTTGCTCAACAAATGTTGTAGTCCTTCTTTTGTAGGTGATGGTATACGATCTTTCCTACACAACAAGTTAAATTGCATGATTAGAAAACATCTCATATTTTTCAGAAGAAATTCTTACACATAAATAAATATGTCATACAGTCATGCAATTATCTTAGTCAATGCTTCAATACAACATTTATCCATATCCCATAACTTTCTAGATGCCTTCCAATCTCTACCAGAACATTGTTAAGAGTGTGCACAACTCCCAACATGTCAACAGAGAGGTCATTCTAGATAAGTAGCAATGGAATGTTGTACAGTGCCATAGGCCACTTACCCATGTATATTAGTAGTATATTGTTCATCAATGCAACTATTCTAATATGAATAATACACCACCTAATTCTAGGAACATGAGTATATACATTATTGAACAGTATTATTTAAACAATAAAATATGAAAGGAATGATAATTCAAATACTTATCTTTGTTTGTTTGTTGGGTTGACTCCCACTTAGTCTTTGCTTATTTTCTGCAACTCCATTTTGATGTGGATTGTGAGAAGTGGTCAACTCCCTTTGAATATCTACATCCTTGCAGAAACTACTGAAGTATGCTCCTTCTTGATCTTTGCTTCCTTGTAGGAACAACTGGAGTGTGCTCCCTCTTGATCTTTACTTCCTTATAGGAACAACTGGAGTGTGCTCTCTCTTGATCTTTGATTCCTAGATTACCTGTCCTTGAACTTATATCCATCACTATGCATGATTATTAGTATCATCATTGTGTTATCCTCTAGGTCTCATACATAATCACACATTCATTAGTATAATATTAATACTATCAAAACACAATAATCTTAAACATGTATAGTCATGATCATTTCAAACATAGATAATAAACATTAGTATTCAAGGTTTCAGGGAAGTCTTCTTTTACTCATGCATATTCTTATTTGATCATAGGACACTTCTGGTTAGTTACATTATCAATCAAGATAAGAGACATAAAAATGCATAAACCCTTGATTACTTACATTTCTAACTTTATGAATAAACATAACCAATCATACCAAGTACACTTATATAAGGGATCCTAACACAAGGTAGGATTCTAACTTGATATAGGAAAAACATACCTGGATTGGTATGTTAGCTAGTTATGTCTAACATACCCACATGATGTCTTCTTGTTCTCTTCAATGACTTGTGCTAGTAACCTGCATAGCTCATAGGTTAACCATTATAGAACTAAGTTATACATACCTCGCAAATAGATCTTCTAAGTGATTCATGACAATGGATGAATCTTTGTCCTCATGTCATCATGATCATATGTTCTTGAACTAGAACATGATTTCACTTTCTTGGTGTCCCTTTCATGTTAGCAGACAACATAAACCTCATACAACACCATAATGCATTAGTACAATCATAAGTGTCAACACCCTAATCAATGAATATCTTCTATCATGCATTCATAATTTTTTTAAGGTGATACGACAAGTCTAAATTTAATCAAGATTGTACTAACCGTAATAACATGAAGACAAACATACCATAAACTTAATCATGAACAAATCTCGAAACATACATGGATGAGTCATACCTATTGAGATTGCTTGTAATCTTCTTATGTAAGGCCTTAGCCTCATCTCCCTCTGAAACGGGAACTTCTTCACTTATGTAGGTGACCAATCCATTCTCTTCTAGGATTAACCCAATCCACTTGATTTTCAGGAACTGGATCTGGAGCTGGATTAGGGTTTGTCAAAGAAACCCTAAAAATTCAAACTTTGAATTTAAACTTTCGAAAGGATAGAAATATGTGCCTTGATGAGCTGATCAAGCTCGTATACTCATAATTTGAAAACTGCAAAGTTTCACCCCTCAAATTTGCCTTTGAAACTTTTGGATTCACTGGACATGATCCCGAACTAGGGTTTGATAAATCCCACCCTTTTTCACAATCAAAAGGTTCGATCCAAAGTTCTAAGCTTCTATTTTTCTGAGGAGCTTCTAGCCGTGATCACAGATTTCAGAAATTCCCATTTTTGTAGAAGCCCTAATTTTCCACTTTTTCCGATCAAAGTCCCGAACTAGGGTCTGATCAAGCCCGGCCTTCTACCCAACCAAAAATTCTGATCCTGGTCTCTAAATTTTGATTTTGATGAGTAACATTCAGCCGTAGTCTCTGATTACAAAAATTCCATCTTTCTCCGAAGCCCTAAATTCTTGAAGCCATGAATGAAGGTGCTAAAAAATAATTATGTTTTGACATAAATATGTACCTGATTGTTTCTGGTGTAACTCTGAACTTTCCGATCCAAAGGATCTGAAACTTATACTTGTGGTAGATCGACCTGTCATCTTTCCAACCCCATAGGTCTGACCTCAATTCAATTCTCTGAGAGATATTTATGGCAAGTGTCTCAACGTGACCTGTTTATGGGATAAAACCAAAGAGAGAACTTGTACGGTGTGCCACATGTCACTGGTTCAGTTTCGGCCTCTGACAAATTTACCTAAGCAATTACCATCCATGCACTACCTGTCACTTTTTACTAAATTTAATTTGGAGCTTCCTAGCCCAAGTTATGACCTTTTTTCCAAGGTCACCTGTTTCTAACTGAGATCTGGAAGAGGCAAAAACCTTATATTGTACAGATCATAAATCACAAAGTACAATGAATTAGAGGTTTTCCTTTGGACACAAGGTACATGGGGATCTTAGCTTCTCCCTGTACGATTTTCAGACCCTGAAAACACACCAAAATTTATTTATAGTGAAAGTTATACGATGACTGGTTTTTTCTATATCAAGCCCTAGCATCGCAAGTGCAACAAGTGTCATACATGCCATACCATGCTTTCTTTCAGACTAGCTCTGATACCATGTTAATTTTTCAGAATTTACTTCAATATGATCTAGGATCTTAACTGGGAGAACAACATGTACAGCATATCTACAGCATATCAATCATGGACACAATAATGCAAGCACACAAGAGACACATAGTTTACTTGGGGAAAACCATAAAGGTGAAAAACCCCAATAACTTCCTTAGAGATAGATAGAGCAATGATACAACCCAAGCATAAGAGATAGACATATCCTAGCAGCATCTTCTCCTCCTCCACAAGTGCACCACTCTCCCGAGAGTGTGAGAGAGAATAGAATGATGAAATAGAGTGCCTCCCGCACTCTATTTATACTTGACTTGACTTGCCTAATAACCTTTACTAGGTCGGCCTTGACTTAACCACATAACATAACGCTGACTAGGCCGACACCCAATAGGGTGGTCTAATAATCCTTTGACCCACATGACTTATACAAGGCCGACCCCAACAAGGTGGTCTAATAACCCATCAAGTATAAGTTACTACACTTACAATATAAATGACGACACTTCCGTATAGAGGAATAATAACATCTCTATAGGAATAGAAACACTTCCATATAGAGTAATAATACCATCTCTATAGGAGTACAATATACATATATGTGAAATACATTCTGAAGTTACATATACATCAACATAAGTGGGGGTTAGAAACCAAGTGTAACCTCCAAAAGAGAGTTACAAACCATCAAAACAGGGTGCATTCAACAAGGAAGGCCCACTAAATCATGATTTAGGCTCAATAGTACCCACATAGGCTAAAATAATAAAAAATAGGAAACAAAGAGTGTTGTTAGGGAGAGCCACAACTCCTAGTCCCCAACCCCTTCAGACGTGGAATCCATGACTCCCCAGCCACATTAGTTGTCCATGTTGAACTAGTTATTTAATTAAAAGTAAATAATAATAAAATAATAATAATAATGTCCATAGTCCATAGTATAGGAACTTAGTGCCACATAACAACACAAATAATAATCACAACATATCTCGAGGGGATTAACACACTAGGAGAATTACATATCCCCTCCCTTTAAATAATGCATCTTCCTCAATGCATACTTATTCATACATGCCTTCACACATTTTCAAAAGGATGAGGGAATGCCTCCCTAATAACATTTTCCAACTCCCAAGTAGCATCAACATGATGGCAATGAGTCCGTTGGACCTTTACCTACTTGATATCTCAATTCTGGAACACCTTGGTTTTTCTTCCCAATATGCATTTTTTATCTGCTTGAATCATATTCCAATCAATCACATGATTATCATCAGGTATATACTTTTTCAAAAAAGATACATGAAATACATTATGCACTTTTATGGAAGCAAAAAATGCAAGTTCATATGCAATGGAACCTATCCTAGCTAAGATATCAAAGGGTCCATAGTGTCCTGCATAATGTATAGATAGTCTATAGCCCTATAGCTGTATCGCACATTCCACCTGATTAGCATTATCAACTTTTAGTGATGACTAGATACAACATAAATACTAGTCCTTAACATAGTAATTACAAGCATCAAGCTATAAAAGCATATTCCATCCCTTATCATTTATTCTTTACAATCATTAGGACATATGCATTTCTATTATAGAGGCCAGGCCTCACCCAATGATAACACATTGGAATATCATGTCCTTTCTAATCAATCCAAGATGAGCCACATAACACCATTCATTTATCAATCACGCCTTTACACAAGAAGGATGACTGTCAAGCATTATTACAGGATTAAGGATTAGACTAACAAGCAACATAAGCGTTATTCCTGTAGGATTATCATGGATATATATGCTATGCTATTTTTATTATACCTTCATGTGCATCATGTTCAATAATCATTAGAAAATCACCAATTATCATATACACCCATGATGCACAATTCCTTCATAGTACTATGATAACTTAAATCCATTTATGATGATGTCAACCCCCTCATACTGGAGACACCTATCAACATGATCATAAGATGGATACAAAGTGTATGCATATACACCATAAATTCATAAGCACATACTTACGTAACCATATGCAAACACATAACCTGTATGGACAATATGCATTATTGTCAAGTACATCACAACAACAAGAACACATGCTAATGCATACAACATTAATTATTATATCAATCCATAGAGTCTTGTAGATACCAAGCTAGGAAAAACCAACAAATTTCGTAAAATAATCAAGTGTAAGGACTACATATACATCCTAACAAGTCTTTTAATGCATCAAAGCCACAACTTAAGAACACTTGACTAATCAAGGGAAACTAGGTTTCCAAGTTCCACGTTCCACTAGGACCAAGGGAAGATGTAGAATTTTTCCCAAGAATTATTCTCATCAACTGGACATGAAGTCCATAGCCATCCCGGGATAAGAAACAAAAGGATCTACTTGGATTTGATCCTTCATAGGTGGAGTACTTAAGCCTACTTAATATGCATAAACAAGTCAAGGGAAGCAATCCATTCCCAATCAACTTATCATGGCAACAAACATAGTTGAAACCAACCCATTAGCTTACCAAGAATTAATAACATACTTTACCTCATGAGGGTCAATCTATTATCCCAAGCAAGGGACTTAACAAAAAAATCAACATGGATGAAAATTCACCAATAGACAACCAAAACATAGACATCTATCCATGCATACATAAAATCGATTACACCCAAAAGAATCTTATTGATCATATCATTTCCACACAAGGAAATGTCTTATCACTCCAAATGCATAGGAACAAATCCACTACAAGATCACAGACGGGAAATACCCACTCACCTGAGCATAGAATAACACTATAAAAGAGTCATCAAGGGAAGAGACCTCTCTTATTCCATAATATCATGTTATCATTAGGAGCAAGGTCATAGGGCTAAGCCCTCTCTTGCATTTCTTGCATACAAAATTTAAGCACACATTCCTTTCATGAGAGAATAATTAAAATATTTAAGTAACTACTGGATTCAGAGTCACATTCTACAAGATCATGGAGGGGAAAATCCCTCTTTCCAACATTACTATATCTAAGAGATGCTACACATGCTACATACAAATGAAATTAGCCATCCATCTAACACATAATACATGTGTATGCAATTACTTACAAACGCATGAAATACACAACAAGTATATAATAAAATTATCAAGATAAGAAAATGATAGGGATGCATTCTTTCTCTACCATCAAATGCATATCATTATAAATACACAAGAATATTATACATGCATATGCATTACATCCAACTAAAGATGGGCATAATCCCTCTCCCGAAAACCATGCCAACACAATTAATTATAGAAAATAATCAATCCAAGACAACAGTGAGAATAATAGGCCCTTCACCACCATACATATACAATGTTTATATATGCAAGGGAAAAGAGATCATTACCACAATATATATACATATATATATCATACCATAACTATTATTACCATTTACATTATACTCTATCACATATATTACTATCTCATATACATACACACTCTTATCATTGCTACATATATAACTACATTGGTATCTATATAATATATATAATATACACACCACCATCACATACAATACACATAGTCCAAGATATCAATTAAAGAGGGTTTCACCCTTACTATTGTTGCAACATTAAGCACAAGTACAACAATATAACAAACTATCTATGGAGTGAGATTCCCTCACCACTTGTTACATCCAATCAATTAAACCATTAATAGATGTGTAGTGCAACAGAGGGAGCTACACCCTCTCAACAATCGGATATTAAACAAACACATCATTTAAATAATGCAAAGAAGCCAAATACCTCCAAATATATTTCCAACAACAATAATAATATAAGTATATGCATACAAGCAATCAATCCCTTAGACATGCTGTAGGCACAACATATCTCATTTTTATTAAATAAAAGTGGAAGCCCCTTTGACTTGTTAATGGAGGTAATATTGATTTCTTTCATTTTAATTAAGGGGTTTTATGATTGATGTCTTTATTCTTAGTTTTTTTATGTTTTTGGATCTAATAAAATTTGTTGAATAACACTTGTTTTTCTGCATTTTATAAGTTGTGGAAAACGTGGTTTTTCCTTTGAAACACATCGTTTCCACAATCCGCAATGCAGATTGCGGAATTTCCATTTTTAAAGTTTTTAAAATTTTCTTTCCGCAACCCACAATGCGGATTTGGAAGTTGGAAAGTAATTGATCAATAAAAATCACATTTTTCAGTTCCTTATTTCTGCATTCCGCAATGCGGCTTGCGGAAATCCGAAACCAAACTAAAAAAAATCAAACTGCATTCCCTCAATTCTGCAACCCGCAATGCAGATTGCAGAAAGGTCCAATTTTCCCCATAAATTTCCTACTCTGCATTCTAGATGCGTATTGCGGAAACAATAAATTGCTCAATTTGAAATTTTCACATCAGCAATCTCGCAACCCACAATGCAGATTGTGGATTGCGGGAGCCAAAATCACAAATTTTCAAAAAGCACTCCCGCAATTTCTTTTCCGCTTTTCTTGTTTTAATCTTGACCGTCAATTTTTTTGAAATATACGGTCCAGATTGATTTCACTAATAATAGTTTGGTTAAAGTTTTGAAATTTTATTATCTTTTTACCATTTTTCAAACTGTCAATTCCACCTGTGGTGAATAAATTTTACTGCAGATTTTTACCCTGTTCACGACTTTGCTTCCTCCATCGGTTTACAGGTAGGTTTCTTAATTCTTTTAACAATCATCTGCATGAAATTTGGAATTTGAATTTAATTTTAATCGAATTTATTTTCGTTATTTTTATCAGAAAATTCCATTTTTCCAACTATGTCGAAGAACACCAGGTCCAAAACAGCCTTGAACGAACTGAAAAACAAGGACCCAAGCAGTGGTATCTTCTCTGATAGCAATGGGAGGGTTTCTGAAACCTATTACCTGGACTGGTCGTGGATTTACGCCATTTTTTACAATGATAATTTTTCGGAAATCCAACGTGACCAGGAAGCTTTTGTAAACATCAGTAAGTCCCAGCTTCATGCTATATAATCCATGCCATCCTTAATGCCCTATACTAATGCCATAAAATGGGATATTGAACATGCTAACCCTTAGGATCGTTCATTTAACGATGCAGCTCAAACTCATTTATCATCCTTCCGGCCTGAGGTATTTTCCAGGGCCTATGCGCTCAAAAGTCCCCAACAGTTTCTTACCAAGCAATTCCTGGAGTCCTCCACAACCCAATTCAACTTTGATGAAATGATTAAGTTCTGGATAAAAAACCCATCTATCTTCTCCCCTAAGGCTGATAAACTATATCCCATTTCCTGGTTTAGGGAACCTTTCTCTTTACTAGGAGCCATGTTGTGTAGGTTGTATGGATTTCCAAACTATTTAGTCTTCAAAGCGGAGTGGGCACTCGTGGCCCATCATGGTCTTACCATAGGAGAGTCTTTCAATTGGGCCCATATTCTATCAGTCATGCTAAAGGAAGCCATTGCAAAATATAAGAAGACTCCTGCCTCAAGAAAGCCACCATTTTACCTCTCTGGTTATGTCATGGATGTGCTCTGTTCAACATTTCCATTTCCTACTATGGGATGGAATTGGACAAAGGAATCACCTCCAGTCCATATTTATTGTTCTGCATTATGGGAGGATAATTTCATACCTCTCATTTATGACATCTGTGACCATTTCGTGGGTTCCATTTATCAGAGTATATTCAAGGAATATTCTCCCACCTTTTCAATTCAATCTAAGGCCTTAATTGCCACAATGGGAGATTGGAATGTGGGAGAATGATTTTCCTATATCAGAGTCTGGGACATCAACACAACTCATTTGTTACCCAGGGTTGTACATGACAGAATGGTGCTGGAAGAGATATATTTTCAAGCTATGGTTGATGGTGTATTCCCTCATTTAACTAAAGCCAAAAGAAAAGGGTGGCCTAAGTTTCCCCTTACCCTTGGGTCATTAGTAATTCATAAATCTACCCATGCAAATTTGAAGCTCTGGGAAGCTCCTAGGAGGGTGCATGATCCAAAATCCTTTTTGGCCAATCATTTCACTCAGGAGCACATCAAAAGTACCTATGTGCATTAAACTACTCCTGATGATTTCATTTATGAGGGTGTCAATTCTTTCACTGAGGTATTGAATAGAGTCACTTCTCAAGAAGAGAAGAATTTCTTACACCAATACCAACAAGGGCTCAAAGCTAAAGTTTTGCAGTATAGAAATCTTGAATTGTCAGTTGAGGAAATAACTCAAAAAGAATTAGTGGAGAAAGAGGCACAAAAAACACAAGATAGCACTCATTTTATGTTGACCTATCATACAGATGACAAAGGGAAATCTCTAGTCGAGGATACTCAACAGACTCAACCCCTTTCGAATCTGAATTCTCTCATTAAATCAACAGAGGAAATGAAGAATATCCTAGCAATGATGAGCTTTGCACTTGAAACAAAAACTGTAACACCAACTTCTCGAGTCAAGAACCAGAAGACTGAAGGGTCAATGGCGAAAGTTACAATGCTTAATATTGAATACATTGATTTAGAAGATGAGTCACTACCTACCAACTTTTCATTTCTATTTTCTATTCTTGTTAGCCTACCAATGGTCACTGCAATTATTCAGGCTTCCTCGATCCACTAGAAAATCTGATTATTGATGATTCTTTCCCTGATATTCATTTCCGTGAAATCATCACTTCTACTGCTCTAACAACCTCTTCACCTATCACCATCCATATTAGTTTTCCTTCTATATCATCAACATATATTACAGTTCCTCGATCCACATCAATTGATCAACCTATTACCCCTGTTGAATCCTCCCTAGATCTAGTTATAATTGAAGCTTCTAGTGCACCTTTAGATCGTATCACTTCATCCACCACTTTTTTACTACACCTTCAGCCTCCAATGCTATAATTCCATCTATTTCCATTCCTCAAATAACTATGCCAATTCCAACCCCTATTGTTTTCCAACTGGTGTCTTTGGTCACAGTTACACAAGTATCTACATCTCCTATGGAAGAAATAGCATATTTTGGAGAAGATGCAGTGGTCTCTCTTGGAGAGTATTTTTGGAGTAGGTCAGAAAGGGCTATAGTGAAAAAGGGTTCTAAAAGAGCTAGATAAGGGACTCTAATGCAGGGCTATGTCCCACATCAGGTCCTATGGAAAAGGACTTGCACAGATGTGAAACACGAAGCTCTTGAGATAGATGCAACTATGGGATCCTTTGTAGGGGCTAATTATGACTCTGTCACTTCACTTAATAAGGATATTGAGATGAAGGAGCAAGAACTACAAATTATTAAGCAGGAAAAAATTGAAACAAATGAACAACATCAATCTCAGTTGCAAAGATTGAAGGATGATTATGAAAATCAAATCAAGCACATGCAATCACATAATGAAGTGCTCTAGAAGCAAATTCAAGAAGCACAAGGGTAGAATGTAAACTGTCTTGAATAAATAGAATCCCTTGAGCAACAACTAAAGGTTTCACAATCCATGTCTGTTGCTTCCTCTTTTTCTAAGTTTTCCAAGGAAGAGTTTAAAGAATTTTCCTTAAGGATTAATGATGATCACAAGAACCTGTTGATTGAGTTATTTGAAGGGCTGAATGAGATTCAAGAGACATTCAATTATTTTGAGCATTATTCATATGTTCTTGATGAGAACAATAAAAAAAGGAATGGTGCTACCAAAGCCTTTGAAGATGTCATAGATTGGCATAAGTATATAAAGGACAAACCTGAGGAAATACCTATCTTGGACAAGATAAAACTCAGGAGAATAAAGGTTTCTCTGGAATCTTGGGAGAATGTCTGTGAAATAATGGAATCCACTATACAAGAAGGTGAAAAGGTCTGCAGCAAAAGGTGTTTTTCCTCTGACAACCTATTGGGATCATTAAACTTCCCTGTTATGAATCATATTTAAAATGCCCTTCCACCCAAGTTGATGATCGCACATGTTGAGGATAAGTACCTGGAGTCAAAGGAGCGCATTGAGAAACTGGAGCAGATACAAATAATAGAGATTAAGGAGCTGATTGAATCGCCTATAGCTTTAGAAATGAATGTCAATCTCTTCTTACGAGAATGGGAAAAAGATAAGAAAAGGGATATCGAGTCTCTCACCTGCAAGGCACAGTTACAACTTGAACATGCATAATATCAAGATGTTGAGGATTTTTTGGGTGTATTTTCCAAGTGGAAATCTACCCTTGGAAAATATTGAACAATATTTTGTAATCCCTACTTTTATGGGAGATCCGTCCCTTTGTAATTTTTTGTAATTATTATTTAAAGAGACTTAGATATCATGAAGAGGGGGGGAAATCACCGAAGGAGAGAACTAGGGATGATCTATATTTGTGGAGTTGTAATTTTTTTCAATATTTACTGAATTTCAGTTAGTTTCTTTTTCCCTTTCTTTGTCATATTTGTCAAATTTATTTGATGAATTCTGGTTTCCTGCTTAATCATTTGTTAACTCTGTTTTATGTTGTATGATTATTAATACATAGTTCTATGTGTTGATTTCTCATCATATGGTCCCTTTGTAAGTTATGCATCAAATAAATTTCTTTACTTGATTCATATCATTTCATTTCTGCAATTATTAAACAGTCATCTTTATCCTATGTTAATTTTTTAATTGACATAACTTTGATAGAACAGTTATATGGTTTAATCCTTTAAATGAAATGACCTAGTTTTCACTATCTTGTTTTATTTGAAGCTGGTAATGTTAGATCTGATTCATATATTTATTAATTGGTGCAACATTTACCAAATATCCTGGATTTGATTGTTTAGGAAATTCAAACACATCTTTTCAGATTTAGTTTAGCTTAAAATAGATCAGTTTAGAATTAACTTCATTTACACTGTTACCACAAAATTTTAGATCTTACTAGCAGGAATAAAGATCCATCTGGATCATCCACACAGTGCCAATGGAGGCCTGATATCTGTAAGAGTCAGTCACGCCAAACAGTCTAGGGATAGAACCATCCTTGTGTAAGGTTGTTTGAAGCCTTTCAGATTGGGATTTCTCTTTGCTGTTGTTGCCTTGGAAACTTCCAGCATTACCCCTGGGGCTTCAACAAGACACAGGTTCCAAGATCAATAGGGTATATACCTATACAATATTTAAATAATATATACACGTGATTATATATATACACATACATATATATAATATAATAATATAACATTATACGATATATTACATATCAAAACACACACACACATATAATGTTACATATGATATATAATATTAATACAACTTACACACAAATACATCATATCATTAATACATATATTCAACAATATACATAATACTTATTTACAATTATAAATATATATTATTATATTTATACCACTCTTTGGACAAGTGGACCATTCCCCCAAAAATACACAAGGAGAATAATCTAGAAGAATTAAATGAAACATGCCATGTATATAGAAAATAAAAATAAAAATAAAAGGAATATGGAGCCACCATTTATACAAGTGGCCTATTTCCCCAAAAATAGACAAGGAGTTCCTCACATACATTGAAAATAAAAATAAAAAGGAAAATGGAACAACCATTAAGACAAGTGGCCTATTTACCCAAAAATAGACAAGGAGTTACTCACATACATTGAAAATATAAACAAAAAGGGAAATGGAACCACTATTAAGAAAAGTGGCTTATTTTCCCAAAAATACACAAGGAGTTACTCACATACATTGAAAATATAAGCAAAAAAGAAAATGGAACCACTATTAAGGCAAGTGACTTATTTTCCCAAAAATAGACAAGGAGATACTCATCAATGTAACCACTGCCATCCAAGTGGCATAAATAGGCCTATAAAAGAATATCATCAATAGAAATACAAAAATCCATATAGGGTATAATTGACACTTAATAATTTCTCTTAATTAATAATAATAAAGCTACATCATCTTAATAACTTAGCATTAAATTAATACTGATAATAGTACATATCATTTTCTTTTTAGTCAATTATTTACTTATCAATTAATAATCATATTAGTTACTTGTCGTTAATATAAGAAATAATAAATTATTTCTATTATAGTATTATAGCAGCCACAAATTATTAACCCCTTCTTATTATAGGTCATACCTGCATTAAGCACTCATTAGATGCCATATGCTTCGTTTGGGGTGTACAAATTGTATTTCAATCACCACACTGCATGCTCATCCATTAACTGACATAAATAGGGATGCAATGTGTTCATTATCAATCACTGTTAACACATCACAAATCGCTTTCATAACATATGCATCATAATTTCAAAATCAAATACATAGAGTTTCAAATTTGTAGAAGGCCCAACAATCACAGTGTTGAAACCTAAGCTCTGATACCACTATGTAGTGTACCCGACCCCAAAACCAAGGCCAAGGTCACAAAGAAACCCAATGGAAGGCTGATACAAGGTAAATGCGTAGTGGAATAAGGTAATCTGATGCTAGGCCATCATGCCAACAAGCCATTTTAATAAAACAATCATCCTTCTTAAGGACAATGCAAATGTGTGATACATATCATTTTCCATATGCACATGCTAAGCAAGGTAAATGAAAGAATGAAGGTAAATGGATCTAAGCAACCTATTAACATGCAATCTAACATCAAATAATAATATCTTCTACATCCATATAGCCATTAACAAAATCATATTTTCAAGCTAACTTTAACAATATAAATAAAATATCTACAGGCTGTCATATTCAACCATATTGACAAAGCTAGAAACTAGATCTATTGTTTTCCACCTACATCCATACAACATAAGTAAAATAATATGTGATGGATTCCATATAAATCCATGTATATGATAATAACATAATATCGCATTGATATCACCTACATCCATACAAACCATAAGCAAAAATTGGATCCAAGAGCACATGTACATCATAATCCTATAAATAAGCACATAATAAAATATTCATCACTAACTACCAAACATATCCATATGAGCATGAAAAAATTTAGACATGAAAAAGTGTCATATACATCCATATAAAATCATATCTCAAGGCTTCACCTGCATCGATATAGATCATAAGCAAATCAGATCCATAAGCACATATAATTCCTAGAATGCAGTAAATAATCATATAATAAAACACTTATCTGATTAAGGGGAAACAAGCTTCAACTAGACAACTTTCCACCCAGCCATAGAAACATTTAATTCAATCCACACTTAAACAGGTCACCCTTGAGATGAGGCCATGGATCTAAAAGTAGAGGTACTCTCAACCAATAATATGGTTTGTTCTCTTTTTCAACAATGTCAACACTACCACACATAAAAGATCATGTCTCAACCATACATAAAGGTTTTTTAATGACTAAAAGGTATTCCTTACTGGAAAATTCACTCCAGACACAATGGAATAGGTATCATAACCCAAAAATGCTCATAAATAGGTGAAACAGTCATATAGTTGCGTCCTTCTCACCACTGTGAGGAAAACCCCTCACATAATAAAATAACTATGTCTTAGCCATTCAAAAATATTTTTTAATGAAACAAAAATTGTACCTTACTAGAACTGTCACTCCAAACATAATGATACATGTATAATTAGCAATAAATACTCATAAGTGGTCGAAATAGAACATATATTTGTGCCCTTCTCGGCTCCACTGGAGAAAATACAATATATTTCCATCACGAGAAACTTAGGAGATATATCCTGAGAAAGAACAATACATTTCCATCACAGGAAATTCAGGAAATGCATGTTGAGACATCAAAATACATTTCCATCACAAGCAACTCAGGCCATGCATCCTGAGAAAGAACAATACATTTCCATCAAAGGAAACTCAAGCCATGCATCCTGAGAAAGCACAATACATTTCCATCACAGGAAAGTCGGGCCATACATACTAAGAAAGTACAATAAAATTTATCCAAGAAACACTCTGGAATAGAGAAGTCTTCATAACTTATTACCTGGCCTTCAATCTTTGAAATCTATCTAGGAAACACTTTGGCATAGATCTTCCTCCAACCTCTATCCATCCAACACGTTGGCATAGAGTAGTCCTCCAATGATATCTATCCAATAAACACTCTGGCATAGACCAACATTCTAATTCACTTGAGGAGAAAGAAGAGATGAAAGAAGAGCCCCCCATGATTCCAATTTGAATCCTCTTATATCCTTTTGAATCCCTGGGTAGAAACTAATTGAAGCTAACTAGAGAGAAACCATATTAGTTACTAGATGCTTCTCCAACTTCCACTATGACCATTCGAATTCTCATGAGAGAAATTCAAATTAGGTGGTGAGAAGGTTACACAAGCAAAGGATTCCTTTCCTGGAATATTAAAGGAGGAGTTACACAACTTTTGAAGTGTCAAGGATAAAAATAGCTAGTGAGGGAACACTTGTGCAAGTGGGGGTTACAAACCAAGTGTAATCTCCAAAAAGGAGTTACAAACCATCAAAAGGGAGAAAATTCAACAAGGAAGGCCCACTAAATCATGAATCAAGCTCAATAGTACCAACATAGGCTAAAATAATAAAATTAGGAAATAGAGAGTGTTATTAGGGAGATCCACAACTCTTAGTCCCCAACCCTTGACACATGGAATCCATGACCCCCTAGCCACATTAGTTGTGCATGTTGAGCTAGTTATTTAATTAAAAGTAAATAATAATAATAATAATAATAATGTCCATAGTCCAGGAACCTAGTGCCACATAACAACACAAATAATGATCAAAACATATGTCCAAGGGATTAACAGACTAGGGGCATTACACTAGTTGTAGTGTAGGTTCATTCTTTTTCTAAACCCAGTTTAAGAGCTTGTAAAATCTCTAGCATTTTAATAAAAGATGACTTAGGAGAGGGATCAAGGGAACTACATACCCCTACATTTTCCATAGTATCAAGATTATTCTCTCCTCCTCATGTTAGTGCTCATATATCCAACAAAACTCAGGCTACTACTACCCTAGTTGTGGCTTTTAATGTTGTTCCTATACCTTTAGGGTATTTAGTTACTCAAGTTCCAAATACTTCATTTTCAGTACCCTTAAGTTTCAATGCATTCACATCTAGCATGCCTATGACAGGGATACCAAATGTTCTTTTAACACCTACTACTGTGTCCCAGAAATATGCTTTTGGTCCTAACAGTTCCACACTATCTTTTCAAGGTTTTCCTCGGGATTGGGGATACATTCCCTCATCCTCCCCTTTTTAAGGATATATTCCTTTCCAATCCACTAGACCAGTTCTAGGTTCAACCCTGTTTACAAGATTCAATTTTCAGTTAGGTGGTTTTCAATCATCTTCTATACCTACTAGGAATAACCCTTTTTCACTATCTAGTGGAGGAGGCAATACTGCTATGCCTTCAACTAGTATTCCAATTAGGGGAATTTTTTCCTACGATTAGCGGAATTGGACACAAAGTATTGTGGGGGGAATCCTTTACAACTTTGTTGGAACCCTTTTCAAAATACTGCCACTTCATAGGTTATGGATGGGGGAAACCCAAACCAACCTTTAGGGAACTTTATTAGGGGGGATTTTCCTCATCAAGCTGCCCAAATTGATAATTGTTTGGCACAACCTAGACAACCTTTTTATAGAAAATTTAAATTTTCCATATTTGTTGAAACTAATGAATGATCCAATGCACCATGATCTATCTTGGCCTCCTATTCCCACTAAGCTACCTTCGAATATGTTGATGTATATGTAACTTTGGAATGTATTTCATCTATGTATTTTATATATATTTATTGTACCCTTATTAGAGATGTGTTATTCCTCTATAAGGAAGTGTCGTCATGTGGATTGACAAGTGTCGCAAGTGTGTGTTCTTGCCGATGGGTTATTAGACCACCATGTGTGGGGTTAGCCCTGAAATATATATTATATTATGGATGTATCTAGATAGACAAGTCGGCCCCATAGTGTAACTGGGCAAACAGGTTAAATATAAATAGAGATCGGGAGATCTCTATTTGGATCATTCGAAAAGACACACTTCTCTCACTCAGAAAGTGGAGCACTAGTGAGAAGGAGGATCATCTGCTCTAGGAGACTATCTCAAGTGTATTTTGGTTGTACTTTGGTTGAGCCATTGCTCTCTCTATCTCTGAGGAAGTTGTGGGGTTTTTCACCTTAGGGTTTTCCCCACAGAAATTCTGTGTCCCTTGTTTCTCATGCTTTTGATTCTTGTGATGCTTGTCATGCTTATTGTGATTGCTATGCATTGATATACTGTATATGTTGTTCTCTCAGTAAAGATCCAAGAGTATTGTGAATTAATGCTCAAATTTTAACATGGTATCAGAGCTAACCTGAGAAGAAGACATTTTGCAGTGACAGAAACTTGAGTTTCTTGTTTATTGGGTTTCGCTCCACAGTTTTTGGAAAAGCAGTATAGTAGATTGACTCTACTCATCAAGGAGAATCTATTTGTCCAATCAGAATTCAATTCTGAGCATTTTTCAGATTTGGCGCTAAAAATTGGGGTTTCCACAACAATAGGAATTTCTGAAATCTAAAGACATAGCTGGAAGCTCCTTGCAAAAATTGAAGTTTAGAGCTTTGGATCGAGATTTTTGTCTGGGTAGATCTCTGGGAAACTCAAACCCTAATTCAGGGCTCTCCCTAGTGAACCCGAGAGGACAAAAAGGAAAATATGAAGGGTAAAGCTTTGCTGATCTCAAATTCTAAATACACCAGGCTGATCAGCTCATCAAGGCGCATCTTTCTATTCTTTCAGAAAGTTGAAATTCACATTTTGAATTTTTAGGGTTTTTCCACCAAACCCTAATCCAAGACCAGATCCAGTTTTCACCATTTCAAGTGGTAAGACCTAAATCTTTTCTATTTCCATTTAAAGTACTCCTTAAGATGTCTCACCACACCAAGCTTGAGGATAAGCTTGAATGGGTTGATAACTTCCGACTTGGAAGTATAGGATTGGGTTAATCCTGGAAGAGAATGAGTTGGACTCATATATAAAAGAAGACATCCCTATCCCAGAGGATGAAGAGGCTAAGGTATTGCATAAGAAGAACTTGGTCAAGGAAAAGAGAATCATTGCTAATTCTATCAAAGACCATCTCATCCCCCATGTGTCTTCTCTAAAGACACCCAAGGCTATGTTTGACTCTTTGACCAAGCTATTTGAAGGAAAGAACATAAATCGGAAGATGACCCTACGGAATCAATTGAAAGGGGTCAAGATGTCGAATGGAGAAACCATTCAATCCTATTTCTCCAAGGTCTCTCAGATCAAGGAACAACTTGAAGCTGTAGATGAAATGGGGAGAGTGGTGAAATTGTTTTGACTGCTTTGAATGGCCTACCTAGGTCATGGGACTCTTTTATCCAGGGAATCTGTGCCAGAAAGAAGTTAATCTCCTTCAGCAGATTATGGGAGGAATGTTCTCAAGAAGAAGTAAGGCTTGTGGCAAGAGAAGAGAAGATGCGAAATGAAGATCAAGCTCTCACAACTCACACCAAGAAGGGCAAGTTCAAGAGGGAGCCATCCCATCACAAGAAGAAATCTTCTCATCATTTTCACAAAGACAAGAAAGATCTAAGGTGTTTCACTTGTAATGAGAAGGGTCACTTTGCTTCAGAATGTCCTAAGAACAAAAGGGACAACCACAACAACAACAACTCTAGCAAGAAGAAGAAGGGTAACAAAATAAAGTACCATGCTCATGCTGCCGAAGATGATGAACCTCCAAAGAAGAAGGCTAGGGAAGAAAGTGATGATAGTAATGATGACTCATCAAGTGAAGAAGAGTATGTTCTAATCTCTGCTCTCACAGGTCTATCTCCCATGGTTGTAATGATTGGTTAATTGACAGTGGGGCTTCCAAACACATGACTGGGTTTAAAGAATCCTTTGTAAATCTGTCTGAACATGAATCACCCCATAAATTGAAACTTGGGGATGATTATCAATATCCCATCAAAGGAAGTGGTGAAGCCTCCTACAACCTAGATTCTGGAAAATCTTTGAAGATGAAAGAAGTCTTTTATGTACCTGGGCTCAAGAAGAACTTACTCTCCATCTCTGCATTGGATTCAAAAGGTATGAGGGTTGCATTTGTGGATGGCCAAGTCCTAATGTGGCCAAAGGGAAAGACCATAGATGATGCAGTGGTGATTGGAGAGCAAGAGGGAGGTTTGTATAAATTGAAAGGATAACCTGAACATGCCATGGTGACATAAAGACAAAGATTCATCCATATTCATGGATCACATAGAGGTATGTATAATTTGTTTTTGCAAAAGTTAACTAATGAATTATGCAGGTCATTGAAGAAAACAAGAACACATTGCTAGACATAACTAGCAAATATGGTGACTAGGTATGTGTTTCTTATATCATAGGATCTTTTATATAAGTATGCATGACATGATTGATGATGTTGGGTATATGCATATTACATGTCTTACCTTATTTAATGTTATGACTAACCAGAAGAGTCATAGGTTTGAGTAATCACAGGTTTAGACATGTTATGACTAACCATAAGAGTCCTATATAAACCTTGAATGCTAATGCTTATTATTTCTGTTTGAAATGTTCATGACTATACATGCTTGAGATTATTGTGTTTTGATAATATTAAGATTATACTAATGAATGTTTGATTATGTATGAGACCTCGAGGATAACACAATGATGATACTAACAAGAATGCATAGGGATCGAGAATGAATATAAGTTCAAGAACAAGTAATCCAGGAAGCAAATATCAAGAGGGAGTACACTCCAGTGGCTTCTGCAAGGATGTAGATATTCAAAGGGAGTTGACCATCTCTCTACATTCCACAACAAAAAGGTGTAGAAGAAGCTACTTCAAATTAGGACTCCAGCAGCCCCTGCAAGGAAGCAAAGACTCAGAGGGAGTCCACCCAACAAACAAACAAGATAAGTATTTTAATTATCATTTCTTGCATATTTGTTTGTTTAAATAAAAGTGTTCAATGATGTATATGCTCATGTTCCTAGACTTAGGATATGTATTGTGCATATTAGAATGATTGCATTAATGAACAATATACTACTAATAAGCATGTGTTGGGTAAGTGACCTATGGCACTATACAACATTCCATTGCTACTTATCTAGAATGAAACCTCTTTGCTGACATGTTGAGAGTAGTGCAAACTCTTAACAATGTTCTGGTAGAGACTGGAAGGCATCTAGAAAGTTATGGAACATGGATAAATTTTGTATTGAAGCATTGGCTTAAACAATTGCATGACTGTATGACATATTTCTTTATGTGAAAGAATTTGTTCTGAAAATTATGAGATGTTTCTAATCATGCAATTTAACTTGTTTTGTAGGAAAGACCATACACTTCCATCAGAACAGTACTTTCCCTGGATGCAGCAATGAAATGGAAAATACACTAGATGGATGTCAAGACTGCTTTCTTGAATGGTGTAGTTGAAGTGGAAGTATATGTGGAGCAGCCATTCGGTTTTGAAATACATGACAGGGAGTCATATGTGTGTAGATTGAAGAAAGCTTTGTATGGCTTGAAACAAGCTCCCAGAACCTGGTATGGTAGGATGGACAGTTTCCTATCCGGTTTGGGCTTTACCAAGAGTAAAGCAGATTCCAACCTCTACTACAAGGTTGAGGAAGGGAATCCTGTGATTCTACTCCTGTATGTGGATGACTTATTTATAACAGGAGATGAAAGATTAATTGCAGATACTAAGAGGAAGCTTGCTGTTGAGTTCGATATGAAAGATTTGGGAATGATGAATTATTTCCTAGGTATGAAGGTGTGGTAGAATTCAGGTGGGATCTTCCTTGGTCAAGGGAAATACACAGTAGATATCCTGAAGAGATTTGGGATGATGGATTGCAAGGCCATGGCCACACCCATGGCATCGAATATGAAGATTCTATGTGATGCTTCATCTGAACCGGTTGATGTCTCTATGTATCGTCAAATGATTGGGTCCTTGATGTACCTGACGAACACGAGACCAGACATTTGCTTTGCAGTGAACACATTGAGACAGTTCCTGATGGATCCGAGGAGTGTTCACCTGGTTGCTGTAAAGCATGTTTTGAGGTACCTGAAGGGTACAGTGGATTATGGGCTCAAGTATGAAGTGAATCAAAAGTTTAACCTACAGCGTTATGTTGATTTAGATTGGGCAGGCAGTGCTACAGATAGGAAGAGCACAGCTGGGTGCTGCTTCAGTATGGGATCAGGTGTGATCTCTTGGTTTAGCAGGAAGAAGTCCTGCGTAGCACTGAGTATAGCTGAGGCAGAGTATGTTGCAGCCTGCTCAGCTAGTTGTGAGGCAGTATGGCTACGGAATCTACTCTCTGAGTTATTTGATCTCCCGTTGGATGCTACTGGTATCTTTTGTGATAACCAGAGTTGTGTGAAGTTGTCCGAGAACCCAGTGTTTCATAACAGGTTGAAACACATAGAGATCAAATATCACGATATCAGGGATATGGTGCAGAGAGGAGCTGTGAAGCTCCTATACATTGTGACGGACGAGCAGATTGCAGATGTACTGACGAAGCCACTAGCTAGGGTGAAGTTGGAGTACTTCAGGGAGAGGCTTGGTGTTCTTCAGATAGATGACACTTAGAGGAAAAAGTGATGGACACATTTGCTAAATCCATTCCAAGCATGTTGGAAGGAGGTTCCTTCACATGGCTGTGGATGTAAGCGCTGGATGATACTCCAGTTACTGCTCTGTATATGCATCATGTTGGATGCTGGATATGATCAGTTGGATCATTTATATTTGTATGTATGTGCGCATCATGTTGATGCTGGATATGATCAGTTGGATCATTTATATTTATATGTATGTACGCATCATGTTGGATGCTGGATATGATCGGTTGGATCATTTGTATGTATTTGTATATGCATCATGTTGGATGCTTGGACCATGTATCTATATATGTATCAGGTGGATACATTGTATGATCAGGTAGATCATGTATGTTGATATGTATCATGTATTTGTATTTGTATCAGGTGGATACACTGCATGATCAGGTGGATCATGTATGATGATATGTATCAGGTAGATACTTGGTGTGCATCAGGTGGATGCATTGTATGATCAGGTTGATCATGATGATGAGCTTTAGGATGTTGCTCCAGATGATATGTACCAGGATGGTACAAGTGATGATTATCAGTATGATTGTGGGCATCAGGATGATGCCTCGTGTGATGATGATCCATTGGATCATGAGTATCAGGTTGATACTTGGAGGTCAGAGATGATATGTGGCAGGTTGTGCAAATAGCATGTAATCAGTCCTGGGAGATCTTGTTGGTCATGTTGCGGCACATAAATGTTCCTGGGGTACTCTTTCCGGTATTGCTATGTAGTATGTAATCAATCCTCAGATATCCGATAGGTTGAGCTGTGTGCTCGTAATCAGTCTTGGGATGAGGTATTACTACGGAGACATGTAATCAGTCCTGGAGATTCGAGAGGTTGAGCTGTGTGCTCGTAATTAGTCCTGGGATGCTCTTTAGAGATCTTGCTATTCATGCTGTGGCACATAATGTTCCTGGGATGCTCTTTAAAGGTTTTTTCTATCCACATGTAATTAGTCTTGGAGATCCGAGAGGTTGAGCTGTATGCTCGTAATAAGTCCTGGGATGCTCTTTAGAGATCTTGCCGATCGTGCTGCGGCACATGAATGTTCCTGGGATGCTCTTTAAAGGTATTGTGGAGGAGATGCATGTAATCAGTCCTGGGAGATCTTGTCAGTCATGCTTAGGCACATAAATGTTCCTGGGATACTCTTTCCGGTATTGCATCCGCACATAAAATTAGTCCTAAGAGGCCACCTCTATCAGACCATTCGCACAGATGATGAAGTCCTGCAGGTGGTGGGCCTACATCCAGTATGAAAAAGGACTAGCTCTGCAGAACTTCCTATGACGAGTAGAGTCAGAGATTGGTTGAGATAGCAGCAGTAGTGACTATGATGATGACGATGCATCGATGACGATGATCCCGAGAAGAAGACTTTTCTAGCAGATCTGTGTCAAGAAATACCTTCCTAGTTAAGAGGGAGTGTTGATGTATATGTAACTTCGGAATGTATTTCATCTATGTATTTTATATATATTTATTGTACCCTTATTAGAGATGTGTTATTCCTCTATAAGGAAGTGTCGTCATGTGGATTGACAAGTGTCACAAGTATGTGTACTTGCCGATGGGTTATTAGACCACCATGTGTGGGGTCGGCCTTGAAATATATATTATATTATGGATGTATCTAGATAGACAAGTCGGCCCCATAGTGTAACTGGGAAAACAGATTAGTATAAGTAGAGATCGGGAGATCTCTATTTTGATCACTCGGAAACTCACACTTCTCTCACTCAGAAAGTGGTGCACTAGTGAGGAGGAGGATCATCTGCTACTAGGATTCTATCTTAGTGTATTTTGGTTGTACTTTTGTTGAGCCATTTCTCTCTCTATCTCTGAGGAAGTTGTGGGGATTTTCACCTTAGGGTTTTCCCCAGGGAAACTCTATGTCTCTTGTCTCTCATGCTTTTGATTCTTGTGATGCTTGTCATGCTTATTGTGATTGTTATGCATTGATATACTGTATATGTTATTCTCTCAGTAAAGATCCAAGAGTATTGTGAATTAATGCTCAAATTTTAATAGAATATTCCAAAATTCAAAGGAAAAACTGGTTAGGATCCAAGGGACCACATTACAACTTTCCATTTATGGTGTTCATCCAATTCGCTAAATGAAGACTCGATTAGGTTAAGATTATTCCAAATAACCCTTATGGGGGTGGCAACAAAATGGTATATTGAGTTGCCATGATCTTCTTACTATCATTTCAATGGTTTGGTGATAGTCAATTTTTTTAATCACTTCCAAATTCCTATCTAGTATGATTCCAGTACAGATTCGTAATCTATATTTAGGCATACCAAAGCCAATCATATTTAAGATCATGTCCAAAA
Source organism: Larix kaempferi (assembly GCA_027924585.1). Classification (NCBI taxonomy): domain Eukaryota; kingdom Viridiplantae; phylum Streptophyta; class Pinopsida; order Pinales; family Pinaceae; genus Larix; species Larix kaempferi. The sequence continues at coordinate 2,063,422 of BSBM01001238.1, read as the reverse complement.
GTGACAAAGGCAGAAGCGGATGATCAAAGCCACTATACCTCCTGAATTCTCATTAGAGTGGTTTTTAAAGTCACTTTTACCTTACATCTCTAAATATGTTTCTACTTCAAGGGTTACAACTAAGGAGGAAGCCATTTTCAAATACCAACAATTACATTTGATCTATTCTCAATATGGTATCCTGTACAAAATCAACCCTGATGCTCTGCGGCGAAGTACTGATCCTACTAGGCCCAAACCAAGACCACATGATGATGGCATCATTGGTTCAATTGAAAATCCTATTGTAGAGGAACTTTCCAAACAAATGAAAATAATATATGTCAAACACTCTGTAGCAAAAGAAACTAAGGTTGCTACTCCCCCTTCTCAAACAACGGCTGTACACAATGTGAATTCGAATCCAAAAGGTCCTTAGCAACCTGGTGGAAAGAAAAGTAATAATAAGGGCAAGAAAGGGGAGGAAAATCAAAATAAGCCCAAGTCTATTGATAATTCTAATGGGGGTAAGAAAGAACATAGAAAATTCAAGTTCCCTTGTAAACATTGCAAAGGAGACCATCTTACGCATCAATGCCCCTTAATCAATCGAGCCCGTAAGCTTTTGCAGCAGAAGCAACTTGTTTTGTTGAGAGATCCCTTTCCAAAAGGACAAAACATGACCTCTGGAAACTCTAGTTTTGTTGGGGGAATCCAAAATGCCTCATCATCCAATCAGTATTACATCAATATGATATGTTCGAACACACTATTACAAATCGGAGAAAACGTTTATGGCCATGAAACATTACAAAAGGAGAAAGACAATCCTAAGTCGTGGAACCTTCTTCATATTGAGGAACCTGCAAACTCTCTGCCAAAGATACCAAAAGGTGTCTATAAAAGAATCCTGCATAATCCTAATGCTCGAGCTGCTGTCAACTACTCTATTTTTGAATATTTATCCCAAACACTTTGTGTGATGTCTTCTCTAGAAGAGTTACAAAGTTTCCCACTGCAACGTAAGGCACTTTTGGCTACTATAGGAAACATTGACTCCACAAACAATTTAGTGGCGAAGTTTGATATGTCTGATGTCAAACACTGTTTACCATACCATGTCGCTTTCCAAATCAATATAGTCCATGGTTATAAGACTAGTGGACGAACTATTGTTAATGAAGGTGCATCAATGTGCATTATAGCCATTTCCTATTGGAGAGATTTAGGATCCCCAGAGTTAGTTCCTTCTACAACATTACTTACTGTATTTGATGGAAGGTCATTATGGCCTCATGGAATCCCCCATTCTTTTGATATCGAGTTAGGATAAAGAACAATTCCAGTAGAATTTGAAGCTAAAGATGCTCCCATGGATTACAATTTGTTGTTAGTGAAGAGTTGGGCGTATGCTATGAAATCTATCCCATTGTTCGTATTCTAGGTTCTATTATTTCCTCATGAAGGAAAGATCGTCAAGATTGGCCAATTGTCTTATACCTGGAATAGTAATGCAATTTCAACCAATTCTAATATTCCATGGATTGATCAAACTCATCCAATAACCAAGAGCTTCGGTGCAAGGAGGTATCCATCACTTATGGGAACATTCAATCTTCCTACTCTTGTTAATTATATTGGTTCGACTAGTGCTAAGGATGTTGATATTATATCCAAGGATTCCTTACAAGAAACACCTCATAGAAGTGATCCTTGTTTCCTTCCAACTCCATCATAGTTAGCATAAGATCCCTAACATCGTCAACTGATAGTGCCCTTATCCACAACAGAGATAGCTTGCCAAGCGATTCAAAGTTCTTCCATTGTTTTGATTACAAATCCTCTAGTCTCATAGGCATTAGATCCTAGTTACAATCCTTCATGGCCTATAGATTCCTCTCATCCTCTTGAATCTTTAGAGATGGTTTTTCTATGGATGAGGCCATTCTCGAAGCTATGATAGGATTTGATAAACCTTGGGAGGATATGCATCATCATTCCTATTTTATTCCAGCTTTAGATGTAATTGAAAATGAAGAATTTCGTCTGAGACTACCCAGGAATATTGATTGTCCCATAAATCCTTTAGCTAAGGAGGGAATTTATGCTGAAGGAAATATGGAAAACATCTCTAAAACTGGGCCAATCAACATTTCTAAAGATCCCAATGTCATTGAAAACATTTTTTTTAGTGAAAACTACTTGGAGGAAGAAATTAGTACTTATACTGAGTTGTTCCAAGAGTTTTAGAAAAAACTTTACTGGCCATATGAGGAGATTCCATGCATTGAATTGTTCATTGTTGAACACAATATTCAAACATATCCAAATGTTAAACTTGCTCGAGAAAAATTGTGTCTTATCAACCCTAGGAAGGTTGAAAAAAATTTAAAAGATGATTTCATCTATCCTATTGATATGATGGAATGGGTATCCAACCCAATTCCAACAGATAAAAATCAAGGTACCATCAGATTTTGCACTGATTTTCATGATTTGAATAAAGCCTATCTTAAAGACAATTTCCCTACACCATTCATTGATCATATTATCTATGAATGTGTAGGGAGTGAAATATTTTCCTTCATGGACATACTTTTAGACTATAACTAGATTTAGATAAAACATGATGATCGACACAAAAATACATTCTTTTTTCCTTGGGTACCTTTTCTTATAGGAGGATGCCTTTCGGCTTGAAAAACGTTGGAGAGACATTTCAGCATGCTATGAGTTTTGCTTTCCTTGACATCAAACTCATTGTAGAACCATATCTTGATGATCTACCAGCTCATTCTCGAAAGAGACAAGACCATTCAATGATCACTTGTGCCTTGTGTTTGAAATATGTATACACTATAAGATTGATTTGAATTCGAATAAATTATATTCTACGTCAATTCTAGACGATTGTTAGGATTTATCATGTCCAACAAAGGAATTATGGTTGATCCTTTGAAATTTGAGGCCATTGTAAATATGCCTCCTCCTCATACCATTTGTCATCTTCAAAGTCTACAAGGGAAAGGCAATTTTCTCATATTTTTTATTGTAAACTATGCCAAAATAACCACAGGATTTGTGTGTTTTCTTAAGAAAGACATTCCATTTATATGGGATGAAGCTACCCAAAATTATTTTGAATCCCTTGAAAAGGAATTATTGACATCTCCTTCACTTAGCCCACCGGATTAAACAAGAGATTTTCTTTTGTATCTGTATGCCTTTGATTCCACGGTTGGTATAGTATTAGTTCAAAAATATGATCATCTACAGTACATGTTATTTATTATCTTAGTCATGCATTACTAGGTCCTAAGATTCGATATTCTCATGTCGATAAATTGGATTTGGCAGTTGTTTATGTTGTTTAGAGAATCCGTCATCATGTTTTATTGTGAACAACCATAGCAGTTGCAGATGTTAACCCTTTCCAATTTATTCCGACTTGATGAATAATTGGGGGAAAATACAATATATGGATTGTAATGCTGCAAGGGTTTGATTTGGAGTTTCAATATGCAAAATCGAAAAAGTCACTAGTTTTCACTGAACTCATTTTCGAGTCTCTAAATCCCAGTATTGAAAGAGGACTTATTCCTTGATGAGCACATGATCTTCTTGATTTCTTCATCTTACCCTTGTTATGGAGACATTTTGATATATCCCTAAACTTTGAAGTGTCCCTCTATGTTTCTGAAGGATGATTGATGATGTTTACACCATAATGCAAAGAATTATCTCATCATCGACGACACTTTATACCTTAGAGAAGTTGATTATATTTTTCATCGTTTCTTTGCCCATGTTGAAGCAGAGAGTGTATTGAATGATTAACATGTTGAATCATGTCAGGGTCATTTATCTAGGCTAGAAACCGCCCAAAACAATTTATGCCCCAATTACTTTTGGCCTACAATCTTTAAATTTTGTGTTGAAGCAATCAAACGCTACCATCCATGCCAAATTTTCACCAATAAGATGTGGGTGCATCCAAATCCACTTTTTCCCTTCATTATTGTAGGTCCCTTCACTCAGTGGGGGATTAATTTCATGACATGCAATCTCATTTCGGTTCGGGGGCACAAACACATCATATTTGTTGTCGACTATTTCACTAAGTGGGAAAAGGCTACGCCTATAGTTAAAGATGATGGGGAAACCACAACCTATTTTGTCTTCAATCAAATAGTATCAAGGTTTGGTATCCCAAAACAGTTTGTCATTGATCATGGAGGTCATTTCTAGAACTACATGATGTCTAACTTAACAACTATGTTGGGTTTTAAATAGGAGCATTTGTCTCCTTTTTATACACAAGTGAATGGTCAGGTTGAAGCAATGAATTAAACACTCAAGACCATTCCCCAATGCACTATTCATACTAGTAAGTCTAACTAGCACATTATGTTGTATCATTCTCTATGTGCTTATCGAACCATGGTTAAAACTGCCACAGGGTTCTTTCCCTTCCAACTCATTCATGGAGTGGAAGCAGTAACTTTGATTGAATGAGAAATCCCTTATTTAAATTTAGCTATATATCTCTTACCCTAGAATTCCACTTTCGAAGAATGGTTGTATCACTTGAAACATATAAATGAATAACATCAAGATGCATCCATAACAAATGAGGCACACAAAGAGAGGGTCAAAATTCAATATGATAAATCTGTTCTACCTCGAGTATTTTCCAAAGGTGACCTCGTCTTAGTCTATGATCAAGACAAGTAACCTTTGGGGGTAGGGAAATTTAACTCTATGTGTCTCAGCCCATATATTGTAACACATGTCTTAGAAAAAGGAGCTTATGAGTTACCTGATTATAAAGGGAACAAGTTGCCAGAGCTTAGAAATGGGCCCTATCTAAAGAAGTATTAAGCTTAGTTCATATGATTTTTCTTGTACATAATTCTATAGTCGTATAGTTTTGGCATAATTCTTATGCATATTTGTTGTTGTTGTTTCCAAATGTCAAGTGGGATATTTCTAGGATTCATAGATGTAGCTAGTTGCATAACTTGAGATCTCACTACAACTGCATGGCTTATTTATGTGAAATTCCTCACAGCAGATCTAAGAGCTGATGTATACATCACAAGAAAGAATTTAGGAATAAGATTAAGAGTGGTCAATGCAGTAAAAGAAGCAACAGAATTATGATACAGTAGAATTCGGATAGAAGCAAAATAACTTCACACACACTAATTCATTAATCAAAATATGGACAAATAAGTAGTACAATGCATGAGGATTCGAATGACAAGGTGGCAATTCGAATTAGTCTTCATGGAGTGATCAAAAGATCACTGGAGTGTCATCGGAGCACAACTAGAAGTCTATCTCAACATCAATAGAGTCATCAATGCTCAAGTAACTGTCAACCATCAGTCAAACTCAGTCTAATTGAGTGTGGTAGGTGTAACTAAGTGTAACTAGAACTAACTGAATGAAGGAGGCTCAGTGGAGGGAGCATGAGGAGCTAAGTGGAGTTAGAATGGGCAGTCTAGTCTCACTGGAGGTCCATCGGAGTGATACAGTCAGTTGAGAGTGAGTCTAGCCTTAAATCAAGGAAAGAACTGATGATAACTCAATTAACTGAAGTGCAACTGAGTGGTAGGTGAGAGAAGACGAGTGGCTTCCTTAAATCAAGGAGGGAAGGGTGCACTAAGCTCTAGGAGGGCTAAAACTGATCTGAGAGAAGCTCCCGGGGGCTGGTTAACTGAGGCTAGGTGCTGGGACTGATGACTAGGATGCATGCAGAATGCATGTTGCATGCAAAAATGCATGCAAGACTGTAAATGAAAATAATGAAAATGTTGGTAGGACTAGGATGGAGTATAGGAATATCCTAACACCCCCCCTCAATCCATCCTGGGCCCTGGTAAATGAGACCAAAGGTCACCCAATACAATGAATAATAACAGTCAATAAACCGAGGAAATGGGGAAAACCTCATGGGAAAAATACCCCCCCTCAAAATAGACTGTAAGGTACACACAAAAATAAATGCTCCAAACTCAAGCAGGTGTGATGCTTGGTCATATGTCTGGAGGTATCTTCTTCTTGGGAAGAAGTGGATCATGCTCAAAAGGTATGTGCTTGTACTTGCTCTTTAGATCGAATGTGATGAGAACAAATCCAAAAATATGAGGATGATCCTTGAACTTGTGATTTGAATCAGCTGAGGTAGGATCAAATCTATGAATGTGCAGATAGTCTTTTGTCTTCTCCTTCGAACAATCATGGGTGAGATTATGCCAAAAAGAACCATCAAATAACAGTGATTGCTTGGAATCCAAATCAGCTCCAAGACTTGATAAATGGTTTCTTGAGATCTCCTTTGAACCAGCAGGGGTGAGATCAAAACCATCATATGCATGAGAAATTATCCCACGTAGTGATTGCTTGGATTTTAAATCAGCTCCAAGACTTGAAACATGGTTTCTTGAGATCTCCTTTGAACCATTAGAGGTGAGATCAAAACCAGTAAGTGCATGAGAAATTATCCCAAGCAAATTGCAATGGCCATTATCTTCAATAACCTTCTAAAAGAATGAAATAATGATCATATAGTAGTACATAAGAGGTGAGTGATCAAGGAGAGCGAATGCATTACCTCCAATGGCTGATTTCACCTCCTAAACATTGAATAGATCATGATGCAAACCAACAAAATCTTGTGCAAGAGAGGATTTAGGACCTTTTGCAATTTCTAGAGTGTGAGCTGGCACAGAATTCGAAATAGAAGAAATTTGGAGCATGAGTGTAGAATCTGCAAGTTCTTCTTCTTTTTGGACAACTTCAATATGAGATATGTTTGATACTGAGTCATGATCAATGAGATCATCAAGGAGGGTGAATGCATCACTTTGCTTGCTCTCGAAAGGGTTTGGACCAATCCCTTCATTCTGCTTGCCAAATCTTTCATCCAAATGGGCCCATAGCTCTTTTGGATATTCAACATCATCAATGAATTGGTGTACCAAGCATCGAGACATAGCAAATATCATGGTTCCCATGGCTCTGTCACCTTTATTTAACCAGTCAATCTCTTCTTCGGAGGATTCGAACTCTCTTTCAAAACAATAATCAAAGAGACCATTTCTCTTCAAATGTGCTATCATCTTTGGTTTCCATTCATCATAGTTGAATGGAGAAATAGGATCATAGTTTAATGGAGGAGGATAGATTTCTTATGAATACATGGAAGTTGTAGAATACCTACAAAAACAATAGAAAATATATGCAACTGCTATTGCTACAAAAATGCAGAAACTGCTGCAACTATTGCACTCGAAATCTTGATAATAACCTGCAAAACACTTTCAGGAATGGAGATAAACAATACTCTCAACATGCTCTGATACCATGTGAAAATCATCACAACAGATCTAATAGCTGATGTATACCTCACAAGAAAGCATTTAGGAATAAGATTTAGAGTGGTCAATGCAGTAAAAGAAGCAACATAATTATGATATAGTAGAACTCGGATAGAAGCAAAATAACTTCACACACACTAATTCATTAATCACAATATGGACAAATAAGTAGTACAATGCATGAGGATTCGAATGCCAAGGTGGCAATTCGAATTAGCATTCATGGAGTGATCAAAAGATCATTGGATTGTCATCGGAGCACAACTAGAAGTCTATCTCATCATCAGTAGAGCCATCAATGCTCAAGTAAATGTAAACCATCAGTCAAACTCAGTCTAACTGAGTGTGGTAGGTGTAATTGGAACTAATTGAATGAAGGAGGCTGAATGGAGGGTGCATGACGATCTAACTGGAATCAGAATGGGCATTCTAGTCTCACTGGAGGTCCATCAGAGTGATACAGTCAGTTGAGAGTCAGTCTAGCCTTAAATCAAGGAAAGAACTGATGATAACTCAATTAACTGAAGTGCAACTGAGTGGTAGGTGAGAGAGGACGAGTGGCTTCCTTAAATCAAGGAGGAAGGGCGCACTAAGCTCCAGGAGGGCTAAGAATGATCTGAGAGAAGCTCCTAGGGGCTGGATAACTGAGGCTAGGTGCTAGGACTGATGACTGGGATGCATGCAATTGCATGCATGCTGCATGCAAAAATGCATGAAATACTGTAAATGCAAATAATGAAAATGCTGGTAGGACTAGGATGGAGTATTGGAATATCCTAACAATTTATTCTCCCACGGTTCAGTTACTTGTTTCGGGAGGCGCTTGTCTAGAGCCAACTACTAATAATGTCTCTAAGCACAGTGTTGTGATACTACTCCTTAGTGATGTTATTTTTAATGGAATCCTATACTTAGAGGTTCATCTCAATTCACATCTAGTTGTTGCTCAGCTTAATGGTGAGTATAGAATCTGTGATCATGTCCTACTTTGTCAATTTTTATGCATTTAGTTACTGAAGCGACATTTTATTTATATTACTTATAATCATATCCCAAGAAATCATAATTTAATAGATGATGCTTATGCTAACTATGTTTTAGATTGGCATTTGTATCATCTATAAACATTTAAAATCAACATGTATATAACAAACATAACACAATTTAAATATGCCGAAATAAAAGTATGTCGATAGATAAATATAAAAGTCTCAAAAATCTAAAAGGTTTATACATCACAAAATTTGGATCCAAAACATGTCCAAAAATAGAGCACTCTAACCCTCATAGATATGAAACCGACACTACTCATATGGGACACCTAAACCCCAACACCTACGAAAGTACATGACCGCTCTATAGTAACTTATCCCAAAAGGTTGCTAGGGATCAATTTCCTAAAAAACATACATGAATTTGTATACTCATCCTCCATGGCCTTTTCATTCTACTCTACTATCTTGGTAGAAAATAGATTGTTGGTATCTCCTCCATCCCAGGGAATCTCGGTGATAGCATTGATGCTACCTTCATCAATTGTGATCTTATGATTTAGCTAGATCCCATTGGTGCGAATTCATGACAGTGACAATCTCACAAAATTCTGAATAGTAGAAAAGGTCCCAAAGAATGAGACATGCAAGAGGCTTTAATGACATGAATGACAAAAAGAATTACAACTACTCCCCCTTCCTATCTAAAATTTGTATTGCAGAAACTATAGGAATAGGGTGGCCTTGTACATGTTATAGTCCACAAGTTGAACCTACTCCACTTATCCCTTCATGTTCTCTTCCATGTTCACTAGAGGTATGCATGGATCAAGTGAATCTTCTAGATAAACCAAGTCTGTTAGCTTAATTATTGGGGCCTTCTTCCCCTTCAACCTGTTCTTCTAAATATAAAATACTTGTGTTCCCTTCAAAGAGGCTTCTTTTTCACATGGTGGAATTTTTATAATTATTTAATATTGGTAAATTCATGGCACCACTTGTGAAAATCTCTTTCCTCCCATAGAAAAAAACTTAATCACTTAATTCCACTATAGATCCTCCAAAGCCTATTGATTACAATGTCTAAATCTTGAATTGTCTAATAAAATCATCCTTGATCCATTTGGCTTTGAAACTCTAATTGGTGCAAGATCAACTCTAAAAATCTTCCAGGTCAACTAGATTGCACCATTTGAATGATAGTGGTTCGTACCCAAACTTAAATAAAAACATATATCTTTTTATTGGGATTAGCATGGTTTCAATCATGCATCATTTGACTATTGATATTTCCCTCATACTATATATTTAATCTAAACCCCTATTACATCTTACCAACATCTAGTCATAAATGCAATACACAACATTCTCTTTGGAGAAACCCTTTTTTCATTGATGTGACATGAATAATTTGAGTGTGTCTTATCAAACATTAAATACATGTTTAGATGCTACATATTATCACTACATTAATGGTGAAATGCCTCACTCTTTACATATACAACACCCCAAGAATAGAATTTCAATGCAGAGACTTCCCTCCCATTGAAACCTTACCACATACGACCACACCCCCTTCTTTGTATCCCATTAAATCTATACCTTATCTGAACCCCGCAATTACCATCCCATCCCTTCCCCATATCCATAGTTATTTCCTACACCTTGACCATAGATCTCTACTATTGTAGTGTTACTTAACCTTTAAACTTGGAAGATGGACTGACTATACAGAGATTATAGATGCATATAACTATATACAAGTGATAAATAAGATGCAATATGTGAATGATACCCTTGTGTTAATGATTCATCAAGAGAAATAAATAAATTTTCACTTGCCTCTTGAGGTGGGGAAAACATTCGCTCAGAAAATATCTAAATAAAGCAATACTCGACAAAAAATATCTTAGCTTTCTAGACCTTTAAATAGATTCTCAATAACGCATCTCTAACTACTTGTGTCCCATAATTAATGAATACCAAATACCTATTGGGAATTATTTAGTAACAAAAATAATTTTACATTGAATAACTATCCATTGCTATCTAATGAGCCATTATTCAAGGAATATGTCAATATGCAATAATTGACTAACTCATAAGTATCCTAAAGAAGAGAAGCTAGCATAGGACCTTAACACACACTTCCCCTTCAACATTATATGAAGGTGAGATATATTCTACAAAATCATCATTGGTTCCCATGTGGCATCTTCTAGCTACATATCTTTCCATTGGATAAGGACTTCATAGATCATGTGATGATCTTGGGTGTCCAATACTACTTCCAGTTGGAACCAAATGAATCCCTCTTCATAAAGTTCTAGTAAGTTGGTTTTGATTTTGTAATTTGATACTATGGACTTCTTTTGACAAGACACAAGAAAGACTAAAGGAATTTTGGAGTGGTCTAGATGAGCTAGCTTGTAGGTAACATGTCCAATGATCTAGATAATCTTGTAGGGTCCATAGAAATTTAGTACCAATTTCTACTGGATTTTATATTTGAGTGATGTTTGTTTATAAGGTTGAAGGTGAAAAAATACCTAACCTCCATCTACAAAATATTTCTCTATGCAATGCTAGCCATCTTGTTGTTTCATTATATTTTGAGACATAACCAAGTCATCTTTGAGTGCACAGAGGATAACGTTTATGCACCGAATTCACAGAATAGCATAAAAATAGGAAAAAAAGAGTATCCCAACACCTTCAGAATGAAATAAAGAGATGAATTAGAGACATCTTCAAGTAGGAAACCTCCTTATACAATGTATCAAATGCACACGACAAGATAATGTCATCCTAAAACTAGGTATCACCGGCAGACACACACACACACACACACACACACACACACACACACGCACACACACACACACACACACACACACATATATATATATTTATAAGAGACAAAGGGTATAATTACAATTCTAGTTGACCATTCAATTACAGTTAAGGTCCTAGCCAACCAATAAAGACAATACTAACATAATAATAGAAATGTAATATTACAATATGTAGGGATTAATACCTCCAAATATGAACAACTTTGAACTAGATCCTTGTTATGACCATTCTATGTAATTTAATCTCCTATTTCCTAAATTTGTGTGTCAAAGCTTCCAGGTCTTCCATGCCATTATGCTCTAAACTAAGGAAGTTTGATTCCACATAATGTTTCTGACTTCCCAATACATTTCCCTCCTTGATTCAATCTATTTCGAGACATGATATCTCAACTCTCGTGTTGGTATTCAAAGGCTTCCACGTGATTTGGTTCTAGTAGAACATTGTCTATGGATATCAACACCTTCATTCTAGGAGATGTGTCTAGAGATTAACATTGTACCTTGTGTTAAATTTACAGAATTTACTTCAATCTGATCTAGGATCTTAACTGAGAGAACAACATGTACAACAAATCTACAACATATCAATCATGGACACAAAAATGCAAGCACACAAGAGACATAGAGTTTACTTGGGGAAAACCATAAAGGTGAAAAACCCCAATAAATTCCTCAGAGATAGATAGAGCAATGATACAACCAGAATACAAGAGATAGTCTTCTCCTAGCAGCAGAGCCTCCTCCTCCACAAGTGCACCACTCTCCCAAGTGTGAGTGAGAGAATAGAATGATGAAATAGAGTGCCTCCCGCACTTTATTTATACTTGACTTGACTTTCCTAATAACCTTTACTAGGTCGGCCTTAACTTAACCACATAACATAATGCTGACTGGGCCGACACCCAATAGGGTTGTCTAATAACCCTTCGACCCACATGACTTATACAGGGCCGACCCCAACAAGGTGGTCTAATAACCCATCAAGGATAAGTTACGACACTTACAATATAAATGACGACACTTCCGTATAGAGGAATAATAACATCTCTATAGGAATACAAACACTTCTGTACAGAGGAATAATACCATCTCTATAGGAGTACAATATGCATATATGAAATACATTTCAAAGTTACATATACATCAACACTCCCTCTTAACTAGGAAGGTATTTATCGACACAGGTATTCTAGCACAAGTCTTCTTCTCTGGATCATCGTCACCAGATAATCATCATCGAGTCATTATCATCGTCACTGCTGCTGCTATCTCAATCAATCTCTGAATCTACTCATTGTAGGAAGTTCTACAGAGCCAGTCCTTTTTCATAATGGATGTAGGCCCACCACCTGTAGGTCTTCATCATCATTGGCCATACTGTGGAATCCTCGGGACTTATTACGTGCGTCACAAAACTTGGCTGCAGCATCCCAGGCTATTACGAGTACACAGCTCTACCTGTCGAATCTCCCAGGAGCACATTACATGTGACCCATCACAAAACCTAGCTGAAGCATCCTAGGCTGTTACGAGCACACAACTCTACCTGTCGGATCTTCTAGGAGCACATTACATGTGATCTCACCACAAAACCTGGCTGAAGCATCCCAGGCTGTTACAAGCACACAACTCTACCTGTTGGATCTCCCAGGAGCACATTACATGTGGTCCACCACAAAACCTGGCTGAAGCATCTGAGGCCTTTTTCATCTTGTCCAGATCTCCCAGGAGCAAACTAAACATGGTCATGGCAAAACCTGGCTGAAGCATCCAAGGCCTTTTTCATCCTGTCCAGATCTCCCAGGAGCAAATTACATGCCATAGGAAAAAACCTCGCAAGAGCATCTCAGGATATTACGGGTACATAACTCTAACCTGAAGATCTCCCAGGGCACAAATTACATGTCCTCCCAGATCAATGTCTCGAAAGAGAATCCAAGGCTGTTACGGGTACACAACTATGACCTATAGGATCTCCCAGACATGCTCATCTACACAACCTGATCCATGGCCACAAAGTATCATCTTGATTCTCACCATACATCATCCTGATGTACACATGATCATCTTGATCATCATCACTGCATCATCTTGATGTATGTCATCTGGAGAAGCTTGTCATCCATGATCATCCGAATCATACAATGCATCCACCTAATGCATACCAAGTATCTACCTGATACATATCATCATACATGATCTACCTGATCATACAATGTATCCAACTGATACATACACAGATACATGATCTACACAATGTATCCACATGATACATATCAATATACATGATCTCAATATCCACCTGATACATATACAGATACATGGTCCAAGCATCCAACATGATGCATATACAAAATACATACAAATGATCCAACTGATCATATCTAGCATCCAACATGATGCATACATACATAAATGATTCAACTGATCATATCCATCATCCAACATGATGCATATATATATATATATAAATGATCCAACTGATCATAACAAGCATCCAACATGATGCATATACATATATAGAGTAGTAACTGGAGCATCATCCTGATGCTCATCATCCATGATCCTCCTGATCATCATAGCATCGTCCTCTTTAGATCATCTCATCATCCACGAAGCACAGCCTAGATGCACATCATCTAACACTTACACTACCAACATGGGAGAACACATCTACCACCATTCGGGGAAGGCTCCAACCCTTACTTTTTCACCATGGGAGAACACATCTACCACCATGTGAAAAATGGCTCAGCAATTACATCATGACCAAGGGAGAACACATCAACCATGTCAGAAAAGCTCATGTGCATCTACATCTTCTGGACTCATCACTTCCTTTTGGAAGGAACCTCGATTTGAAGTGCACCAAGCCTCTCTCTAAAGCACTCAAACTGCACTATGGCCAATGGCTTGGTCAATACATCTGCAACCTGCTCATCCATCGCAACATACTCTACTTCAGCTGTACTTAGTGCTACACAAGACTACTTTCTGCTAAACCAAGAGATCACACCTGATCCCTATCTGCAGCACTACCTGCCCAATCTAAATCAACATAACCCTACAGGTTAAGCTTTTGATTTGCATCATACTTGAGCCCATAATCAATTGTACCCTTCAGGTACCTCAGAACATGCTTTACAACAACCAGGTGAACACTCCTTGGATCCGTCAGGAACTAGCTCAATGTGTTCACTGCAAAGCAAATATCTGGTCTTGTGTTCATCAGATACATCAAGGACCCAATCATCTGACGATACATAGTGATATCAACCGGCTCAGATGAAGCATCACACAGAAGCTTCAGGTTTGATGCCATAGGTGTGGCCATAGCCTTGCAGTCCATCATCCCATATCTCTTCAGGATATCTACTGTGTTCTTCCCCTGACCAAGGAAGATCCCACCTGCACTCTGCCACACCTCCATATCTAGGAAATAATGCATCATTCCCAAATCTTTCATATCGAACTCGGCACCAAGCTTCCTCTTAGTATCTGTAATCAATCTGTCATCTCCTTTTACAAATAAGTCATCCACATACAGGAGTAGAATCACAGGATTCCCTTACTCAACCTTGTAGTAAAGGTTGGAATCTGCTTTACTCTTGGTAAAGCCCAAACTAGATAGGAAACTGTCCATCCTACCATACCAAGTTCTGGGAGATTGCTTCAAGCCATACAAGGCTTTCTTCAATCTGCACACATATGAATCCCTGTCATGTATTTTGAAACCGAGTGGCTTCTCCACATATACTTCCTTGACTACACCATTCAAGAAAGCTCTCTTGAAATCTATCTGGTGTATCTTCTACTTCATCACTCGCTTTGTATTTTTCTATGCTGCCATCTGCAGCATGCTTGATCTTGTAGATCCACTTGGAAGTCACTACAGACTCCCCTTCAAGTCTTGGGACTGCATCCTAAGCATCTTCATGATCGACGGATACTCCTCGATCATGGCACTCTTCCCAGATCCTGGGAACTTCAATATCTTCAATATTTTCAATAGATAACTTTGTTGTTGAACAAATGTTGTAGTCCTTCTTTTGTAGGTGATGGTATACGATCTTTCCTACACAACAAGTTAAATTGCATGATTAGAAAACATCTTATATTTTTCAGAACAAATTCTTACACATAAAGAAATATATCGTACAGTCATGTAATTGTCTTAGCCAATGCTTCAATACAACATTTATCCATATTCCGTAACTTTCTAGATGCCTTCCAATCTCTACCAGAACATTGTTAAGAGTGTGCACAACTCCTAACATGTCATCAAAGAGCTTTCATTCTAGATAAGTAGCAATGGAATGTTGTACAGTGCCATAGGCCACTTATCCATGTATATTAGTAGTATACTGTTCATCAATGCAACTATTCATAATACACAACCTAATTCTAGGAACATAAGCATATACATCATTGAATAACATTATGTAAGAAATGACAATTCAAATACTTATCTTTGTTTGGTTGCTGGGTGGACTCCCTCTGAATCTTTGCAACTCCATTCTCATGTGGATTGTGAGAAGTGGTCAACTCCCTCTGAATATCTACATCCTTGCAGAAACTACTAAAGTGTGCTCCTTTTCTTTCTTGCAGGAACAACTGGAGTGATCTCCCTCTTGATCTTTGCTTCCTGGATTACCTATCCTTTAACTTACATCCATCCTTAATCACTATGCATTCTTATTAGTATCATCATTGTGTTATCCTTGAGGTCTCATACATAACCACACATTTATTAGTATAATCTTAATACTATCAAAACACAATAATCTTAAACATGTATAGTCATGATCATTCATAGATAATAAACATTAGTATTCAAGGTTTCAGGGAAGTCTTCTTTTACTCATGCATATTCTTATTTTATCATAGGACTCTTCTGATTAGTTAAATCATCAATGCATAAACCTGTAATTACTCAAACCTATACCTTCATAATTCTTTTGGTTAGTCATATCATCAATTATGGTAAGAAACATAATATGCATACATCCATGACTATTCAAACCTATGACTTCATGAATAATCATTATCAACAACACATCATTATAAGATCCTAACACAAGGTAGGATTCTAGCTTGATATAGGAAAAACATACCTGGATTAGCATGCTAGCTAGTTATGTCTAACATACCCGCATAATGTCTTCTGGTTCTCTTCAGTGACTTGTGCTAGTAACCTGCATGTCTCATAGGTTAACCATTGTAGGACCAAGTTATATATACCTCGAAAGTATATCTCCTATGTGATCCATGACAATGGATGAATCTTTGTCTTCATGTAACCATGATCATATGTTCTTGAAGTAGAACATGATTTGTCTTTCTTGGTGTACCTTTTATGTTAGCGAACAACATAAACCTCATACAACATCAAAATGCATTATTACATTCATAAGTGTCAAAACCTTAATCAATGAATATCTTCTATTAAAGTGATACAACAAGTCTACTAATTAATCAAGATTGTACTGTAATGATATGAAGATAAACATATGATAAACTTAACCATGAAACATACCTGTAAGCCATACCTGTCAAGATTGCTTGTAATCTTCTTATGGAAGGCCTTAGCCTCATCTCCCTCTGAGACAGGAACTTCTTCACTTATGCAGGTGACCAATCCATCTTCTTCTAGGATTAACCCAATCCACTTGATTTGCAAGAACTGGACCTGGAGCTAGATTAGGGTTTGTGAGAGAAAGCCCAAAAATTCAAACTTTGAATTTCAAACATCTGAAAGGATAGAAATATGCGCCTTGATGAGCTGATCAAGTTGGTATATTTAGAATTTGAAAACTGCAAAGTTTCACCCCTCAAAATTGCCTTTTAGATTTCCGGATTCACTGGGGAGGACCCTGAATTAGGGTTTGAGTTTCCTGGAGCTTCACCAAAAGATTTGATTCAAATATCTAAGCTTCAATTTTTCTGAGGAGCTTCCAGCCGTGGTCACAGATTTCCAAAATTCCAATTTTTGCAAAAGCCCTAATTTTCCATCTTTCCGATCAAAGTCCCGAACTGGGGTTTGATCAAGCTCGACCTTCTGCCCAACCAAAAAATATGATCTTGGTCTCTAAATTTCTATTTTAATGAGTAGCATCCAGCTGTGGTCTCCAATTACAAAAATTCCAACTTTCTCCGAAGCCCTAAATTCCGGAAGCCATGAATGAAGGTGCTCAAAAATAATTCTGTTTTGACAGAAATATGTACCTGATTGTTTCAGGTGTAACTCTGAAATTTTTGATCTACAAGGTCTGAAAAATTTCCCTGAGATATCTCGACCTGTTATCTTTCCATCCCAACAGGTCTGACCTCAATTGGATTTTCTGAGAGAGAGTTATACCAAGTGTCACAACGTGACCGTTTTATGGGATAATACAGGCGAGCAAACTTGTACGGAGTGCCACGTGTCACTGGTTCAACTTCGGCCTCTAAAGAATTTTCTTAAGATATCCCGACCTGTTATCTTTCCATCCCAATAGGTCTAACGTCAATTGGATTCTCTGAGAGGGATTTATGCCAAGTGTTACAACATGACGTGTTTATGGGATAATATAGGAGAGCGAACTTGTACGGCATGCCACGTGTCACTTGTTGAACTTTGGCCTCTAAAATTTTTTCTTGCAATAGTACAGTCTTTGTACTACCTGTCACTTTTTACGAAATTGCATTTGGAGCTTCCTAGCCCTAGTTATGACCATTTTTCCAAGGTCACCTGATTTTGACCCAGATCTGGAAGAGGTAGAAACACTATATTGTATAGATCATAAATCACAAAGTACAATGAATTAGAGGTTGTGCTTTGGACACAAGATACATGGGGATCTGGTATTCGACCTGTAAAAGTTTTAGATCTGAAAACATCGCCAAAATGGATTTATAGAGAAAGTGCTACGATGACTGGTTTTTGCTATATCAAGCCCTAGCATCGTAAGTGCAACAAGTGTCATACATGCCATATCATGCCTTCTTTCAGGCTAGCTCTGATACCATGTTAAATTTTCAGAATTTACTTCAATATGATCTAGGATCTTAATTGAGAGAACAACATGTACAGTAAATTTTCAGCATCTCAATCATGGACACAATAATTCAAGCACACAAGAGACACAGAGTTTACTTGGGGAAAATCATAAAGGTGAAAAACCCCAATAACTTCCTCAGAGATAGATAGAGCAATGATACAACTAGAATACAAGAGATAGTATTCTCCTAGCAGCAGAGCCTCCTCCTCCACAAGTGCGCCACTCTCCCAAGTGTGAGTGAGAGAATAGAATGATGAAATAGAGTTCCTCCCACACTCTATTTATACTTGACTTGACTTTCCTAATAACCTTTACTAGGTCAGCCTTAACTTAACCACATAACATAATACTGACTAGGCTGACACCCAATAGGGTGGTCTAATAACCCTTCGACCCACATGACTTATATAGGGTCGACCCCAACAAGGTGGTCTAATAACCCATCAAGTATAAGTTACGACACTTACCGTATAGAGGAATAATAACATCTCTATAGGAATACAAACACTTCCGTATAGAGGAATAGTACCATATCTATAGGAGTACAATATACATATATGAAATACATTCTGAAGTTACATATACATCAACACCTTGGTCCCAATTCCAACATTGGTGGTTCATATCAGAACAATCAAAGAGAGACATCATTGCTCTTTGACCTAGTAAATTCTCACGTGATCCACTACAACACCCTATCGCACCATTGAGGATTGTAAATTTTGATTCTTCTAGTGTATCAAAACCTACACATGTGTGAGTCATTTCGAGTTCTCAAGAGGTAGTTTCCCTTCAAATAGCTCCCAGCATGTTGGGGAAGAGGGTCCTAGATTTTGAAACATGTGTGAGTTCCGACAATCTTAGGAGGGAGTTTCCCTTTAGGTAGTTCACCACATGTTTTTTATTGATATTGCAAGTATCACATATCAGTGTAAGTAGTTTTAGTTCCTCCATATCAGTCCCTCTATAGTTGAATCCTCATAGCTATCAGGATCACTTGCATAGCCATATCTACTTCATAGTTCACCGATGATCTTTTTGTTTGAGTTGATGCAATCATTTGTCATCCCTTATGTTTAGACACTGATAGTGATACTTTGATCCATTATCCCACAATTGTATGACATCATGGTATCTATTTTACAATGATACATTTTTACCTCAGTACACTCAGTGTTGGTCCACCATTGTAACACTAGGATATCTTGACATGTAAGGTGTTGGAAGACGGTTTGATGGGGAAATGTCGCGGTACCGCCGATGCTGCGACGCATCGGATGATGGCGCAAAAGGAGTATTTTGTGTTAAAGAATACTGCAGTTGGTGGATTTTGGGTCACTTGGACCACTTATTATGTAATAGTGAGTCAGTGTACCGCGGTATGTGGGTTTTTGGGGTCATTTGGACTGAGTCAGTAAGATATTGGGTCAATTGTCCATAGTGTCGGTTAGGAAGTCAGTTGTAAGTGGACAAATATTGTAATGGCAGAAGCCTATAAATACATGAGAGTTATAAGTGTTAGAGATAGACAAGCATAGAGGAAGAAGAATGATTGGGTACAGAGATCTGTGTTTTTCTTCTAGTATATGACCGCGACAGTAATATAATGATGATGTTTCGGTACTATCTTTGTGCAATGTTGCAATATATGAATGTTGTTTGATGCAATGTCTGCTTACTGTTGCTGTGATGATAATTGCTGTGATTAAGTAATATGTTCTATGTTGAATGTGATGATAAATGCTACGATTAAGTAATGTGTGATAACTCATTGCCAAATGTTTAAGGTTTTTGTTTAAGTATCGCAATAGAGTTAGTCCATGCAGCCACAACTCTCCTCTTACCTCGGTGGAAACATGGTTCCATTTTCCCTTCCTGGACGCCTCAGGTGAGACCTCATCCGCTCTACGGGTGTTGCTGGGTGGGCTCAAACCTTCCCGGGCTGGTGCCCAGGGAGACTGCGGTATGTGTCGACAGTGAGGTGAACCCTGTCGACCGAGGTCGCGTTGGTCAACAAACGGTTCCGTTTCCGGGACCGTGTGCAGAGTGAAAGGAGGTCATGTTGTGGCACCCAACGAAGATGGAGATACAAAGCTGATTTCATCAGAAGTTGCAGGAGTTTGCCGAAGAAGAAAGCCGGCACATGCAACTGAAAATAGATCACTGACTAGGAAGGTATATCCACGACGGTCCGCACGAATGGTTTTTCTGTGAATTCCCAGTCATCCTGTATGAATGGTTGTCAAAGCTGACCTTCCAAAAGAGGAATTTACAGGGTAGTGAGCCAACGGCTTGGACCCCAGAGTTGGTTCAGGAGCTGCAGGAAGTCGATAATAAGGCATCGCAGGCTATCGAAGTTTGGCTTGATAGCATCTTGGAGGGATATATCACTGAATTTGCGGTCGACACGAAGAAATCCTATAGTGAAGCTGAAAGATACTTCTTCCGTGGACCAAGGGGAAGGTTTTTGTTGTCGCTCCAACTGTCGATTAAGATGCTAATCTACGAAAAGGGTATATTAAAGATGCACCTTGATTAGTAGACAGCCTGGTGGGAGGAGGCCGTGGGTACCGCGACTGATGGGGAATGGTACATGGAATGGTAAGGGGTAGATGGGTGCAGACCATGAGGAGACTATGAGCGAAGCCGAGGAAGAAAATGGTCTTACAAGAGGAGGAGTGAGGTTTCGACAGGAGAAGAGGCACCGGACAGGAGAAGGTCCTACTACGATTAAACCACAAAACCGCGAAGGAAGACCACACGAGACGAAGCGACCTCACAGTCCTGATAGGGATGACCAGGCTACGCCAAGGATAGAGGCAGGACCAAACCCCAGCACCAATGTACCCATACCTCCACTCACTGACTCACAAACAACAAGAAATACCACTTCGACACCGCCAAGTTCGTTAATTTCACAGAAGTTGATTGGTAGTAGCATAGCGACAAGAGGAAGGAAGCCCAGAATGGCGAGTGATGATGCCAAGTTACCGTTGTTCCATGGAAGTGTGACAGACAACCTAGAATAGTATTGGTTTTTATGTGAAGCGGTCTAGACCATGAATTAGATCACTGATGCCGATGCTAAGAAAGGACAGTTAGCCATGACTATGCGAGGTCGTGGATTAGATTGGTTCATGAAGTTTATTTTAGTCCCTACGGGAGCCCCAGAGAAGTCATTGGATGAGATTCCAGATGGGCTCATTTCCGAATTTAGAAAGCCTAAGTCAAAGGCTCAATATATTACTGAATTGAAGGAAATTAAGCAATATCCCAATGAGACGGTATGGGACTTCGACCAACGATTCAAGATGCTGATGGCAAAGGTTAGTTTCGATATGAGCACCATCCAACATAAAGAATGCTTCATTGCGGCACTGCTACCCCACATTCGACTGCCGCTGATGCAATAGAACATATCGATGCCTAGTGAAGCTCTAGAGATTGCAATGCGATTGGAGGCATCACCGATTGGAGATAATGCGGCCGGGATGTCGCAGATACAGATGCAGCTTGCTAACCTGACTATACAGTTGCAAGATTTGAAGAAGAACAAGGAACACCGCAATGAAGTATGGTGTACGAGATGCCGAGGAGAAGGGCATACGAAGGATAAATGCCCGGATTTTCGTAATTATTTGGTGTCAGGAGCACCAAACCCATTGAATGGAGGCAGTATGTCGTGGTGTCGCGTTTGTCACGTGTTTGGGCATAGTCACGATAATTGCCCATATATGCAGAAAATGGTCACAACCCCGTGAAATATTTATTGCACATTTTGCAAGTCGGTGGGTCATGATGACAAGGATTGCCATGCATATGGGTTGCTGCAGGAGAGGATGTGTGATGCATTCTATGACAAGGATGACCAGCGCATCGTGCAATAGCCACAACTGCAACCGTAGGTAGATCAACTGCTACCGCAGCCGTAGATGCAGTTTGCACAATAGCAACAGCAACCGCAGCAGTTCATGTTGCAATATACTCCGATGCAGATGAGTCCCCCTCAGCCACAGTATGTACAGCAACCGCAGTATGAACCACAAGGGAAAGGGATACGACCAGCACCAATGCAGGTTAACCAACCTCAGTACCAGCAGTAGGGCGGCTACCGAGGAGGATACAGGGGTAGACATAGTGGCGGATTTGGTCATGGAGGAGGAGGCCGAGGTGGTTATGGACCTGTTCAATGTTACGACTGTGTGGTATGGGGGAATTATCAGCGTGACTACCTACTACTACATAATCAGTGTACGTTTTGTTTTGGTAATGATCATAGGGTTGAGAATTGTCCATAGTTGATTGCACGATGGCAGGCTAGGAACGCTCCGCAACTACGGAATCAGGCCCAGCCACAGCAACCAATACAGAACTCGGTACAGCAACCAGTACAGAACTAGCCTCTGTGACCACCGCTGAACGGCAATCAAAATATCAATCAACCGGGGAATCTGCAGTAGAACTAAACGCATGGTGCAAATATTGCGACCATTTTTGTAGAACCACGACCACAAGCTGCTTCGGTGGCTATTGTCACTCGTGGAGGCAAGACGACTGGGGAAGATAGTTTGTGACCACTGATTCGGTTAGCTAGTTAGAAGACGGTACCTTTTGAGATTGATACAGAGCAGGAGACATTCCTGGAGGCACGTCGCACCTTGGAGAAAGACCGCGGTAAGGCTATTGTTTGCAATATGCCACCTGTCTTTGATACAACATCAGATGCTGATCAGCCGCCACCACCGGGGACATTACAAAAGTTTCTTGAAAGCTGTCTGTTATTGGCCTAAGACCCAATTTCCCTGGTTGAGATTGAGGGATGGTTGCAGCGATTTCTGAAGGGACAAAAAGAGTCGACAGTCAACTCCCTACAGCAATGAAAGACTGGCAAGGAGATGCGCATGAATATTCAGATTGGTGAATATGATGTTGACTCTGTGATTCTTGACCTTGGTTCGGATGTTAACGTCTTAACCAAGCAGGCGTGGCAGAAGATGGGGAGTCCCCCATTGAGCTGGTCTCCTATGCAGCTCCGGTTGGCTAACCATGCGAAGGTAACACCCATTGTGCGAGTTCCGCAGCTCATAAGTGATATTGAGGGCATGAAGACTTATGCTAACTTTGATGTTATTGAAGTGGTTTAGGTAGGAAGCTCTTATCCGGCACTCTTAGGGATTGGATGGGCTAACGATAGTGGAGCTGCCATCAACTTCAGAAAGCGCATGATGACCTTTGAGAATTGCGATTTCAGAGTCATCGCCCTGTTGGATCCGGCTGAAGGATGCTGCTACGTGGAACCTGTAAAAGATGATGATCCCACTAGATGGGACCATGCATTTAATATTTCTGAAGATTACATTCATCCTACTACCTACGGTGAGTTGGAGTGGCGCAGCGAGAGCTCTATGTCTTCTGACTCTGATGATGCCTTGGAACATTGGCAGAACCGAATGCATGAAGTACCATTCCGGAAAGGTAGCTTAGTTACGCAATCCTTATGTCGTGTTGCGACTGAAATGATCACATTGCCTGTCTATGAAGGGTTGCATGGCCTAACCACCTTTTTGACAGAATTTGAAGACAACGTCTGATGACCACAGTGATTGCTGGCATTGGACAAGGCACTGAAGGCTGCTCCAGCACACTGGTGGGAGACACATAAGAAATTAATTAATGGTTGGTCACAGCTTTGAAGGTTGATGATGGTTCGGTTCGGTGACACCGAGGTTTATCACACTGGAAAGTATGATGGCCGGACTAATCCTAGTGATCATGTGATGGAATGCCAACGCTTATGGATAGCGCGACCCAGAGATGAGTGGGTCCATGCTTTTGTCCATACTTTGGATGCGATCCCGTGCTCATGGTACACTACGACCGAGTTGCACCAAGACATTACAACATGGGTGGAGTTGAAAATCTATTTCACTCATACGTTCACTTTTGCGGATGCCAACCCTGATGTCCATAACGCCCTGCAGCTCATCCGTGATGTGGTACTTTAGGTTGTTCTAGTGACCTACCCTGTTGACCCGCACACACATTGTAGATGCAGTCTCTCATGGAGTGCTTCAACATCAGCGGTGGGCCAAAGGATGATGATGATCCCCAAAATATTAACATTCCCAAATCTGAAGGAAGTTGCGATGTGGTCCCACCTACTGCACCAAGTAATCCGTTCAGTCAACCATTGCAGCTCTGCAAGATGAATATTGGCACCGAGGCTACTCCCAAGTTTGCCAATGTTGGGGATTATTGGGATGATGAGATGATGAGTAAGGTTACTGAGTTACTTCATGAGTTTCAAGATGTGTTTCCCATGAAGTTTTCTGAAATGAAGGGAATCTTGGGTGATTTAGGAGAGATGAAGATTCCATTGAAACCAGATGCTAAGCTAGTCCGACAACGACCTTATTGGCTGAATCCATGACATAAGGAAAAGGTCAAGGTAGAACTTGATCGCATGTTGGATGTTTGTATTATCAAACCTGTGGAAGAGTCCGAATGGATCAGTCCTATGGTGGTGTAGGACAAGAAAACAGGAAAAGTGCGCATTTGCGTCAACTTTCGAAAGTTGAACGATGCCTGCTTGCATGACCCTTTTCTGACCCCGTTTACTGATGAAGTACTTGAAGGAGTGGGTGGCCAGGAGATGTACTCTTTGACTGATGGATTCTCTGGATACCATCAGATTCGCATTTCCAAGGAAGATCGCGATAAGACAAATTTCATTACTGAATGGGGTTGCTTTTAGTACACGGTAATTCCGTTTGGTTTGAAGAATGCATCTGCACTATTATCCCGGGTTGTTGTTGCCGCATTCAAAGATTTTATTCAGAAGTTTTTGTAGGTATATATGGATGATTGGACTGTTTATGGATTGATTCGTGATCATCTGGCCACTCTGCAGTTAATGCTTGAACGATGTCGACAGCACCAGATATCGCTAAATTTGAAGAAATGTATTTTCTGTCCACCGTTTGGGATATTGTTGGGTCATATCGTGTGTAAGCAGGGATTGTTGGTTGATCTAGCCAAAATTGCGCTCATTTTGGGGTTGCAACCGCCAACCACCGTTAAGCAGTTGTGCGTGACTTTGGGTCATACGGGATATTATCGCAAGTTTATCAGGGGTTATGCTGTGATTACTACCCCTATGGAAAAATTGTTGAAGAAGGATGTGGCATTCAAGTGGAGCCCAGAATTTCAGGATAGTTTCAAAATGCTCAAAGCGAAGATGGCATCGGCACTGATCTTGGTCTTTCTGGACTGGAGTAAGGAATTTCATGTCCATGTTGATGCTTCATCGATCGCATTAGGTGTTTTGTTGGCTCAACCTAGAGAAGGCAACATTGATCATCCCATTTCTGTTTCCAGTCGGATGTTGTCCTCTGCAAAACAAAATTACACTACCACAGAATGAGAAGGTCTGGCCATGGTTTACGCACTGCAGAAATTCAGGCATTATTTGTTGGGTGGACACTTTAAAATGTTTACTGATCATTCTGCACTAAAATACTTGGTCAATAAGCCTGTGTTGGGGGGAAAGATCTGTCATTGGCTACTCTTATTTTAGGAGTTTGATTTTGAAATCATTGTGAAATCGAGGCGGTTGAATGCTGGACCAGATCATTTGTCATGGATTGACACAGGGGAGGAACCGACTAATATCGAAGATGGGTTGCCGGATGCCTAACTATTTCATGTTTCCGCTACTGATCAATATTTTGATGACATCCTTCAGTTTCTAGTGACCAGCACTGCACCTGCTGACTTTACCACTACTCAGAAGAAGCAGTTGGTTGTCAAGGCTGCTGACTTTCAGCTAATCGCAGGAGAGTTGTATAAATTGGGCGTTGATGAGATCTTGCGCAGATGTGTCTTGCCGCATGAGAAAGCATAGAGATTGGCTAAGGCACATGGTGTAGTAGTGGGAGGACACTATGGCGGTCGGGCGACTGCCCGGAAGGTTCTGTGTGTAGGGCTTTGGTGGCCTACATTACATAATGATGCGACAGACTATGTGCAGTCTTGCGATGTTTGTCAACAAACTGGAAAGCCATCCAGACGTGACGAGATGCCACTGCTACCTCAAGTGACACCGCAACCATTCGAGAAATGGGCTGTGGATTTTGTCAGACCAATCACTCCACCAGGGAAATGCACAGGTGCACGGTATATTGTCACGGCGATAGAGTACTTGACCCGATGGGATGAGGCAGCACCCGTCGTTGATTGCTCCGCTGCAACGGCTGCCGGATTTTTGTTTGATCACATTATCACTCGCTTCGGCTGCCCCAAGATATTGTTGAGTGATCAAGGTAGCCACTTTCTTAATCGCACTATCAACGCATTGACGGAGGAGTTGCAGATACAACATAAGAAGAGTACACCCTATCACCCACAGGTGAATGGAATGGTGGAGGCATTTAACAGGGTGTTGGAGCATGCATTGACAAAGGTGTGCAATGTGAACCGCGATGACTATGATCTGAAAATCCCAGCGGTATTGTGGGCCTATCGCACCACATGTAAAAGGTTGACTAGTCAAACACCTTTTAAGCTGGTATATGGGAAGGAAGCAATTATGCCTATGGAGTACATTGTTCCAAGTCTATGAATTGCAGCTGTTACAAGTATGGGTGATATCGCAGCATTAGATGAATGTCTAGCGCAATTGGTGGAGCTGGAAGAGGATCGATTTATCGCTGGCTTTCACCAAGGGCTGGAGAAGGATCGCCATAAGGCATGGCATGATTGCCACATCAAAAGTAAACAGTTTCAGCATGGCAACTTGGTGTTATTATACGATAGCAAGTTTATGAAACATCCAGGAAAATTGTAGATGCATTGGCTGGGTCCATATCGCATCAATAGTATTACTTCAGGTGGCATGGTTTAGTTGCAGTGGTTGGATGGGGCGATGCTCCTCAAGCTAGTAAATGGTCACAAGTTGAATCCCTATCGATCATGGTTGGAACAGTGCCATGCCTAAGTCACATTGGGGAAAAAAAAAAAAAAAGAGAATGTGTGTGTTGCAGGTGTTGCAAGTTGCTTGTTGGCAGATGGCGCACCAACCAAAGAAGGTATGTGCAAGCAGGGAGGCTTGTGCCGCAAGACTTATGGCAGTATTGCAATCAGGACTGATGGTGTTGATGTATATGTAACTTTGGAATGTATTTCATCTATGTATTTCATATATATTTATTGTACCCTTATAAGAGATGTCTTATTCCTCTATAAGGAAGTGTCGTCATGTGTATTAACAAGTGTCGCAAGTGTGTGTACTTGGCGACGGGTTATTAGACCACCATGTGTGGGGTCGGCCCTAAAATATATATTATATTGTGGATGTACCTAGCTAGACAAGTCGGCCCCATAGTGTAACTGGGCAAACAGGTTAGTATAAATAGAGATCAGGAGATCTCTATTTTGATCACTCGGAAACTCACACTTCTCTCACTCAAAAAGTGGCGCACTAGTGAGGAGGAGGATCATCTGCTACTAGGAGACTATCTTAGTGTATTTTGTTTATACTTTGGTTGAGCCATTGCTCTCTCTATCTCTGAGGAAGTTGTGGGGTTTTTCACCTTAGGGTTTTCCCCACGGAAACTCTGTGTCTCTTGTCTCTCATGCTTTTGATTCTTGTGATGCTTGTCATTCTTATTGTGATTGTTATGCATTGATATACTTTATATGTTATTCTCTCAGTAAATATCCAAGAGTATTGTGAATTAATGCTCAAAATTTAGCATGGTATCAGAGCTAACCTGAGAAGAAGACATTTTGCAGTCACGAAAACTTGAGTTTCTTGTTTATTGGGTTTCTCTCCAAAGTTTTCGGAAAAGCAGTATAGTAGATTGACTCTACTCATCAAGGAGAATCTATCTGTCTAATCAGAATTCAATTCTAAGCATTTTCAGATTTGGCCCTAAAAATTAGGATTTCCACAAAAATAGAAATTTCTTAAATCTGAAGACATAGCTGGAAGCTCCTTGCAAAAATCGAAGTTTAGAGCTTTGGATCAAGATTTTTGGTTGGGTCAATCTTCGGGAAGCTCAAAACCCTAATTTAGGGCTCTCCTAGTGAACCCGGGAGGACAAAAATACAAATCTGAAGGGTAAAGCTTTTCTTATCTCAAATTTTGAATACACCAAGCTGATCAGCTCATCAAGGTGCATCTTTCTATCCTTTCAGAAAGTTGAATTCACATTTTGATTTTTTAGGGTTTTTCTGACAAACCCTAATCCGGGACCAGATCCAGTTTTCAGCATTTCAAGTGGTAAGACCTAAATCTTTTCTATTTCCATTTGAAGTACTCTTTAAGATGTATCACCACAACAAGCTTGATGATAAGCTTGAAGGGGTTGATAACTTCTGAGCTTGGAAGTATAGAATTGGGTTAATCCTGGAAGAGAATGAGTTGGAATCATATATAAAAGAAGGCATCCCTATCCTAGAGGATGAAGAGGCTAAAGTATTGCATAAGAATAACTTGGTCAAGGCAAAGAGAATCATTGCTGATTCTATCAAAGACCATCTCATACCCCATGTGTCTTCTCTAAAGACACCGAGGGAGATGTTTGACTCTTTGACCAAGCTATTTGAAGGGAAGAACATAAATCGGAAGATGACCCTGTGGAACCAATTAAAAGGAGTAAAGTTTCAGAATGGAGAAACCATTCAATCTTATTTTTCAAGGGTCTCCCAGATCAAGGAACAACTAGAAGAAGTGGATGGAATGGTGGAGAATGGTGAAGTTGTCATGACCACACTGAATGGCCTACCTAGGTCATGGGACTCCTTCATTCAAGGAATCTATGCAAGAAAGAAGTTGGTATCCTTCAACAGACTATGGGAAGAATGCTCACAAGAAGAAGCAAGGCTTGTGGCACGAGAAGAAAAGATGGGGAATGAAGATCAAGCTCTCACAGCTCACACCAAGAAAGGGAAGTCCAAGAGAGAGCCATCTCACTCCAAGAAATCTTCACATCATTATAAAGAAAGAAGAATATGCTTCACCTGTAATGAAAAAGGACATATTGCCATAAATTGTCCCAAGAAAAAGAAGGACAACAACAACTTCAACAAGAAGAAGAAGGGAAGCAAAATAAGGTTTCATGCTCATGCTGCCAAGGATGATGAACCACTCAAGAAGAAGGCTAGGGAAGAAAGTGATTATAGTAATGATGACTCATCAAGTGAAGAAGAGTATGTTCTAATCTCTGCTCTCACAGCTACTATCTCCTATGGTTGTAATGATTGGTTAATTGACAGTGGGGCTTCCAAACACATGACTGGGTTTAATGAATCTTTTGTGAACCTATCTGAACATGAATCACCCCATAAGCTGAAACTTGGGGATGATTGTCAATATCCAATCAAAGGAAGTGGTGAAGCCTCCTACAACCTAGATTCTGGAAAATCTTTGAAGATGAAAGAAGTCCTTTATATACTTGGGCTCAAGAAGAACTTACTCTCCATCTCTGCATTGGATGCAAAAGGTATGAGGGTTGCATTTGTGGATGGCCAAGTCCTAATGTAGCCAAAGGGAAAGACTATAGATAATGTAGTAGTGATTGGAGAGCAAGAGGGAGGTTTGTATAAATTGAAGGGACAACCTGAACATGCCATGGTGCATGAATCCATGGAGCCAAGTGAACTTTGGCATAGAAGACTTGCTCATATGCACTATAGGGCACTTCCAATTGCAAGCAAGGCTGTAGAGGGTCTTCTTGAAATCAAGACCAAACATGAAGGTGTTTGCAA
Source organism: Larix kaempferi (assembly GCA_027924585.1). Taxonomy (NCBI): domain Eukaryota; kingdom Viridiplantae; phylum Streptophyta; class Pinopsida; order Pinales; family Pinaceae; genus Larix; species Larix kaempferi. Next base: position 2,033,399 of record BSBM01001238.1, on the reverse strand, counting down.
AGGATGTGCAAAAGGTAAGAACATTAAGAAGGCATTCCCAAGCAGTGAAAGAAAGGAAAAGGATATCCTAGAAATCATCCACTCAGATGTATGTGGTCCTATGTCATCTAGTTCTCTAAGTGGGTATGTTTACTATGTCTCATTTATTGATGACTTCTCCAGGAAGACTTGGGCATACTTCTTGAAAAACAAAGATGAGGTGTTTGATAAGTTCAAGGAATTCAAAACCTTGATGGAGAATCAAACTGACAAAAAGATCAAAACATTCAGATCCGACAATGGTGGAGAATTCACCTCAGGTGACTTCAAGAAGCTTTGCAGTGATTCAGGGATTAAGAGGGAGTTGACTGCTCCTTACAATCCACAACAGAACATAGTTTTAGAAAGGAAGAATAGGACAATCATGGAAGCAGCAAGAGTAATGCTACATGACCAGGATCTACCTATGCATCTATGGGCAGAAGTAGCTAGAATAGCTGTATATGTCCAGAACAGAACACCCCACAAGATATTGGACAACAAGACACCAGAAGAGGTCTTTTCTGGTAAGAAACTTGAAGTCAGCCATCTCAAAATATTTGGTTGTCTAGTATACACTCATGTCCTGAAGGAAAAGAGGACTAAACTAGATCCTTCAGGAAAGAAGGGTATCTTTATGGGTTACAGTGAAAGCTCGAAGGCTTATAGAATATACATTACAGGGTTCAAGAAGATTGATGTCAGCAGGGATGTAACTTTTGATGAAAACTCAGCATTCATCAAATCAAGGAAGGCACCTATCGAAGTTTATGAAGAACCTAAGGAAACTAGATTTCAAGACACTACCATGACTGAAGCAATTCCAGAAGTTGTTCGTGAGTTTGAAGATCCACAAGAACCTGTAGATCCACCCCGTGAGGATAACTCTCACAAGAGGAAACCTGCATGGGCTAGAGAGCTCATTCAAGATGCAGAAAGATTTGGCATTCCAGAAGAAGAACACAGAGCAAAGAAGAGAACCAAATCACATATCAGCTATGTTGCTTTACTCTGTGACATTATGAACAAAGAACCTTCCAGTTATGAAGAAGCAGCGGAAAAGAAAGAATGGAAGGATTCCATGGTTGAGGAATACCAATCAATAATGAAGAATGATGTTTGGGATGTTATCCCAAGACCTAAAGAGAAGTATGTTGTGACTTCCAAATGGATCTATAAAATCAAGCATGCTGCAGATGGCAGTGTAGAGAAATACAAGGCAGGATTTGTAGCTCGTGGCTTCTCTCAGAAAGAGGGAATAGATTATGAAGAAACTTTTGCTCCTATAGCCAGGTACACTTCCATCAGAACAGTACTTTCCCTGGCTGCAGCAATGAAATGGAAAATACACTAGATGGATGTCAAGGCTGCTTTCTTGAATGGTGTAGTTGAAGAGGAAGTATATGTGGAGCAGCCACTCGGTTTTGAAATACATGACAGGGAGTCATATGTGTGCAGATTGAAGAAAGCCTTGTATGGCTTAAAGCAAGCCCCCAGAACTTGGTATGGTAGGATGGACAGTTTCCTATCTAGTTTGGGCTTTACCAAGAGTAAAGTGGATTCCAACCTTTACTATAAGGTTGAGGAAGGGAATCCTGTGATTCTACTCCTGTATGTGGATGACTTATTTTTAACAGGAGATGACAGATTGATTGTAGATACTAAGAGGAAGCTTGCTACTGAGTTCGATATGAAAGATTTGGGAATGATGCATTATTTTCTAGGTATGGAGGTGTGGCAGAATGCAGGTGGGATCGTCCTTGGTCAAGGGAAGTATATAGTAGATATTCTGAAGAGATTCGGGATGATGGATTGCAAGGCCATGGCCACACCCATGGCATCGAATCTGAAGCTTCTATGTGATGCTTCATTTGAGCCAGTTGATATCTCTATGTATCGTCAGATGATTGGGTCTTTGATGTACCTGACGAATATGAGACCAGATATTTGCTTTGTTGTGAACACATTGAGTCAGTTCCTGACAGATCCGAGGAGTGTTCACCTAGTTGCTGTAAAGCATGTTCTGAGGTACCTGAAGGGTACAGTGGATTATGGGCTCAAGTATGAAGTGAATCAAAAGTTTAACCTGCAGGGTTATGTTGATTCAGATTGGGCAGGCAGTGCTGCAGATAGGAAGAGCACATCTGGGTGCTGCTTTAGTATGGGATCAGGTGTGATATCTTGGTTTAGCAGGAAGCAGTCCTATGTAACACTAAGTACAGCTGAGGCAGAGTATGTTGCAGCCTGTTCAGCTAGTTGTGAGGCAGTATGGCTACGGAAGCTACTATCTGAGTTATTTGATCTCCCATTGGTGCTACTGGTATCTTCTGCGATAACCAAAGTTGTGTGAAGCTGTCTGAGAACCCAGTGTTTCATGACAGGTCGAAACACATAGAGATCAAATATCACTATATCGGGGATATGGTACAGAGAGGAGCTGTGAAGCTCCTGTATGTTGCGATGGACGAGCATATTGCAGATGTGCTGACGAAGCCACTAGCCAGGGTGAAGTTCAATTACTTCAGCGAGAGGCTTGGTGTTCTTCAGATCGAGGACACTTCGAGGAAGAAGTGATGGACACATTTGCTAAAGCCATTCCAAGCATGTTGGAAGGAGGATCCTTCACATGGCTGTGGATGTAAGCACTGGATGATGAACATCAGGATGATGTTCTAGTTTCTGCTTTGCATGATCAATTGGATCATTTTTATTTATATATGTATGTACGCATCATGTTGTATCCTGGATATGATCAGTTGGATCATTTATATGTATATGTATGTACGCATCATGTTGGATGCTGGATATGATCAGTTGGATCATTTGTATGTATTTTGTATATGCATCATGTTGGATGCTTGGAGCATGTATCTGTATATGTATCAGGTGGATACATTGTATGTTCAGGTAGATCATGTATGTTGATGGATACATTGTGTGGATCATGTATCTATGTATCAGGTGGATACACTGTGTATGGTGATATGTATCAGGTAGATACTTGGTATGCATCAGGTAGATGCATTGTATGATCAGGATGATCGTGGATGACGAGCTTCTCTAGATGACATGCATCAGGACGATGCAGTGATGATGATCAGGATGATCATGTCTACATCAGGATGATGTATGGTGAGTATCAAGATGATACTTTGTGGCCGTGGATCAGGTTGTGTAGATGAGCATGTCTGAGAGATCCTATAGGTCAGAGTTGTGTACCCATAACAGCCCGGGATGCTCTTTCGAGACATTGCTCTGGGAGGACATGTAATTTGTGCCCTGGGATATCTTCAGGTCGGAGTTGTGTACCCATAACATCCTGAGATTCTCTTGCAAGGTTTTGTCCTATGGCATGTAATTTGCTCCTAGGAGATCTGGACAGGATGAAAAAGGCCTCAGATGCTTCAGCCAGGTTTTTCCATGACCACGTGTAATTTGCTCCTGGGAGATATGGACAGGATGAAAAAGGCCTCAGATGCTTCAGCTAGGTTTTGTGGTGCACCACATGTAATTTTCTCCTGGGAGATCTGGACAGGATGAAAAAGGCCTCAAATGCTTCATCCAGGTTTTGTGGTGAGACACGTGTAATGTGCTCCTGGGAGATCCGACAGGTAGAGCTGTGTGCTCGTAATAGCTTGGGATGCTTCAGCCAGGTTTTGTGATGGGTCACATGTAATGTGCTCCTAGGAGATCTGACAGGTAGAGCTGTGTGCTCGTAATAGCCTGGGATGCTACAGCCAGGTTTTGTGATGCACGTAATAAGTCTTGAGGATTCCACAATATGGCCAGTGATGATGAAGACCTGCAAGTGTTGCGCCTACATCCAATATGAAAAAGGACTAGCTATGTAGAACTTCCTATGATGAGTAGAGTCAGAGATTGGTTGAGATAGCAGTAGTAGTGACGATGATGATGACGATGCATTGATGACGATGATCCTAAGAAGAAGACTTGTCTAGCAGAACTGTGTCGAGAAATACCTTCCTAGTTAAGAGGGAGTGTTGATTATATGTAACTTCGGAATGTATTTCATCTATGTATTTCATATATATTTATTGTACCCTTATAAGAAAGTGTTATTCCTCTATAAGGAAGTGTTGTCATGTGTATTGACAAGTGTCGCAAGTGTGTGTACTTGGCGACGGGTTATTAGACCACCATGTGTGGGGTCGGCCCTGAAATATGTATTATATTGTGGATGTACCTAGCTAGACAAGTCGGCCCCATAGTGTAACTGGGAAAACAGGTTAGTATAAATAGAGATCGGGAGATCTCTATTTTGATCACTCGGAAACTCACACTTCTCTCACTCAGAAAGTGGCGCACTAGTGAGGAGGAGGATCATCTGCTACTAGGAGACTATCTTAATGTATTTTGGTTGTACTTTGGTTGAGCCATTTCTCTCTCTATCTCTGAGGAAGTTGTGGGGATTTTCACCTTAGGGTTTTCCCCACGGAAACTCTGTGTCTCTTGTCTCTCATGCTTTTGATTCTTGTGATGCTTATCAGGCTTATTGTGATTGTTATGCATTGATATATTGTATATGTTATTCTCCAAGGGTATTGTGAATTAATGCTCAAAATTTAACAGATGGCAGATGTTGTTGAAGGATTTTTGTGATGATTACGGAGGATTTGGGGGGTACGGGGCAGTGTTGTGACTACTGTTCCACTAATATCTTATGACCACTACCCATCATCCCTATACATGATTGCACCTAATAGATTCGGTCGGATTACCACATGACGACGTCATGCTTTGCACATGGTACGTTGGGTCGGTATGATCAACACGATGTGAGGAGATTGCTCACACGTCAGCACGTGAGATCTTCGGTGATAGCATGTTCATCGCTTGTTGCGTTAGTCGATGGGTTCACACACATAGATGAGAGGTAGTGGGGCATCATTCCCACCGTCGAGACCCGGGAATGATCTGGCTATAAGTAGTCGAGGCTGCTGGTAGTTTGCTACAATGAAGTTGTTCTGAAATAGCGTGGTTATGCTGGTTGATCAGTTTATGAGTTGAGTTGTGAGGAATTCCAAGGAGGCTGTGGAAATGCTTCACTTCGTTTCCCGTGGTAGCACCCCAGGGGCCCTGCGAGCCCGAATGATGAGTGTCCCTAAGCGCCTTGATACGGTGAGTGCACTTACACTGTGTTATGCCCGAGCCAAGGGCCGGTCCAGCATGATTAAGTATGTAGTCATTGTTCAAAGGATGGTGCTCTTCTCAACCCCTGAGAGGGTTGGGGCAGTAGCTCCCCGCCCACTGTAGGAACCAGTTGCCAGTGCGAAACAAATGTGCCAGAGTCATCTGCTAATTTCGCACCTTGGTACTGTTCATCCTCTTTTTCTTCCCGTCAGTACCTTTCCAAGAGACTCGAGGATGAGTTTGAGAAGTACATGATAGCAAGTCGGGTGATGACGATTTTGGGTTAAAAATCTAGCATAAGGAGTCGACGGTCAGTGTCGCAGAAGGAGTGGGAAAACACCGCGTGATCCAGACAGCAAGAACAATTACCGGAACATAGTTCAGTCCGAAGGTACTATGTCCAGCAGTTGATGTGGCTCGAGGGTGAGGCACAAGATTTGGTTGGGGCCCTGTTGCCAGGCGTTTTGATGGGGAAATGTCACGGTACCGCCAATGCTGCGACACATCGGATGAGGGCATGAAAGGAGTATTTTGTGTTAAAGAATACTGCAGTTGGCGGGTTTTGGGTCACTTGGACCACATATCATGTAATAGTGAGTCAATGTACCGCAGTATGCGGGTTTTTGGGGTCATTTGGACCGAGTCAATTAGATATTGGGTCAATTGTCCATAGTGTCGGTTAGGAAGTCAACTGTAAGTGGAAAAATATTGTAATGGCAGAAGCCTATAAATACATGAGAGTTGTATGTGTTAGAGATAGACGAGCATAGAGGAAGAAGAACGATTGGGTATGGAGATATGTGTTTTGCTTTTGGTATATGACCGCGACAGTAATATAATGATGATGATTCAGTACTATCTTTGTGCAATGTTGCAATATATGAATGTTGTTTGATGCAATGTCTGCTTAGTGTTGTTGTGATGATAATTGTTGTGATTAAGTAATATGTTCTATGTCGAATGTGATGATAAATGCTATGATTAAGTAATGTGTGATAACTCCTTGCCAAATGTTTAAGGTTTCTATTTAAGTATCGCAATGGAGTTAGTCCATGTAGCCACAACTCTCCTCCTACCTCGGCGAAAACATGGTTCTGTCTGCCCTTCCTGGATGCCTCAGGTGAGACCTCATCTTCTCTGTGGGTGTTGTTAGGTGGGCTCAAACCTGCCCTGGCTGGTGCCCAGGGATACTGCGGTATGTGTCGACAGTGAGGTGAACCCCTGTTGACCGAGGTCGCATTGGTCAACATAAGGATATACCCTACTTGTCCTATCGAGAACACTCAGTTAATACTCAACTCTCTGGTTTGTTATTTTTGTAGATGGTTCTTTCAAGATCTTTGTGGGGAGGTAGTCATTCCATTATTTCTCCACTCCTCCCTGGTTACACCCTCCATTTTCATATAAAATAAACAATGGTGTTTTTTAGTTATCTGATCAACTCCTAACCTCATACATCAGAGGAAAATATTATGATTCCAAATTTTCTCCCCTATTCCATAATATCTTTTCATTGCAATAATACATCACATCACAATCATACACCTCCCTATGTGCCCTCTCTCGGTTAAATGAAGAAAACTCTCAGTAAAGTGGTCATCACAAAACATCCTTCACCTAAAATAGGACCTTCTGATGCCAGCACAACCTTCCTATTTGACACAAAATTTGACCTAGCATAGTTCTTAGGCCCACAAGGTTGCTCCCAGTGCAAAATATGGCTACACAAGTGTGGTACACATTTTGGTGATGATTTGGGAAAAATCCTGCTTTTCCTTAAAAAATCATGGCTTTTAACAGTGCCCAAAAACAATGGAAAGAAGAAAGCATCAATTGTGAGAGCGAAAGCCAAGGGAAAATACAAATAAAATCAATCTTTTCTCCTTAATTGAACTCAATAAAGAGAGGATTCTTTTAAGTTTCTGATGTCACAAGTCCATAAGAATCCATGAGATGCCACATTATTCACTCCAAATTTCCATTGAAAATTTGAGAATACCATCACTTCCTACTTCTTGCGTCCATTCTAAAGGTACCGAGGAGAGGATCCCATAGCATTCAAAGAAGCAAATGACCTTCCTAAAAGAGGTGTTTGGAGGCCATATTGTCATCTTCAATATACTACCGCAACGAAAAAATTTGTAAGCCTTTATTCATTAAAAGGTAACAAAGATACATTTATTCTTTATATGTTAAGATGTCTCCATTGTGCATTATTTAAGAGTAGTTTAATGTATTTTGATATTCAATATTTGTTATGTATTTTCATTTTGATTTGATAGTACTAAGATTGTCTATTTTCTAAGCTTTGAACCCTTAGATTAGTATTTTTCTCACACTTGTTGTAAAAATCCACAAAGACATTGTCACCCACAATTTAGTTAACCACAGTCAACATGGTCACCCATAGTCAACTATAGTCAGTATTGCTTAGTCATGATAATCCAAATCCAACCATGATCAAACAAATTCCACCATAATAAAACATGGTAAACCATAGGCTAACATAGTTAACCATGGTCAACCATTGTCAAACACAACCATTGTGGAACATACTAGTTACACATAATTAAGCAAATATGAACATTGGAATGCAGCATAAACATTGATGAATGTTGCACAAATGGACAATCAAAGACATTTTATTGTCAAACAATCATAAACCATGATTAACTATGATAAAAAATATTCAACCATGGAAAACTTTGCCGACCTTAGTCACCCATGATTAAATCATAGTCTCTTATGGTTAACCATGGTGAGACTTAGTTAGCCGTGGTTACCTAAATTCAACCACAGAAACCCTTGCTTTATGTCATGCACCTGCAACAATTAATTAATACGAATATGCGAAATAGCAGAAATGACAGAACTCAGAATCACTTTTATATTGATCACAGGCCACTTCGAGGGGGGCAACCTTCTATGAGCAAGCTCAATACAAATAACTTCACCGTTCCTTCATAGGTCTCAACACACACTTATATACTAATTCTAGGCACCAATACTATGGGTCAAAACCATGGGCCACTACAAACTATGGATCAACAATACTACGGGAGACTTACAAAGCATATGTGCTAGCAACAATAACACAAACTATTGATCAACAAATACTACGGGACGACTTACAAAGCATATGCGTCCAACAACAACATACTAACTAAGTAAAGACATGGGTTCCTAACATCCCCTCCCCCTTAAAAAAAGCTTTTTCCTCAAAGCTTTAGATGTGGAAATTGTTGTTGAATCTGAAGGAGTGGTTCCCATGTAGCATCCTCTGGTTGCATGCCGTGCCACTGAATTAAGACCTCTATGATAGAGCGAGAGCGAAGCTGACGCGTGCGCTGATTGAGGATGGCCTCTGGCTCCAAAAGGATGGATCCTTCATTATCCAGTTCGGGTAAAATCATTTGTCCACTGATGTTGGTGCCAAGAACTTTCTTCAAACAAGAGACATGAAAGACTGGATGAATGCGGGAAGAAGGAGGAAGTTCCAATTTATAAGCAACGGACCCAATCTTTTGAAGAATCCGATATGGCCCATAGAACTTTGGAGTGAGCTTATGATGCCCTTTGAGTTTCAAGGAGGATTGTTTGTACGGCTGGAGACGAAGAAAAACCATATCGCTGACTTGAAAAGTGCCCTCAGAACGGTGCTGATCAGCTTGTTGCTTCATGCGATTTCTTGCCATGTGAAGATTGTCCCGCAAAATGCGAAGAATCTGATCGTGGTTTCTAAGGACCGTGTCAACTTCCTGAACTAGTGAACCGGTGGGGGTGTATGGAAGAAGCGATGGAGGTTCTTGACCATAGACTACTTCATATGGGGTCATTTTAGAGGCAGTGTGGTAAGAGGTATTGTACCACCATTCAGCGAGAGGAAGCCACTTTGCCCACTGATGTTGTTGTTCCGAGGTGAAGCAACGAAGATAAGTTTCCAAGCATTTATTGATAATTTCAGTCTGACCAACTGTTTATGGGTGATACCCTGAACTCATCTTCAGTTTGGTGCCAGTGTGGTGAAATAGTTCTGTCCAAAAATGACTGGTGAAAGTCGCATCACGATCCGAGACAATGGAAGAAGGGATGCCATGAAGACGAAAGATCTGGTCCAAGAAAATTTGAGCAATGGAGGAGGATGTATAGGGATGGCTGGGAGCACAAAAATGACTATATTTGGAGAGGCGATCAACCACAACGAGAATCAATGTCTTCCCACCAGATTTAGGGAGTCCTTCAACGAAATCCATAGAAATATCTGTCCAAATCCATGTAGGTATGGGCAAGGGTTCAAGCAATCCTAGAAGGAGTGTTGTTTCACCCTTATTGCGCTGGCAGGTATCACATTCGGCCGCCATATGTTGAATTGTCTTTTTCATGCCCTGCCAAAAGAAGTTACGCCGTGCTCGTTCATACGTTTTGAGGAACCCAGAGTGCCCTGCCGATGGAGAAGCATGGAGTTCATAGAAGACAGCCTATTGAAGATCTGTGCTCTGGGGAAGCACCAGACGACCCTTGTATCGCAGAGAAGCACCATCCCAAGAGTAATGTGGTACAACAGAAGGGTTGTTGGTCAAGTGTTGGATGATTTGAGATAAGGAAGAGTCATTGACATAACCCTGTTGAACAGATTGCAACCAATTTGGAATAGGCATAGAAATAGCTGAAAGAGAACCTTGGGCATCAAATGTGCGAGAAAGAGCATCTGCCACAATATTGTCTTGACCCTTCTTGTAAGTGATCTCATAGTCATAACCCATGAGTTTGCTAACCCATTTCTATTGTGCTGGGGAGGAGACACGCTGATCCAAGAAATATTTGAGACTTTGGTGATCAGTCTTGATGCAGAAATGATTCCCTAATAGGTATGGGCGCCACTTCTGTACTACATGCAAAATACCCATCATTTCATTCTCATAGGTAGAGGCCGATAAATTCTTACCTAAAAGGGCTTTGCTGGTGAACGCAATGGGGTGTTCATCTTGAAGGAGAACAACACCAAGTCCATTGCCACAAGCATCACTCTCAATAGTGAAGGGCTTGGAAAAATCGGGCATAGCTAGCACAGGTGTAGAACACATAGCTTGTTTTAGTTTGTCAATTGCACACTGAGCAGCAGGTGTCCATGTAAAAGCATCCTTTTTCAATAGAGCAGTTAATGGAGCTGCAATCTTCCCATAATCCTTGACAAACTTGCGGTAGTAGCCAGTCAACCCCAAAAAACCACGAAGGCTCTTGAGTGTCTGAGGATGCGGCCAATTGTTCATGGCATCGATTTTGGCAGGATCCACGCGAACCCCTTGTGCTGAGATAATGTGCCCGAGATACTCAACTTCCTTCTGTCCAAAAACACATTTAGACTGCTTGGCATGGAGATGATGGTCAGAGAAAAGTTGCATGAAAAGATCCAGATGATGGAGATGTTTATCCCATGTTTTAGTGTAGATGAGAATATCATCAAAGAATACCAGAATGAATTTCCGCAAGTAGGGTCGAAATATTTTATTCATTAAGGCCTGGAATGTGGAAGGAGCATTAGTGAGGCCAAAGGGCATGACCAAGAACTCAGAATGGCCATCATGTGTGCGGAAAGCTATTTTAGGGATATCATCCTCATGAACCCGAATTTGATGATACCCAGAACGAAGATCCAACTTGGAGAAAAAGTGAGCCCCATGAAGCTCATCAACAACAGGAATTGGAAACTTATCCTTGATGGTGAGGTGATTAAGTGCTTGGAAGTCAATGCAGAGGCGCCATGACCCATCTTTTTTGCGGACAAGAATAATTGGAGAAGAAAAGGAACTAGTGCTTGGGCAAATAATACCTTGCTTCAATAAGTCTTGAACGAGCATTTCAATCTTCATTTTTTGGTGAAATGGGTAGCGATAGGGCCTGATGTTGGGAGGAACACTGCCAGGAAGGAGCTTAATACGATGGTCTTCTGGCCTGGAAGGTGGCAACCCCACTGGTTCAGCAAAGACACCTGTATATCGATCTAGAATTTGTTGTAGATCCAAAGGAGTAGTGGAGACCGCTGATGGTTGCATTTGAATGGAATGGATCTGAGCGATGACACCATGTGAATTCTTCTTGAGGAGTTTTTCCATGCGATGTGAACTAATGATGCTGAGAGAACCTGGTTGTAATCCTATCAATGTGTGTTTTTGTCCATTGAGGGAAAACTGCATCCAAAGTTCATCAAAATCCCATAAAATAGGGCCAAGTGTGCGTAGCCATTGAGCGCCCAAAACCACATCACATCCGCCTAAGGGCAAGGAAAACATGTCAGAGTGCAAGGTATAATATCCCATAGAGATACTCACATTTCGACACTTCCCTTTGCAAGGTAAGGTGCCCCCATTGGAAACCATGACTTCAAAGTTGGAGCAAGGATGGATAAAACAATCAGCTTGTTTGGCGATCCGAGGGTCAATGAAATTATGAGTGCTACCAAAATCAATGAGTATTGTAAGAGGAAGCTTCTTGAAGTAACCCCTGACCCGCATTGTTTGGGGGGTGGTGATTCCAGCTAAAGCATGGAGAGATATCTCTGGCTGGTCATCCTGAGATGGAGGGTCAATAGGTGGTTCCTGAATGTCGACCGGAGCATCCAGTGTTTCTGGATCTTCGTCACCAATTTCAGAGGCAGGCGGAGACTCCACATCCAAGAGATAGAGCTTTTGCTAAACACATCTATGTCCCCGAGTGAATTTCTCATCACAATTATAGCAAAGCCCCTTTTCTCTACATGCTTGCATCTCTGTTTCAGACAAACGCTTGATAGGAGTCGGTCGAGGAGCCTGCGGTATAGGTGGTTGCTGAGAACCCATATTTCGGAAGGGAACAAAAGTGGACTTGGAGTGTTTTTGGGCTGCAATCTTGTCTTCTGCCAACTTAGCCAACCCTAGGGCTTCCATCATTGTGGTGGGACAGAACATTTTGACCTTAGAGCGGATGGCATCCTTTAGACCATTGATAAAAACAACTCCGGTAAAAGTCATCAGACAATCCTTCGGTGTGGTTGGCTAGGTTCTCAAATTTGGTTTGATACTCTCTCACAGTGCCAATTTGGCGAAGTTTAGTGAGAGATCCGGTGAAGTCATCAAAAGCACTAGGACCAAATCATTGCAAAAGGAGCTGGCAAAAGTCTAACCATTTGGGCTCTGGATGAGCCTTGATGTACCAACGGTACCATTGAAGAGCTTCTTGTTCCAAGTGAAAGGATGCCAGCGGAACTTTGTTGACATCAAAAGTATTATGCAGCCTGAAATACTGTTCTGCATGATAGATCCATCCAGTTGGATCAGTACCATTGAAGCGAGGAAAATCAAGCTTCGGACCACGGAAATTGCTGGAAGAAGAGAACCCATTGTCTGTTGAAGACTCGGACTGTCATTTGTTGTTCATAGTTGAATGTTCAAGATGGAGGCCGAGAAATTTTTCATCCAGATCCTGGAGTTTGGCTTGAATGGCTACAAGTGCTTCTTCCATGGTTTTTGCTCCTGCATGGGTGACAACCATAACCAGGAGTTTTTTTTTTTTTTTTGACTGGGTAGGAAAATAAAAATAGAAACTGCTTCAGTAAGGGAAAATTTGGACTTGGGAAAAAATTTGGAGGGTAATTGGGGTTTGACTAGGTGTTGGACATTATCGACTAGACAGGGAAGCAAAAATGAGGATTTCAGAAGCAGGGTGAAAGAATGGGAAAATTGGCAGAGGGGCACAAAGAGGCAGAATTCAGAGAGGAACTCTGTGGTAAAATTTGAAGGTGATTGGGTGAAATCTGAGGAAGTTATGGCAAACCCTAAAAATAGACAAATGTGGGATTTCGAGCTTTGGGAAGGGGAATTGGGGATAGGGTCCTCAGGAATGAAATATGCAGAATGGGATGATAGGGGCTCCCTGAAAATTTCAAGGGAAACAGAGTGAAAACAAGGGAGATATGGACAAAAAACTGAATTTTATACTTTTTTTTTTTTTTAGACTGGAGCGGCTACGGCTCGGAAGGGATTTGGAACAGCGTCGAATGGATTGAAAATGGCTGGATCTAGAATGGCTTGCAAAATGGATCTGGAACGGCGCAATAGCGATCGACAATAGTTCAGCTGAAAGTAGATATGGACCCCAGGTATGTGCAGCTTCCTAACAGTTCAGGGGTTTCACTCGGCCACCAATGTTGTCTGACGGCTTGCGTATTGGGGCAGTACCCCTCACTCCACGGCTCAGGTAAAACTGATAACCGCTTTGCCACAAACGACAGCTCTTGGTTTACCTCACGGGTGGGAACTAGTCAATCAGGTAGGGGTCGTTGCCCTTTTTGCTGGTAGGTCCTCTCAATGGGCCAGTTACTTCGGGGTTCCTGTGATACTCCTCACAATGAGTTTTAGGGATTATGCCCAAGTACTTCCCATAGTTAAGCGGATAGGGATTATCCCCAAATCTGAACCTGCAACAGATGCGAAAAAAAAAAAATTGGCAGAAATTTCACCCAGCGAGCCCAAGAAAGTGCTCTGATACTAGATGTGATGCACCTGCAACAATTAATTAATACGAATATGCGAAATAGAAGAAATGACAGAACTCAGAATCACTTTTATATTGATCATATGCCACTTTGAGGGGGCAACCTCCTATGAGCAAGCTCAATACAAATAACTTCACCGTGCCTTCATAGGTCTCAACACACACTTATATACTAATTCTAGGCGCCAATACTATGGGTCAAAACCATGGGCCGCTACAAACTATGGATCAACAATACTACGGGCGACTTACAAAGCATATGTGCCAGCAACAATAACACAAACTATTGATCAACAAATACTACGGGATGACTTACAAAGCATATGCGTCCAACAATAACATACTAACAATGTAAGACATGGGTTCCTAACACTTTAACCAAGGTTTAATATTGTCAACCATAGTTAATCATAATCAAACATGGTCAATGTCATTCAAACATTGTCACACATAATCAAATATGGCCATCCAAAGTAATCCATAGTTAACCAAAGTCACAATAATCAAACTTGATTAACCGTGTTTTCAAACAGATATCCAACCATAGTCAAACATGGTTATCCATGGTAAAACATAATAAGCCATAACAAACATTATCTACCATACACTACAACAATCAACCATTTTTAAACATAGTGAACCATGGTCAATGATGGTCAAACATGGTCTACCTTAGCTAACCAAGTCAACCATGGTTCACTAAAATCAACCATGGTTAAGTAATTTCAATCATAGGAATCCATGGTTCACTCAAGTCAACCATTTTCAAACAATAATCAACTATGGTGAACTATGGTTAAACTTATTCAACAATCATTTATCACCCATCACCAACCATGGCCAAGGATGGTCAGACAAATTCAACTTTATCTCAACCATACATGTCAACCAAAGTTCATTAAAGTCAACCATGGTTAACCAAATTTGACCATATTCAACCATGTTGCACTAAATTCAATCATGGTGAAATAATATTCGACCATGGGTTACTATGGTCAAACTTAATTAATAATCATTTGACACCCTTTGTTAACCATGGCCAAAGATGGTTAAACATGGTTAATCTTCGCTAATCAAAGTTAACCATAGTAAACCATGATGAAACAAAAGTCACCAATGGTTAACTATGGTTAGACCTAGTCATCCCGATTCAAACATAACTAACCATAATCAACCATGGTTAACTAAAGTCAACTACAAAAACCATAGTCTATGAATATTAATCATATTGAACCATAATCAACGAGGGTAAATGAAATTCAAACATGGTCATGCATAATAAAACTTGGCCAACTATGGCTAATCAAGTAATCCATAGTCAACCGAAATCAACCATACTCAACCATTGTCAATTATTTTTATCTATAATCTAATCATACTGAAATATGATAATCCCTAATAAAACATAGTAAACCATATGAAACATTTTCTACCATACTTGATCATAGTTAACCATTGTCAAATATTGTCAACCATGGTCAAACATAGTGAACCATGGTTAACCCTAGTAAACTATTGTCAAATTATGGTCAATTATGATTTGTCACCCATCATCAACCATCGTTAACTAAATTCAACAGTATTAATCCCTAATGTAACCATGGTTGACCATAGTCAACAATTTCCAACCACATCCACACATGGTCAAGGACAATAAAATATATTCAACCATGGTCATATATCCATCAATTATAATCAGGCATAAGTAACCATAAACAACCATGGCAAAAATTAGTCATTGATGGTCACATTTTTTCATTTATGGTCAAACATCATTAAACATAATAAACCATGGAAAACCATTGTCAACTAGGCTAAGTAATGTCAACCTTATACTCAACCATCATTTTTAAAACTGTTGACACAAGGCCTTTCGACAGGGGTTCACACTGTTGTCAACAACACCAACAACCCCTTATTCACCGGCCAAGAAAGGAGTTACCCTTCCCAGCAACACCTGCGAAGCAGGTGAGGTCTCACCCGAGGCAGATAAGGGTGCTGCAGGAACCAGGCTTCTGTAGTGATGAGGAGGATATGCTTTTACAGATATAATTCACACTATCACGCGAACCAGAGATGACTAACTCTATAATCAACTATTTATCATTTGCATCAGAAGCAATTAACATAAACCATTCACATTAACAAACTCATCCTACTTAATCGCATTAAGCATCATCAAATCCACAGTATCATAAACATACACAATCGTTCATCATTGTAAAAGACAAAAGATAGATATCACATCATAGTCGAACATCTCCATGCATTCATTAAACACCACGAAAAAACCCGTCACAGGAATAGTCAAAACATCTTACTATGGATACAATACTCTGAAGTAGAGTATAGCGAACCTATCTTAATCTCTCTAATATTTCTTACCCTTAGGCTTACAACTCTCCTCTATTTATATGATTCTATTTTATTATAGCATGGTCCACATGATCGACTTAACAATTAAGTATTCTAAACTATTCTTACATTTCCTTGGACTTCGTGATTATTCCTTCCTCTGTGGGATTTGGCTTTCACGCCTGTTGGCTTCCACACTTCCTGCAGATCTATCCCGTGCCAATAGGCCCCCAACACAAACTTGTGGCTCGTCCTCGAGCCACCTCAGCTAGACACCTATGGTTCACACTGTGGCCATCTCTGTGTTGTCCTTTTGAAACTGTTGTTGTCATCTGGAGCTCGTTGTTGCATACTTCTCATCAATATGTTGATTCCCTACTCGCTGTCATGCATTTCTCGAACTCATCCTCCAGTCGCTTGGAACCTTGATCACCTACCTCTCGGGCAGCCACCGCCTTGTCTCGTGGTCGTTCCCGACTGAGGAAAATTTCATCCACGTCTCCAAGGTGGGAAACAGGCTGACTGTTCCCACACATCTATTTCGCACCCTGGGTTTCCTTCTACTGGGGCCGGGGAGCCTCCACTCCTCACATTCTCATAGTCATCAGGACCACGAATCTTCGCACTGTCACCACGCACTTAGCCATCTTGGATGATACCTCAACTTGGTTTCCCCAGAGTCCCTGTGTAGCTTCCTTCTTTGGTTATTCATCGACACTCGTCGTTCTTGCTCTCAGCGCACCTGGTGTGCTACCGTGCGAAATGAAATGGATCATTTCCATAGCTTCCTTAGAACCCCTTACTTAACTAACTTCCTGATCAACCCACAGCATGAAATTTCCTAACTCTCCTTTGCCTACTCATCGATACTGTGTTGTTCTATTGGCCTTCACCGCTGGTATTTAAGCTTGCACTTCATGTCTTCGAGGCCTGGTGCTATCATCATTTGCACAATCTTGGCCATACTCTGGCGATGCGATCATCATTTTCTGCCGCCGTCTTTTGGTGATGCTTGTCTGCGGTCACATGCTCGGATGTGAGTCTTGCGTTTGGAGTTTCATTTGGTTGAGTTGGATGTACCTTCACACGAAGCGGCAAAGCACTATCTGACTGGTGGCACTCTTTTTCGCCTCTGTCCTTGTCAGAGCCTGACTGGGCATTGTGTCTTCGCATTGTTCATTCAAGTCCTACATCATCATCATTTTTTTTTACTATTGTGTCAGATCACAGTGATAGGGCTTTAGCCTATTGCCATTCACCATGTGAGGCAACAATGCCCCATCTAAGGTCTGTAACTGCACTACACCACCATTAGTGATAGAATTGATGATGTAGGGTTGTATTGGAGAAAACTCACTATGGCTTGGGAATACCACAATAGATAGATGACTACTAGAAATCTACTCGATTCTCAAAGCAATGCTATTATAAATGACAATGTTAAGATAATGGGGAAATGTAACCAACCTCGATCCAAACGATTGAGGTAGATCCCCGTTGGAGCTTTCAATCCGTGCACTTGTAATCTGCAAATTAGTCTTGACAGCGAATATCCAACAAGTACAAATAATACATAATTGACATTAACATTATCAATAACAATGGTCCATAGTATCATAAGCAAATGTAACCCAATGTATAATAAACAACATTCACACCATGAATGGACGAGAATATGAGCATTTCTATTGATGAAAAAGAAGAACGACAAAGTGATACAACCTCTTTCCGGCAACCAATCTGAACAAAGATCTAGATCAATCCACTTGTGCCTCCACCACTTCAATCCTCCATGAATGGAAAACTCAAACTAGAAAGGAGTTTGGAAGGTGAACATAAATGGTTCACAACTACAAGGATCAATGAGTGCAGACTCAAGATAGGGCAAAAATCCACTAGAGTTCCTTTACTATTCTCTTCTTCCTCCCATCCATAAGCCATATGTGCTCAATATATAGTCCTCACAAAGGTAGGTGAAAGGACACATTGAGATGTTACTTGGGCAAATGGAGAGCCAAAGGTCACCCAATGACCGCTTTTTGGGAGAAAAAAGTAATCAATAGTTGTTTTTACCATTTTACTTGATACCCGCGGGCTATAGTGATGCAACTCGTGGGTACGCATGCTATAGTGATGCAACATGCGGGTAGGAACAAAAATAGGGAAAAATAGTATCTCTGAAGGATATAAGTGGATCTGAGTCACTGAAATGGATACTATAGGCCAAAGAATGCTGATGCTCACACGGTGGAATATTACAATGTAACAGATGCTGCCTAATGTGTGAGGTCAGAGACTAAAAGTTCTACGATGGCCGAAATACATTATAAAACTCAGAAGTGGAGTGATGGAGACACAAGTGGAAAGAGCATCTCACTCGTCATAATACAATAGTATCTTTGAATACATGTCAGTATAGTACAACAATCTGATACAATGGCCATGAATAGGAAGTACATAGTGAATACATGTCATAAGTGATCATAGCCATGATCCCTCTACAGTAAGATATGGTCTTCTACTGAAAAGAAGACAACTGGTGCAAACTAGAGGTACAAACTGCTGAAATCTGAGAGGTGATATCTCAGATGTAAAGTCAAAGTCATATGTAGCATACTGAATGCCACAATTGCCTGGGGTCTTCTACACAAGTCTTCGACGGTGTAAGTCCCATCAAGTGAATAAAGAAGTTTGGAAGGTGAACATAAATGGTCCACAACTACAAGGATCAATGACTGCAGACTCAAGATAGCGCAAAGATCCACTAGAGTTCCTTTACTATTCTCTTCTTCCTCTCGTCCATAAGCCAGATGTTCTCAATATATAGTCCTCTCAAAGGTAGGTGAAAGGACACATCGAGATGTTACTTAGGCAGATGGAGAGCCAAAGGTCACCCAATGACCGCTTTTTTGCGAGTAAAAAGTAATTAATAGTGGTTTTTACCATTTTACTTGATACCCGCGGGCTATAGTGATGCAACTCATGGGTACGCATGCTATAGTGATGCAACATGCGGGTAGGAATGAAAATAGGGAAAAATAGTATCTCTGAAGGATTAGCAGACTGGTTATAGCGACAAATTTTGCATTTGATTAGCTACCAAGTCTACAGGGCAAGTGCATGCGGACCGCACGATGCCATCGGCATGTGGTCTAGGAACTGACGTGGGCTCATGTCTTGTTCTCAGTGCATCAGGAATAATGTCATACAAAATGCCAGACTGAGAATAAAGTAGATTTAACTACTGGACTTTCAAGATAGCTTGTTCCTCAGTCACAATGCCGGACATCGAAACATCCTTAGCAATGTATAGGAGTAAAGACTTAAGGAACCATTCCAATAGGAACTCTGGAGGAATGTTGGCTTTCACTAATCTCTTCCACTGATGCCACTCTTGAACATGGTCAGAAATATGTGTGGCCTTATTCTGAGGGAAGGTGAAAAAAAACTCAGTACCAGTATCATAACGAACTGGAAACTGGAAATGGTCTAAGAAAACCAAATCAATCTCGTTGAATCCCTATAGGTGTTTCCAGGCAACTCCACATACCACTTCGCGGCTACCCCTGTGAGGGTGTGTTGAAATAGTCATAACCTAATGGAATCATGATTCAAAGAGTTGGAGGAGCACCAAAGGTGAAATGTCGTGACATGATCTCTCGGGTCCTCACCACATTTCCCCTCAAACTTTGGAATGTCCGAAGGAAGCTTGGTAGGGAATGGGGGCCAAGTAGGTTCGTGACAGATTGGATCATTCATGAGCTTCGAAAGATCTGGGAGATTCAAGCGTGCAAGGAACAGGAGATGAGGCTAGAAAGCTTGATTATAAGCCCCCATAAAAGGTTGGTTAAATGGAACTGTGTTATAAGATGGACCAAAAGCTTGACCATGAGGATTAAACTGCTGATAATGAGGACCTGATGGTCCATAAGCTTTCCCATGGCCATAGGATTGATAACCTCCTCCTGGCTGAGCCATTTGAGAGTAAGCAGGTATATGCGTGTTTTTGACACCATATTGGGGTGGTGGGTGATACTGGTGGCCAACATTGACTGTGTTGTAGTAATGGTTTCCACCATGACTATGGGGAATATATGTACTATTCATAGCAGGAACTGTGTTGTAATGATCGTAATGGTATGGTATGTTCCCACCCCCAGAATTAGGATTAGCTTGAGCAGTCGTGTGGTAACAAAAAGCATGAGAAGTATTCCCAGCCCCAACATTGGTGTGATTAGTAGCAAGGTTGGTGGTGTGATGTCCATGTGGATAGGAAATATTCCCACCCCCTACATTAGTATCTCTAGTGGCGGCAGTGGACGCAAAAGTATGCGGTATATGTCCACCCCCGTGGTTGGGAGGAATGGTATCATGTGCAAAAGTAGTCCTGGGTTGACGAGTAGCGACATGTGTATTGGGTGGTGGATGGTGAGTCGTATTCTGAACAACATTCCGATTAGGTTGAGTAATCCTAGGAGGTGGTCTTCTTCCAGCATTAGCATTGTTAGGAATCCGACCAGTCCCCATACTATGTGAGTGGGTGAACAACGTAGTGCCCCCAGTGGGTATAGTATGGATAACACTTTGGGTAGTGCCAGCGTGACTACCAACCATAGTGGAAGGTTCAACAGTATTATGACTAGGCATACCAAAAGAGTGTGCGGTGGGGTTGATCATAGGGCTAGTATCATCATGTGTCTCAGACATCCCATATCTATAGTTGTGTGGAAATGAAGGAACGAAAGGCTCATCCCGTTCTTCATCCTCGGGTAAGTCGGGCATTCCGTAAAGATAATTATCTGGATTCGAAGGATCAAATGGATCCCAGTCAAGTGGATTAGTCCAAATAGAACTAGGTTTAGTCTTAGGTGGATCACCCCCCCAATCCTCACGAGGAGTATGGGGATCGGAAGTATGTTCAACTCTACCCGAAGGAGTATACGGGTTTTCCCCAATATCGGTATGTGTAGCCATGTAATATTCAACGTAAGTCACGTAAGAATTCGAAGACTCAGAGGGAGCCCTCCGGTGTCCTCTAGTAATACGACATGTAACCTCGAGTGGCTTTAAACCAGCGAAATGATGGGACCAGCGGAGAGTAGGGCTCCACACCACGTTATCTCTGGAGAGAGTCACAACGTCCCCTAAAGGCCAACTATCGATAAAAAAATAGTAAATCAAAAGCACACACCTAGAGAAACTACAGCCAAGAGCAGACAGACAGAGTGGCTAAATGAGCTCCCGACACTAGAGCTGATATGTCTCGCCTAGGAGAGGCTTGAGACTCCCAAACTATAGCCGGAGGTAACAGAATTAGTTATAGAGACACCCAGGCTTCACTGTGTCGACAGGGTCAAGTCCACTGCATGAACACAATTGTGCTATCCAATCCCTATCTGACTCAGGACACAAATAGCATAACCACTGCAAGTACCCTGTGTGGTACCTAGGTAAGGAAACTATGTTCACCACAATATAACCAATGCTCAGGGGGACAGTCGCAAGTGGGAACCGTCGTATGGGCAGGGTAGCTAAGCCCGAAGCATAAGAGGACGAACCTCCAGTACCCCCAGATACGAACAAATCTTGGATATATCTCCCACGTTCAGTCGGTATCAGAGGGATATCTCCTCAACCAACCTCCTGTGACCTCGTGCTTAACTTTGGATTGAGTAGAGCTTCCTAAGAACACCGATCTATACCATGGATTCCTCCACTCCCTAGTCAGACACCTAATGTTTCGTCTAGTAGTCTTGGATTGTTAACTCACAATGATCTATTCCAAGACTCTAAACCTATGCTAGTTGGTGTACCCTATAAATAAAATCAGTCTAATAAATTTTAAGATTAAGAGTTAATTTTAGTGGTTGTGATTACTCAAGGGATATGATCGTGAAACTAGTGATGTGTAGACTCAATAGTATGCAAAATCGTCCAAACCTAGACTCCTCTATCCAATAAAACAATGTCACTAATATGCAAAATCAACCAACAATTCTGAAAATAAAAATGCAATCTTTTATCTTTTCGATGCACAAGCAGAACCTAAAATGAAGGAAACAAGCACTCAATGCAAAATGCAGTACATGGAAATAACATATTTTTGTATTTTCGCTTATAAACAAGAAGGAAAATGCAAAAAACTGAATGTATATTTTGTATTTTTTCAATATAAATGGAATGAAAAAATGCAAGCAAAATCCTACTATTCAGTCACTAAAGTGCCGAGAAGATCACTAAGACAACCCAGCAAATCCTAAACAGCAAGACTTAGCCAAAGGAATGAGCTCAAAAGGAAGAAACCAAGAGGCTAAAACCAAAGATTGGTAAAAAACCAAGAAGGCTCAACGAAGGGAAACAAAGAGATCTAGTCACAGCCAAGGCATGAAACAGTCAAGAGAGAGGCCAACAAAGACTCAGGAACCAACCAAACTCACCCAGCAACAACCAATAGCCATAAACCAACAAAAGCCAGAGTTACACGCTACTGTCGAAGGAATACCTGTGAATACTCATGAGCAGTAGTGTAAACAGAGGCAGGTATATGCGAGCTGAGCTAAGCTAGCCCGCGAGTGACGAAAGGAAAATGGGCAAATAAAGAGTCCAGAGGCTTAGAAAAAGAAAGCTTTCTATAGTGTATGTTAATGGCCAATCAGTGACACAGAGCTTCGATAAACAACAACTCTAATTATGGACTAATGCTCAAAAAATTTCCCACACATGGATTTTTTCCCTAGCGGAATCGCCATTTCTGTATTGCAGAAAATTCACTATGGCTTGGGAATACCACAATAGACAGATGACTACCAGAAATCTACTCAATTCTCAAAGCAATGCTATTATAAATGACAATGTTAAGATAATGGAGAAATGTAACCAACCTCAATCCAAATGTTTGATGTAGATCCCCGTTGGAGCTTTCAATCCGTGCACTTGTAATATGTAAATTAGTCTTGATAGCCAATATCCAAAAAGTAAAAATAATACATAATTGACATTAACATTATCAATAACAATGGTCCATAGTATCATAAGCAAATGTAACCCAATGTATAATAAACAACATTCACACCATGAATGGACGAGAATATGAGCATTTCTATTAATGAACAAGAAGAAGTACAAAGTGATACGACCTCTTGCCAGCTACCAATCTAAACCAAGATCTAGATCAATCCACTTGTGCCTCCACCACTTCAATCCTCCATGAATGGAAAACTCAAACTAGAAAGGAGCTTGGAAGGTGAACATAAATGGTCCACAACTACAAGGATCAATGACTGCAGACTTGAGATAGGGCAAAAATCCACTAGATTTCCTTTACTATTCTCTTCTTCCTCCCGTCCATAAGCCATATGCGTTCAATATATAGTCCTCTCAAAGGTAGGTGAAAGGACACATCGAGACGTTACTTGGGCAGATGGAGAGCCAAAGGTCACCAAATGACCGCTTTTTGGGAGTAAAAAGTAATTAATAGTGGTTTTTACCATTTTACATGATACTCGCGGGCTATAGTGATGCAACTCACGGGTACGCATGCTATAGTGACGCAACATGTGGGTAGGAACAAAAATAGGGAAAAATAGTATCTCTGAAGGATATAAGTGGATCTGAGTCACTGAAATGGATTCTACAGGCCAAACAATGCTGATGCTCACAGGGTGGAAGATTACAATGTAACAAGGGTCCTAACCAGTGCATTTGTAATTTACCTGGGTGTTTCGCAAAATTGCTATCATATAGCAACACCACGTCTCCTTTCTGAAAATATTTCTACCTAATATGACGATCGTGCCATGCTTTCTGGCGATCCTTTTCAACCTTCTGGTGGAATCCCACGATGAACCAATATTCCTCTAACTGTACTAATTGTGCTAGTCGTTCTTCCAAAGCATTGTCATCGCTCATTTCTGTGGCCACTGCGATACGCAAGGTTGGGACGATGCATTCCATCGGCATAACTGCTTCTTTACCTTATACAAGCTTAAATGGAGTTTTGCCTGTTAATCGCTTTCATGTGGTTCGATAGGCCTAGAGGATCAGTGGGATTTTAAGGTCCCAATCATCTCGATTCGTGTTGCATACCTTTGTGAGTGCATGTTCCAGGACTTTGTTGAATGCTTCTACCATCCTGTTTGCTTGAGGGTGGTAGGGGGTACTTTTCTTATGCTGAACCTAAAACTCCTCTGTTAGTGCTATGATTATCTTATTCACAAACTGCATCCCTTGGTCGCTTAGCAAAACCTTTGGACATATGAATCTGGTGACCACATCGTCGAAGAGGAATCTGGCAGTCGTCGATGCGGTACAATCCTTGACTAGCGCAGCCTCCACCCAGCATGTCAAATACTCTGTCGCAGTTATGATGTAGCACGATCCGGTGCATTTCCCTGGGTAGTTAATGGGGCCCACAAAATCAACTGCCCATTTTTCGAATGCTTGCAATGTAACCTGGGGCACTAACGACATCTCATCCCGTCTTGATGGTTTTCCTGTGCGTTGGAAGATGTCGCAGGTCTTGGCATATTCAGTGGCATCGCTATGCATGGTTGGCCACCGTAATCCCACTGTCAGGATCTTTTTCGCAGTGGCCCGGCCTCGATAATGTCCTCTAGTAATGACATCATGTGCCTCCGCTAGAATCCTTTCCTGCTCATGTGGGAGAATGTAGCGGCGCAAGATCTCATCCGGGCCCATCTTATACAACTGTCCTGTAATTAGTTGGAAGTCTGCTGCCTTGACAACTAACTGTTTCTTCTGACTGGTGGTGAACTCATCCGGTACCTTTCCTATTGCTAGGAACTGAATAATTGGTTCATAGTAGTCGTCGATCATTTCAATTTTGAATAGCTAAGCGTCTGACAATCCTTCGTCGATGCTTCGTGGTTCCTCCCCTGACTCAATCCTTGATAGGTGGTTTGGTCCTGCATTTAACCGTCCTGGATTCACAATGATCTCAAAATCGAACTCCTGAAAAAAGTAGTAGCCATCGGCAAATTCCCCCCCCCCAACACGGGCTTGTTGACCAAATATTTCAGCACTGAATGGTCGGTGAACATTTTGAAGTGGCCCCCTAAAATATAATGCCGAAAATTCTGTAAGGTGTATACCATCACTAGTGCTTCTCGTTAAGTGGTTTTATAGTCCTTTTCTTCCATCGACAACTTCCTACTTGCGAAAGCTATCAGATGGTCGATGTCGCCTTCACCTGGTTGGGCCAAGATAACACCTAGTGCGACGGACGATGCATCAATGTGGACATGCAACTCTTTCTTCTAATATGGGAAGGCAAGGATGGGTGCTTCCACCATCTTTGTCTTCAGAACATCTAAGCTCTTCTGGCATTTTCCATTCCATGCAAACTTCGCATCCTTCTCTAGTAGTTTCTCCATGGGTCCTGTGCTTGTGGCATATCCTCTGATGAACTTGCTATAATGGCCTATGTGGCCCAATGTTGCACTGAGTTGCTTAACTGTTTTCGGGGGTGGAAGGTCAACAACGATGGAAATATTTGTTGGATCAACTAACAGGCCCTCCTTACAAACAATGTGTCCCAGCAGTATCTCGAATGGGGCATAAAAGATGCATTTCTTTAAGTTAAGGGATATCTGGTGGTGGCGACATCATTCTGAGGTTCACAATCTGGTTCTTGACCAGCCCATGTATTGTCCAATCATGCACGTATTCCGCGAGAAACTTATGGATATAGTCCTTGAATGCTGCAACTACCAGTTGTGAGAATATTGCGGGCGCATTCTTCAGACCGAATGGAATTACTGTATATTGATAACACCCCCATTCAGTGACAATGTGGTCTTATGCCTATCCTCCTTCGCAATCTTAATTTGGTGGTACCTTGATAACCCATCTGTAAACAAATAAATTTCCTGACCGCCAACCCCTTCGATTACTTCATCTATGAAGGGTGTTAGGAATGGGTCATGTAAGCAGGCATCGTTCAACTTCCTTAAGTTGACGCAAATTCTCACTTCGCCAGTTTTCTTATCCTGGATGACCATCAGACTAATCCATTCCAACACTTCTATAGGTTCAATGATGCTAGCTTCCAACATCCTCTAAAGCTTAGCCTGTACTCATTCCTTGTGTTGCAGGTTTAAGCGATATGGTCTTTGTTTAACTAGCTTCGCACCAGGTTTCAGGGGAATCTTCATTTCGCCGAGGTCCCCGAAGATTCCCTTCATCTCTGAGAATTTTGTTGGGAACAAGTCCTAAAACTCGTGCAACAGATCTATCATTTTTGCGATGGTCGACTTGTCCCAATAATCTCCAATGTTCACGAATTTCGGTTTTTCTTTCAACCCGATGTTTACCTTCGTAATCTTCAGTGGCTGGTTGTATTTGTTGAATGGTAGCTCAAGTGCCTTCACGTTGCGACTGCCTTTGGACTCTGGCACATATGTGGCTCTTGGGTCATCGTCATCATTTGGCTCTCCTGAGACATTGTAGCAGTCCGTCATCATTTCAGGTGTCATGGTCCATCATAGTTCTGATGGTTGTGTTGTTGATTCTGCCTCGAAAATATTCTTCTTGATTATCTGAAGTGCATTATGGATGAAGGGATTTTCTTCTGAGAAGGAGAACATTTGGCTAAGGCCAATTGTTAATTGATCCCAAGAAAGTGTACCGTGTCACAACTCCGTTGCGACATACCAAATCCATGGTACTTCATCCAAGGTGTGCACAAAGGCATGCACCCACTCCTGCTTCGGTCGCACTGCCCATTGGTTCTGACAAGCCTTCACATGTTCGTTCGAGTTACCTCTGCCATCGTACTTTTTTCCATTCCATGTTGTGGTGTCCCCGAACTGTACCTCTAGGAGGCATCAGCATAGTGGCCAGTTTGATATCCTTGACTTATGCACTACCCACCAGCGCGCAGGAGTAGCCTTCAAGGTTTCCTCCAAGGCCAAGAGTCTCTACAGTTTTGCTACCTTTTCTTCAAATTCGGTCAGGAAGGTGCTCAGATTTGGTAATCCTTCATATGTTGGTAGCATGCACTCCTTAGTAGCCACCCAACACACCGACTGTGTAATTCTTGCACATCTGCGAAATGACACTTCATGAAGTTGGTTTTTCCAATTTTCCAATGCCTCGTCTGAGTCCGAAGATGCTGAACTAGAGTTGCACCATCCTAACTCCCCTTCATCAGTTGGATTGATATAATCTTTAGAAATTTTATATAGGCTATCCCATCCTTCCACATTTTCATCTCTATTGGGCTCTACGTACCGTTGTCCTTCCGCAAAATCTAGTGGCATGACAACCCTTATTTCCCGATCTTCAAATGACATGATCCACTTCTTGAAATTAATGATCACCTGATTTTCCATGGCCTAGTCGATTCCCAATAGTGCCGGATAAGGACATGTGTTATCTACTATCTCAATGACATCAAAATCAACGTATGTCTGAAGTCCTTCGATCTCAATAAGAAGTTGACACACTCGACCAAGAGGGGTGACTTTGCTCTGGTTTTCCAATCGTAGCTACACTGTTGACCAGGTCATTTGCAGTTTCCCCATTATCTCCCATGTTTGTTTGGTCAGAATATTCACGTCTAACCCCAAATCCAAAATAATGGAGTTGACATTGAATGCTCCAATCTATGCCGACATCCGCATCTCTCTACCCATCTTTCTTCTCTTATGTATGCGATTGACCCTGAGCTCCTGGCATCCACCCTCCCATTGACACAATAGCTTGGATATCTCCTCAAATGCCTTCTCATCTTTTGCTAATTCTAAACAACTCCCAACAAAGGCTCTTACGGTAGTGGCCTTTCGCCGCGATTTTGTTCAATCGAACGTCGATGGCATATCGTAAATCTCTTCTTGAGGAGATGCGTTCCTCTACCGCTTTAGCATCTCCTGCTGTGCCTTCGAGCAGACGTCCTTTTCGTCCTCCGCGTCAAACGCAACATGTTTCTTTCTCGCTGGTCGAACACTATGCTGTGGTTGGTCAGCTCTTGTTGTTTCCATTCCTTGTGTCACTATTCCCACTGTCGCAGAGTTCTTTCTCGCTTCTGTTAATATCTTCTGTACCGTCGGTTGGTTATGGTTCTGATTCTGGTTTTGGTTATGGTTCGACAGAGATGGTAGGTTCTTCGTCTGCTATCTAGTGATGAGCTATGGGAAATCTTCGATGCTATGGTCCACTCCACTGCAGTACGTGTATTGTGGGGCCGAATTGGGGCAATCCCTTGCGAAATGTCCTTTTTTCCCACAATTATAACATGTAGGAGGTCCTTGACCTTGTCTGACAGCTCCTCCTCTTCCTGCACCACCACCATTTCCTCCACATAATTGTCCACCAAAACGTCCTTGTAGCATTCCATATTGTGTCTGCTGATATTGTGACTACTGATACTGCTTATACGGCGGTTGCTGGTATTGCGGCTACGGGTATGGATACTGTGGTGTTCCATATTGCGGTTTTCTGTATTGGCCTTGACCAAGCTACGCAGACTGCATAAAATGTGGCTATGGCTGGGCATAATGCGGTTGCTGCAGTCCTAGCTGTTGTTCTTCTCCCTTCACCAGATATGCATCCATGTTTCATTCTTGCAATAGGTCGTGGGCCCTACAATATTTCTCATCGTGCCCCACCGATTGACAGAATTTGCAATATAGACTTGCTGGTTTCGACACTATCTTCTGTAAGTATATCCAGTCCTCTGGTCAATGCCCCCTGGCCTGGAAAATGGGACACCATGGCAGACTTTCCTGGCGAAGGGGGTTTGGTGCCCCCGAATTCAAATGCTGCTGAAACCCTGAACAACTATCCTTATGGTGGCCTTCTGTCCCGCATCTGGTGGACCATATATCTGTGTGGGTATCTTTTCCTTGATTCAAGTCCTGTAGTTGGAGCGTCAACGTAGCCAGTTGTGCTTGTATCTTATCCATTCCAGCAACAATTTCTTCGATCGGTGAAGCCTCCATCTTCATTGCGATTTCTAATGCTTCGGCTTGATCCGCAACCTTTTGTTGCATCAATGGTCCTCGGATATGTGTTATCAGCCCAGCGATAAACCACTCTTTATGCTGCATGTTGTTTATCAAAGAACTTACTTTTGCTATCAGTGTCTTGTATATCTGATCAAACTCCCATACTGGCTCATTTGGGTATTGCCTAATCTCCTTGAGCTCAGTAATGTACTGCGCTTCCGACTTGGGTTTTTTAAATTCCTGAATCATCATTGTTTTAATTTCTGCCAACGTTTTTCCTGGAACCTTGGTAAAATTTATGAACTAGTCGAGTGCATGGCCCCGAAAGGTCGTCGCCAACTTTCCCTTTTTGATGTTCTCATCTTGGACCTGCTTCACAGTCCACACTACTTCGCATAAAAACAAAAAATGCTCGGGATCCTTTGTCCCATCTCCTACAAAGCTCGGCATCTTCGTATCGTCCGCCATTGTGGTGTTCCTACTGCTGTTACTTACTGATGTGCTACTTTTTCCACTGCACATGGGACAGATCTGTGAATTATTTGTGGTTCTTCTTTTAAATTGATGAGTGGTGTGCATGGTCGAAGGTATGTGGTAACTTATGATTTATCCTTCTTCTCAAGTAGCTTGGTCACCACCTTCCTCCTCGTAATAAGGGAGCTCTGTCCTCTATGGCCCTATTTCGCAGTCTTTCCTTCCGGTCCTCTCAGGAGACCCTTCCTCAGTCCTCCTCCTCTTATTAGGATGCTGGAATATCGTTCCACTTCTCAAGGTGCCATAGTCTTCCTCAACTTCCCTTAAAAATTCACCGTCGCTCATGTCCATCTACCCTGCATCTTTCCTAGCGGATCCGTAATCATGCGATACCTACAACCCCTACAGACCGATCTGTCTACTCATCGAAGGTCATTTTCAACATTCCCTTTTCGCATGCCAGCATCTTAATCCACAAATTCAGCGACCAGATGAACCTTCCCCTTGGTCCCCTAAAAAATCATCTTTCTGCGTCGCTACAAGAATTGTTGGTATCTACCGCGAATTCAGTGATGTACCCGTCTAGGATACAATCAACCCAGAAATCAACAGCCCTTGATACTGTATTGTTGACTTGCTTCAGATGTCGAATTAATTATGGAGTTCACTCATCTGACCCAATGTCCTGGTTGGTATGTCCTCTGAATGTCAACTACGCAAGCCACTCCTGTAGTATCACTAGAAACTTGGCGAAGAGTATCTCATGGATATCTGAATATATATGCTTTTGTAACCAACTTTCTACTGTTTGTACCGAGTTCCTCTTTTCTTCCTTCACGAATTCTTCTGCTTTTTGACTGAACCACTCTTGGATCTCTGGCTTCGTCGGATGCCATAGCATATCCTCTTCTTTCTCCTCAGGGTCCCGACAATGGAACCATTTGTTGACACATGGCCTTTTGACAAGGGTTCACACTGTCGTCAACAACACCAACAACCCCTTATTCACCTGCCCGGAAAGGAGTTACCCTTCCCAGCAACACCTGCGAAGCAGGTGAGGTCTCACCCGAGGCGGATAAGGGTGCTGCAGGAACCAAGCTTCCACAGTGACGAGGAGGATATG
This sequence comes from Larix kaempferi, assembly GCA_027924585.1. NCBI lineage: Eukaryota > Viridiplantae > Streptophyta > Pinopsida > Pinales > Pinaceae > Larix > Larix kaempferi. The sequence continues at coordinate 2,002,784 of BSBM01001238.1, read as the reverse complement.
CTTTTACACATAGAATTCACACTATCGCACGAACCAAAGATGACTAACTCTATAATCAACTATTCATCATTCGCATTAGAAGCAATTAACATAAACCATTCACATTAACAAACTCATCCTACTTAATCACATTAAGCATCATCAAATCTGCAGTATCATAAACATACACAATCGTTTATCATTGTAAAAGACAGAAGATAGATATCACATCATAACCAAACATGTCCATGCATTCATTAAACACCACAGAAAAACCCGTCGCAGGAATAGTCAAAACATCTTACTGTGGATACAATACTCCAAAGCAGAGTATAGTGAACCTATCTTAATCTCTCTAATCTTTCTTACCCTTAGGCTTACAACTCTCCTCTATTTATATGCTTCTATTTTATTACAACATGGTCCACATGACCAACTTAACAATTAAGTATTCTAAACTATTCTTGTGCCTCCTTGGACTTCGTGATTATTCCTTCTTCTACGGGATTTGGCTTTCGCGCCTGTCAGCTTCCGCACTTCCTGTGGATCTATCCCGTGACAACAAAAACATAGCTAACCATAGTCAAATATTGTCAACCATAATTTACAATGGTCAAACATAGTGAACCATGGTTAAACATGATCAACTAAGGTCAACCATAATTACATATGGTTAACTATGTTGGCGCTATTAGTGGACTCAATCTACTTATATCAACCACTTTTAATAATGTCATTCTGCTAGTTGATGGTTTGAATGAGAGGAGGATTAGTAGATTTCATAATTAAATTATCAATATCAATAATACTAAAAAAATCATGGTATTTGATGGTGGTTAAACATGGTCAACAATGATTGACCATAGTCATCCATGACCAAATATCATAATTTTTTTAATATTCTTGATATTGATAATTTAATTAGCAAAATCTACTAGTCTTCCTCTCATTCCAACCATCAACTAGCACAATGACATTATTAAATTGGTTGATATAAGAAGATCAAGGCCATTAATAAAAAACGTGTATGCTAACATATATCAACCACTTTTAATAATCTCGTTATGCTAGTTAATATGCTGTCCATGTTGTAATTGAATTTTTAGTTTATAGTTTATCATCATTGGATAATCACTTTTTTCCATTATAAAAATGGGATAATTATAAGAATTTGAAGGGCTTCATTCTTGCTTTTTTATGTAATTCATTCAAACTTTCGTAATTATGGCCATTCCCTGTGATTTTCATTATTACAATTATGTTCCTTCCATATGTACAGTATTTTTGTTTGAGTGGGATGGAAACTCTTACACATTGGCTCTAATATTCATTCAAATGAACATGCCATGGGATGCATAGAGAATGGAAACTCCCACATATGCCACAATGTGACCATTGACTATGTTTTCTTTATGTTTGATTATTTGAAAGGAGTAAATTACTTCATTGGTTTTATTCAGTTAAGTTTTAGATAGTGTATACCAAATGACTAATACTATATGTACACTTGGTTAAACTTACATAGGCTAACTAATCAACTAGGATGGTATGCGTATCTACTATCCTGGTATACCTTATTTTCTAGTTGACATTCCATTGTATTTCCTACCAAGACTTTCTAGATTTGCTATAAAGAAACCAAGTTTCTTTATAGGGTATTAGAGAAGGTGTTTCCTTCCCGATTGTTTTATGAGTGAGTGTATTAAGCTTTTTTTTCTCCACTTCCTAGTTTTGGTCTCCCACTTCTTTTATGGGATTGAGATTGGATTTTGTTTATGATATAGCCTTCATTCTCATATTAGAGTATTGTTTCTTTGATTTATAGATATATGGATCTCCTTTGGTTTGTGGCCCATTATTTCCAATCTATGGTGCCTCTAAGTTGTATTAACCATGGATATGTGTACAACTTTTAGAGTAAATTCGATTTCTTTAGCACTGCGATCTCGTGTTAAGAGAGCCCAACATAGGATAGCTTATCTACCATGTGGGTATGCTTATCTACTAAAATGGTACACCTTGTAGCTTGGTTGCATTCCATTATATTTCATGCCAAGACTTTCTAAGTTTGTTATAAATAAACCTCGGTTTCTTTTGTAATCAATATATCATAACAATATATAGTTTGTTGTTTTGTTTCTTATGAGGCTCATTAAGAATCAGGGTTAATCCCATATTTCTACGAGCAAGTGTTTCTTGCCCTATTATTTTATGAGTGAGTGTATTAAGCTTCTTTTTTTCTCCACTTCCTAGTTTTGGCCTCCTCCTTCTTTTACGGATATTTAAATTGATTTTTTTCTACGATCTAGCCTTCATTCTCATATTAGAGTATTGTTTCTTTTACTTATAGATAGGTGGATTTCTCTGGTTTGTGGTCCATTATCTCAGATTTGTCGCACTTGAATGCCCTCTTAACTAGGGCTCTATGTACCACTTCTCGCATAGATCCAGTTTCTTCAACACTGCAATATCGTGTACTATGCACTCTCTTCCATTTGGTTGATCATTGGTTGATCACCAATATCTTTGGATCCTTCCCTACCTCAAGTGATGATTGGAGATAACATATTTCCTAGCATTCTAGGGTACTCACTATGTGGGCACATCTCTTATTGGATGTTGAGTATCTCCCTTCAGATCGGATCCACTTTAGGGGTTTCTATTTCTCGTTATTATACAGTACTTCTCTATTCAAAACATTGTAGAGGCGACCTGTGTGATTACTCCATCCCGGATTGGGTAAGAAAAAGTGTAGAGGGATCTTCTCTACCTTCACTCACACACCTAAGAAGTCGCGTATTTTTTCAAAATTCCTCTGTTGGTTCAAGGAATGGCTTCCCGTCCAAGAATCACGAGCGTTCAAATATCCATCACGATGTTTCTTTCGATGGGCTACTGCATCTAGTGGTGGACAGTGACTAGGCTCACTAAGGTGAGTTTATTGTCCCAAGTGTTGGCTTCCTTTACATTACTAGCGTGATCCACTATGGGAAGTGCATCTATATGATTGTTAAGCCCACTAAGGAAGAAATCATCATCGTCCTTACTTCATGGTGGAACCATTCCTTTCAAGTTGTCATTCAATGTAATGTGAACTTACCTATGCTATATGGTCAATCTTGAAATTTTTATATGTCTCTTAACATGTGAACATTTAGATAGGCATTAACGTGAAGCTATCTTTTATGCTCGTCAAGCTTTTCCTTATCTCAAATGGACATGTCTTAGAATGGTGGAGATCACGGATCTATTACCATGGTTATCATTTTTCACAATAAAAAACTTTGCATTCTTTGCATTTAAAAGGAGCTCGTCTTTTGGAGGCTTTTGGCATAGTATTTTTGCGAGTAAGGTTATTGGAAATGTTGTTTGTGTCATAACTTTTCATTGGAGTATAGATTTTTCAAACTAGTTGAGGAATTGCAAAGAGTATTCTCTATATTTTAAATGTGTGGTTGAACACCAAATTGATTTGCTTAATTGCTCAAGATGATTTTTTTTCATAATATCGATGAATATGTGTTGATTCCTTTACGTAAATGGGTACTTAACATGCCTTTGTTTGCGAGGATCCAATCAAGGATTGTTGTCCATGATGGTATTTATTTATGGTACATTTTATTCTGCACCTTGAGTAGTGGATTGTGTGTCACTCCTGCATATAATCTTAGAGTGTCACTACACATTTGTCATTTGTCTATGTGAAGTGACTTGCAAATCACTTGGAGCTTGCCACTTTGGAGTGTTTCTTTCTTAAGTTTTTTGGCATCATTGCCACCTTTATCTGGTACCCTCCATACTTTCTCCGTCATCTATGACATCTATTGCTATAATCTTGTCCACCTAATACACTCGTGATTTTTTATTCACCTTTTTTTATTGATATCAATCATCTTTGAAGTGAACCTTGTACACAACAATGATTCCTATATTGACTCGGTGGTTGCATCAGCTAGCTGCAACCCATGTAGTTTGGCGAGATGGATTCGCATCCATAGGGACACTTAATATATGATGCTTTCTTAATCGTAAATGGCTACCTAATAAGGTCTTTTGTGTCATAACTCATTTTAGAGAACCAGTTTAGGGGATGGTTTGCATTCAATTCTCATTGTCTCGGCAGTTTGAAATATGCATTTTCAGCATTGGTAATTGACTCTATTTTGGAGAGGAGTTTTTATCCTTTGGGTTTTTCTCATTTCTCGAATTATGAGAGATTGTAAATGGATGCCTTAACATGTCTTTTTGTGGAGACCATTTTTTTCTGTGTTTACTTTCTACTATTTTGCTTGAGAGGTGTTAGTGTATATACAACTAGGTAGACTAACTTATCAACAAAGCTACTTAAGTAGGCAACTTATCAACAAAGTTCCTTAAGAAGGTTTACTAATCAACTTTGCTGGTGACCTTATCTACTACCCTAGTACACAAGGTTGGCATTCCATTTTATTCTGTGTCCAGACGTGTGGCGAGGTTGGCATTCCATTGTATTTTGTGTGGAGACAGTTTGCTATAAATAAATTTGGATCTCTCTGATAAAGAATATATCATAGCATTGTAGAGTTTATTGTTTTGTTTCTTATAAGGCGCATTCACAATCTTGATTAATCTCGAATTTGTAGATTAATCTCGAATTTGTAAATTCTAAACTTTTTGATTACTCTCAAGTAGTATTTGTCCATTGCACGTCTTCCCGAAAGTCACACTAGAAGTCATTCAATCCCTCATCAACACTTCATTGTTAGTGTTGGCAATTCAGTGCTACTATGGTCAATTTAGTATTTAGATAAACATGAGTCTCAAAGCAGGTCTCGCAATCAAACATGATTCACACTGCACTCTTCCAATAATTAATATATAAGATAGACAGAAAAATGGCCATCCATTTCACGGCTGTGGCCAACAGACAACTCAATTAAGACGTCTAGGACAACTCAATTAAGACGTCTAGGGTTTCGGTTGAAGATAAAATCGATATGAAGAGAAAATCCAGCACTAGTAATGCAACTGCCGAGGAGAAAATCCAGCACTAGTAATGCAACTGCCGCCTATCTTTATCGGTAGATCAATTAAATGTATTTATTTATGTAGTGGCAGGCTATCGGACGAGTAATGCGTTTGCAGGGCTAAGAAGCAACAAAATATCATCGCTTTCTGCGACCAATGTCATTATCACGCTCGGAAAACCATACAAAATATGGACAGGAATAAAGATGACAATGGCAAATGCAATGGTTGCATTGAAAAAGTAGAAACAGCGACTCAACGACAGTGACAATTTAGCGAATAAACCAGATATTATCTTTGTGTGTAAGTTTTGTTTTATGAATACGGTAGTAGGTTGGTTGGTGAAGATAGATAGATTTTATTTCATCCACCTTCCGTTAAGGCATCTTCCCATTTCATATTCATTGAAGTAGGGCCTTCCTGTGATCGTTATTCATATTATTCATTGCAGTAGGGCCATGCCGGTTATTCATATTATTCATGGAGTACCAGTCATCCCCGGGCGTATTAAGCTTGCAATCATAAATATTTTGTAGATTATTATGATCATTCGCACAAGGGACTTGTTAGAAACTCGTGACAACCGGCTATGACGGTAACTATGTAATTGGCTAACCGAATATGCAGTTATTAGTAACCGTGTAAGACATGTATATGTTTCTTGTATTCTCGTAAGAGAAGATATTGGAGAGTTGAGAGTTGTTGTATTCTTCAGTTATTGAATAATAAGAAGACCGATACCATTGCTCCGTGGATGTTTCCCTAAGAGAGGGTTTTACCACGTAAATCTCTAAGTACATCTTATGTGTGTGTATTTATTTGCTTTCTTATTTTATTTACTTCCGCTGCATATTGTGTTCTGTGGTTATTAGATCCAACAAGTGGTATCAGAGGGTAGGAAGCCACAGAGAATGAGAAAGTTGAGTGATCATTGTTTCGAGAAATTTCAATTCGTTTTACAGGTCAAGAGTTACCGGAGGAGAGAAGCCTGAAGTTGGAAGCCTGTGCATAGAAGGAGCGGTAGTATTAAATTTCCGCGGGTCCTAGGCTTGGTGGGGCACCGTAGTATTGGACCACACTTACGAAATTCAGAATTTCAGAACTACCGCGACCATCATGTAATGGGAGGAGCGGTAATTCTTGAAATTAAAATCATTCTTGTTTGAATTTCAGAACTACCGCGACCATCCTGTAATGGGAGGAGCGGTAATTCTTGAAATTAAAATCATTCTTGTTTGAATTTCAGAACTACCGCGACCATCGTGTAACGGGAGGAGTGGTAATTCCTGAAATTAAAATCATTCTTGTTTGAATTTCAGAACTACCGCGACCATCGTGTAATGGGAGGAGTGGTAATTCCTGAAATTAAAATCATTCTTGTTTGAATTTCAGAACTACCGCGACCATCGTGTAACATGAGCGGTAATTCCTGAAATTAAAATCATTCTTGTTTGAATTTCAGAACTACCACGACCATCGTGTAACAGGAGGAGTGGTAATTCCTAAAATTAAAATCATTCTTGTTTGAATTTCAGAACTAACGCGACCATCGTGTAACGGGAGGAGTGGTAATTCTTGAAATTAAAATCATTCTTGTTTTACTTGTACGAAAGTGAAAACTAATGCTCAAAGTATGATATGATTGAAGTATGGGTTGAAACTTGTGTTTTCAAATAAGATTTAAAAAAAAAAAACAAAAAACCTTTTGAGTTATAAATGATATGGTGGATAAGTTTCTTGTTTTTTAGTTTAAAAGGTATATATATTTTTGGATTAAGGTGGGAGATATAAGGTGAATTATATTTATATGAAAACTTTTTTCCATTTCTTTATTGGAATTTAAAGTATTGTTTTAGTTTATCCACTATTTTTGAAAACAAATGGTTTGGTGGTTTATTTTATTTAAGACTTTAGTCTTTTATAAAGTATTTTGACCTGGTGTTTTCTTGAGAAAATTGAAAAAACACAGAGTGTTAAGTTTGAAATTGAGAAGTTCAATGGGAGCAATAATTTCGAGTTGTGGAAGGTCAAGATGCGGTATATGCTCATGCAACAAAGAAAACAAAGAAACCCGCAGATATTTCAGATGAAGACTGGAGCGAGATAGATGAAAGAGCTCTCAGTGCTATTTGTCTGTGCTTGGCCGACAATGTTTTATTTAACATCGTGTTTGAAACTACAGCAGCAGGTCTCTGGACAAAGTTGGAAAGTTTGTACATGACTAAATCCTTGACGAATAAAATCCTCCTGAAGCGGTAGTTGTTTACCTTGCGTCTGAAAGAAGGTACAAAAATTTCTAATCACTTGAATGCGTTCAATACTCTTATTTGTCAGTTGGCTAGTATGGAAGATATTATTAAATCTGAAGACAAGGCGATTTTACTGTTGTGCTCTCTACCTGAGTCGTGGGCACATTTTGTAACCTCTATCAGTTTTAGTTCTACTGAGTCTATTACCTTCGATGAAGTTGTGGGAGCCTTACTTTCTGAGGAAACTCGAAAGAAATCTAGTCTTGAAACCTCGACATCAGAAGTAATGGTGGCCAGAGGAAGAACCAGTGAAAGAGGACAAGATTCAAAGGGTACATCAAGGTCAAAGTCGAAGGGAAAAAAGAGTAAATTGAAGTGCTGGTACTGCAATAAAGCAGGACATCTTAAGAAAGATTGTTGGAAACGCAAGCGAGCTTCTGAGGAGGAGGACTCTACAAAGGAGGCGAACATAGCCGAGAATGATTCAGGTATGATCGATGAGGTATTATCTACACCTACTGTCTCACAATACCATTCTGACTAGTTAATTGATTCTGGAGCATCTCACCACATGTGTCTTCATAGAAATTGGTATTCCTCATACCAATCTATAGATGACGGGGTAGTTTATATGGGAAATAATGTTACATGTAAAACTGTTGGGGTAGGGAGTATCAGAATTAAAATGTATGATGGGACTGATAGGACTCTAACAGATGTGAGACATGTACCTGAACTAAGGAAGAACTTGATATCAATGGGAGTTCTTGATGATGCTGGTTACAAGTTTACAGTTCAAGGTGGAGTTATGAAGGTATCGAAAGGTATCTTGGTTGTTATGAAGGCAAACAGAGTTGGGAACCTGTATAGACTTGAAGGGAGGACAGAAGTTGATCACGTAATAGTAGCATTAGTTGGTGCAGCAGTAGACATCACTCATCTATGGCATCAGCAGTTAGGTCATATCAGCGAAAGAGGTATGAAGGTACTTGCTGATTGAAAGTTGCTTCCTAGTTTAAAATCTGTAGATTTGAAGTTTTGTGAGCACTGTATTTATGGTAAAAAGGCTAGACAAAAATTTAAATATGGAAAACACACTAGTAAAGGTATCCTAGACTACATACATTCTGATCTTTGGGGTCCATCTCCAAAAATTTCTTATGGGGGATCGTCATATTTCGTCAGTTTTATAGATGATTACTCGAGGAAAGTTTGGATCTATTTATTAAAGAGAAAAGCTGATGTTTTTGATATATTTAAGCAGTTTAGAGCTTTGGTTGAAAAGGGCACTGGTAGGTTCATTAAATGTCTTAGAACAGATAATGGAACCGAATTTACTTCAAAGGAGTTTGATAATTATTGTAAGAAATATGGGATCGAGAGGCATAATACCACTGTTTACACTCCCTAGCAGAATGGCGTTGTTGAACACATGAACATGACTCTTTTTGAAAGAGCAAGGAGTATGCTTAGTAATGCGAAGTTGTAGCAGGAATTGTGGGGAGAGGCATTGCTTACAGCATGTTACCTGGTCAATCGATCACCATCAACAGGAATTGACTGCAAAATTCTAGAAGAGGTATGGACAGGTCAATCATGTGATTATTCTAATCTTAGAGTATTTGGTTGTGAAGCCTATGCACTTATTTTGAAAAATCAGCGTTCCAAACTAGATCCTAAGTCAAGAAAATTGATCTTTGTTCAATATGGTGATGGTGTTAAGGGATATAGGTTGTGGAATCCTATTGTCCACAAAATCATCATAAACAGAGATGTAAAATTTGATGAACTTTCTCTCACAAATGTAGATGTAAGTAATGATTTGAAACAGGCTAATGTACCACAGTTTCAGCAAATTCAGTTTGATACTCAGCCATCGATGAGGGGGAATCGTGAGGATGTCCAAGAAGAGGATATTCATGAGGACACTCCTCAGGAAGAGGATGAGCAGACAGAAATAGAAGAAATACCACAACAAATTCTACAGAGATCTACATAGAACAAAACTTTTCCAAAGAGGTATGATGATTTCAAAACATCTATTGCTTTCATTTCTAATGAAGGAGAACCTGACAGTTATAAGGAAGCATTAGAAGTGTCTAACAGTGACAAATGGAAACATGCAATGAAATAAGAAATGGATTCTTTGACAAAGAACAAAATGTGGGATATTGTGGAACTTCCAGAGAGTAGGAGAGTGGTTAGCTGCAAATGGGTGTACAAATTGAAGAAAGGAGCTGATGAAACTATTCCGAAGTACAAAGTGAGACCGGTTGCAAAAGGATTTTCTCAGAAAGCAGGTATTGACTTTCATGAGATTTTTTCACCAGTTGTGAAACTTGTTTCTATCAGAATTTTGTTAGCACTAGTTGCTTTATATGATTTGGAGTTAGAGCAGCTAGATGTCAAAAAAGCTTTCTTACATGGATATTTAGATGAGGAAATTTTCATGGAACAACCAGAAGGGTTCGTTCAGAATCGCAACAAGAGGTTTGTTTGCAAGCTCAAAAAATCATTGTATGGATTGAGGCAGTCTCGCAGGCAATGGTACAAGAAGTTTGATTCTTTCATGGTGAGTCATAATTTTACTAGGAGTGAGTATGATCATTGTGTGTACTTTAAAAAGTTGGAAAATGACATGTTCATTATTTTGGTATTGTATGTTGATGATATGCTTGTCGCAAGCAAGAGCATGTTTGAAGTTAGCAGGTTAAAGGCTCAGTTGGCTAGGACATTTGATATGAAGGATCTAGGAGCAGCAAATCAGATCTTGGGCATGCAGATACATAGAGACAGGAAAAATGGCAAGCTGTGGTTATCACAAAAGAAGTATGTGGAGAAAACACTTTAGAAATCTGGTATGGATAAGGTGAAACCTGTTAATATCCCTTTAGCTTCTCATTTCAAGCTTTCTTCAGGTTTAAGTCCTAAAAATGATGAAGAAAAGCAGTATATGTCTCATGTACCATATGCTAATGCAGCAGGAAGTTTGATGTATGCGATGATAAGTACAGGACCAGATATTTCACATGCAGTTGGTGTTGTCAGTAGATACATGGCAAATCCAGAAAAAAGAGCATTAGGCAGCAGTGAAATGGGTGCTTCGGTATCTTAGAGGCACAAGTGACTATTGTATCACTTTTGATGGTTGCAGTGATAAAGTCTGTAGTTATGTTGATTCTGATTTTGCAGGTGATTTGGACAAGAGGAGGTCCGCTTCAGGTTATGTTTTTACTCTTGTAGGTGGAGCTATTAGTTGGATGTCAAAGCTTCAGAATATTGTTGCTTTATCTACTACAGAGGCAAAATATATAGCTGCTTCGCATGCTTGCAAAGAGGCAGTCTGGTTAAAAGGTTTGCTGGGTGAGTTAGGAAAGGTTCAGAACTCTATAAATATTTTCTGTGATAGTCAAAGTGCTATTCATTTGGCTAAAAATACAACTTATCACAGTAAGACAAAACATATTCCTGTAAAATATCATTTTGTAAGACATGTTATTGATGAAGGTGGAGTGGTTCTTGAAAAGGTCCACACTCAAAAGAATAGTGCAGACATGTTCACGAAGCCAATTACTTTAGAGAAGCTATGGTGGTGCTTAGCTTTTCTAGGCTTGCAGGAAAGGTGATGAATAGAGCAATGAGCAATGGTATCAGGTAAATTGTTGTCAAGGTGGATATTGTTAGAAATAGGTGACAACCGGCTATGATGGTAACTATGTAACTGGCTAACCGAATATGCAGTTATTAGTAACCGTGTAAGAAATATATATGTTTCTTGTATTCTCATAAGAGAAGATATTGGAGAGTTGAGATTTGTTGTATTCTTCAGTTATTGAATAATAAGAAGACCGATATCATTGCTCCGTGGATGTTTCCTTAAGAGAGGGTTTTACCACGTAAATCTATGCATACATCTTATGTGTGTGTATTTATTTGCTTTCTTTTTTTATTTACTTCTGCTCCATATTGTGTTATGTGGTTATTAGATCGAACAAGACTCTCCTCAATGGAAGATCCGTCGTGGTGCGGACTAATCTCCAATTAAAATCACTATGTTTGCACGTGGGATTCCACTCAAGTCCGGTTATTCCAAATTTACAATTTAGGCTTTAAAAACTGTAAATTCTAAATTTAAAACTTGGATATTTCAAAAATGAAATCATGATGTGAATGGTTTCTGTATAGGTCTAGATTGCCAAAATTACTATTTTAACAACAAATTATTCATATTACAAATTTTAACTGCTACATAGTACTTTATCTGTAATTGTGAAATCAGCCCATCATAAATGGGCTTTTATTCATTTTTAATTATGAATGGCTGGTTTTTTGTAAATCTTATCTACCAAGGACTTAGACTTCCAGTCATCTATTTTAACGGTTTTTTTTAATGCATTTACATGGATAGAAAGAAATAGCAATGCAAATTTGAGTTTGTGTGTAGCAAATAGCTAGTGATTATCTGACTTCTTTCTTCAAATTCACAATTTCCATAGGGTAATTTTTCTAATGTTTCATATATTTTTCTTTACTTAAGCAAAAATGTTAATAGTTTTTAAAATATTATATTGGGATGACATATACGATGTGTCACTTGTGTTACATATTGACATTATACATTTTTCTCAAACCAAGTTGTTAAATGCCCTTCTCTCTAAATGTGGTTTCTATCCAACGTGAATTGGGTCCAAGCTTTCCACACCAAGTTACCTGCGGAATTCCACATCATTTCCTCTCATCCTCCTAAGAATATTGCTTTAGCCCAAGGCATTGAGCTTCCTCCATCTTCTCCTGACTATCCAACTTTATGGGTTCAACATATACCTTCTCATACTACTCCTTTAGCTAGTCAATTCATTGGATAGATAATTAGTTTACATATTTTCTTGCATACCTCGGCCTTTATGGCTACAATCCTTGCCTCTTCCACTTCCTTCTCTACCACCTTCCTTAGTTCTTCCTATGCCATTGATTCTAGCAACCCTTATTTATTTGTGGTAACCTTGGTGACAAAGACACCACGTTGTTCGGAAATCATAAAATATTCCAACATACGAGGGAGCTCTTCTTTAAAACAATTCCAATGCTCTTGTTGGACCTTGGAGGCTTCATCATGGACCTCCACTTCTCTATCGCACGGAGATGTGACATGTTTCTTTGCTATTTTGAGGGCCACAACGACTTCTTTGGATTTCCTTTTATAGTAGCCTTCATTTTGTGTGGCCTACTCCACCTAGATATGATATTGCTCATTTTCTTCTTTGAGCTTCTCCACTTGCTCCTTGTAGTGTAGGTTATGAATCTATGGTTTTTTTTTACCAAAATTCATGTTGATGACCCCATCAACATAATTAGAGGAATCGATGATGAGGATACTACAAATATCATTAAAGTGTGACTGAAATCAATGTACAACTGTTTTTTAGGAAATATTTATTAGCAGATAGAATGTGTAGAGACAACATCCCCACTATAACATGTGGTCATATACCTATATGTGGAATGGTTTGAAAAATGATCTATTGATTCCTTTCCTATGAAGCCAAAACTTTGGAAAATATTTGTTGATGACACACACATAATCTAGCCACATGGGGAAAACAACTTAGATAAATTTAAAGACAATTTGAATGATCAAGTTCAGAGCATAAAGTTTAGAATAGAGGTTGAAAATAATAATAGTATCCCATTTTTGGATATCCTTATCTTAAAGAAAAATGGTGTTTCCATATAGCATCATGCGTACTGGAAGAGGACACACACCAATGTGGATTCCCATCACCATCATGCTAAAAAAATTGGTGTCATTAACACATTGGTGACGAGAGATATGAAGGTTTCTAATTATAATCACATCAAATGGGAGCTTAAACACTTAGCTAAAGTTTTTTAAGAAAAATGGATATAAGGAATATCAATTCAAAAAGGTTGCCTTCAAAGAAAAGAGGTGTTAGGAACCTATGTAAACCCTTCTCTTTACTATGTTAGTATATTGTTGTTGGACACATATGCTTTGTAAGTCGTCCCGTAGTATTTGTTGATCCGTAGTTTATATTAGCCCATAGTATTGACCCATAGTATTGGACGCATATGCTTTGTAAGTCATCCCGTAGTATTATATGTCCCATGGTTTTGACTCATGGTATTGGGCATATACTTAGTATATAAGTGTGTGTTGAGGTCATTGAAGGCACCGTGAAGTTAATTGTATTGAGATTGCTCAAAGGAGGTTGCCCCCTCGAAGTGGCCCGTGATCAATATAAAAGTGATTCTGTTCTGTTATTTCTGATATCTTGTGTATTTGCATTAATTAATTATTGCAGGTTCATCACATCTGGTATCAGAGCACTTTCCTTGGCACAAGTGGGAAAGTTTTTTTTTTCTTTTTTTGGGCAGCGACTTTCAGATCAATTTATGAAACTTTCTGCACAAAATCAGAAGAAACCAATTGCATATCTGAATTCCTCTTTCAAAAATACGCAGTTTCAAAAAAAAAATCATCTCAGTTGGAGTTCTAAAAGTGGAGATATCACGGATTTAAAATCAGCAATTTTTCAGAATTTCGGTGACGGCCGCAGAAATTACGGCGAGAAAATATTATGACCGAGTGCCCAAATTTCTATTCCGCTTTCAAGGGTAGAAGCAGAGTGGTTGTTCCAGTTCCGGAAAAATTCTATAATAGCGATTCTGAGCAATATAGATCTGGTTTTTGAACATTGGGTGGAATTTCTGCCCAAATTTTTTCTATTGCAGGTTCGGATTTGGGAATAATCCCTATCCACTTAACTGTGCGAAGTACTTGGGCATAAGCCCTAAAACTCATTGTGAGGAGTACCACAGGAACCTTGAAGTAGCTGGCCCATTGAGAGGACCTGCCAGCGAAAAGGGCAACGACCCCTACCTGATTGACTAGTTCCCACCCGTGAGGTAAACCAAGAGCTGTCGTTTGTGGCAAAGCGGTTATCAGTTTACCTGAGCCGTGGAGTGAGGGGTACTGCCCCAATACGCAAGCCGTCAGATAGCATTGGTGGCCGAGTGAAACCCCTGAACTGTTAGGAAGCCGCACATACCTGGGGTCCATATCTACTTTCAGCTGAACTATTGTCGATCACTGTTGCGCCGTTTCAGATCCATTTTGCAAGCCGTTCCAGATCCAGCCGTTCAGTATTGTTCCAGATTCCTTCCGAGCCGTAGCCGCTCCAGTCTGTAAAAAATAAAATAAAATAAAAATCCAAGCCGTAGCCACTCCTGTCTGTAAAAAAAAAAAAAAAAAAAACAGTTTTTCTCCATATCTCCCTTGTTTTACCTCTGTTTCCCTTGAAATTTTCATGGAACCCCTATCATTCCATTTTGCATATTTCATTCCTGAAAACCCTATCCTCAATTCCCCTTCCCACAACCCGAAATCCCACATTTGTCTATTTTTAGGGTTTGCCATAACTTCCTCAGATTTCACCTAATCACCTCATTCTATCACCCCGCTTCTGAAATCCCCCTTTTTTGCCTTCTTGTCCTTTCGACAGTGTCCAAAATCTAGTCAAACCCCAATTACCCATCCGATTGTTTCCCCAATCCAAATTTCCCTTTACTAAATCAGCTTCTGTTTGTGTTTTTCTACCCATTCCACCAAAAAAAAAAAAAAACGGGTTATGGTTGTCACCTGTGCAGGAGCACACACCATGGAGGAAGCACTTGCAGCCATCCAAACCAAACTCCAAGATCTCGATGAAAAATTTCTCAGCCTCCATCTTCAACATTCAGCCATGAACAATACCAGACAACCAGAATCCTTTGCAGCCACCGGGTTCTCTGCTTCTAGCAATTTTCGTGGGCCGAAGCTTGATTTTCCTCGCTTCAATGGTACTGATCCGACTGAATGGATATACCGAGCAGAACAATATTTCAGTCTGCATAATACTTTTGATGTTCAGAAAGTTCCACTTGCATCCTTTCATTTGGAACAGGAAGCCCTTCAATGGTACCGTTGGTACATCAAAGCTCATCCCGAGCCAAACTAGACAGATTTTTGCCAACTCCTTTTGCCACGATTTGGTCCTAGTGCTTTTGACGACTTCACAGGGGCACTCACTAAACTTCACCAAACTGGCACAGTGAGAAAGTATCAGATGGAATTTGAGAAATTGGCCAATCACACAGAAGGATTGTCTGATGAATTCTACAGGAGTTGTTTTATCAGTGGTCTCAAGGATGAAATCCGCTCGGAGGTCAAAATGTTTTGTCCCAACACAATGATGGAAGTCCTAGGGTTGGCTAAGCTCTTTGAGGACAAGATCACAGCTCAACAACGCTCCAAACCCACCTCTGTTCCCTTCAGAAATATGGGTTCCCAACGACCTCCCATCACGCCTGCTCCTCAACCAACTCCTATCAAGCATTTGTCTGAAATAGAATTGCAGGCAAGCCGGGAAAAAGGGCTTTGCTATAATTGTGATGAGAAATTCACTCGGGGACATAGATGTGTTCAACAAAAGCTCTATCTCTTGGATGTGGATTCTCCGCCTACCTTAGAACTTGGTGAAGAAGCTACAAATACAGTAGATGATCCGGTCGACATGCAACACCCGCATGTTGACACCCCATCTCAGGACGACCCACCCGAGATCTCTCTCCATGTTGTAACCGGCATCACCACCCCACAAACAATGCGGGTCAGGGGATACTTCAAGAAGCTCCCTCTTACCATACTCATTGATTCTGGTAGCACTCATAACTTCATTGACCCTCGAATTGCCAAACAGGCTGATTGTTTTGTCCATCCTTGCTCCAACTTTGAAGTCATGGTTGCCAATGGGGGCACCTCACCTTGCAAGGAGAAGTGTCACAATGTGCGTATCTCTATGGAAGATTATAACCTACGCTCCGACATGTTTGCCTTGTCCTTAGGCGGATGTGATGTGGTTTTGGGTGTTCAATGGTTACGCACACTTGGCCCCATCTTATGGGATTTTGCTGAACTTTGGATGCAGTTTAAATTCAATGGGGCACAACACAAATTTATGGGCTTACAACTAGGGTCTCTCTGCGTCATCAGTTCACATCGCCTGGAAAAAATCCTTAGGAAGAATTCACATGGTGTCATCACTCAGCTCAATTCCATTCAGATGCACCCATCAACAGTCTCCACTACTTCCTTGGATAGATATGCAGGTATCTTTGCTGAACCAATGCGCTTGCTACCTTCACGAGACCTTTCCGGTAAGAATTTAGCCACATCTACCTCTCAGCAGGAAATGATGGCTATTTTGCATGCAGTACAGAATTGGCATCCATACCTATTAGGGAATTATTTCGGCATCAAGACTGATCTCCCGAGTCTAGAATTTTTTTTGGAACAATGGGTCTCCTCCCCAACACACCTGAAATGGGTTATCCAACTCATGGGTTATCCCTATGTGATTACTTACAAGAAGGGTAAGGACAATATGGTGGAAGATGCTCCTTCTCGCACAATTGATGACCCAGTTTCTTTTACAGCTCTTTCTCTGCTTGTTCCAAATTGGTTGCAATATGTTCAACAGGGCTATCTCTTCTATGAACTCCATGCTTCTTCATCAACAGGGCACTCTGGGTTCTGCAAAGTGTATGACCAGGAACAATGTCACTTCTTTTGGCCGGGACTAAAAATGACAATTCAACAGATGGTGGCTGACGATGATACTTTCCAAGTCAACAAGGGTGAAACGACACTCCTTTCGGGATTGCTCAAACCCTTGCCCATCCCTAAACAGCTTTGGCCAACTATTTCTATGGATTTCCTAGCAGCGCTCTGGTGGTACAATGCCACATCTCACAGAACACCATATGAAGCGGTCTATGGAAAAACACCGCCAATTCTTCTTCCATACACCCTTAGCAGCTCCCCAGTTCAGGAAATTGACTCGGTTCTTCGAAACTGCGATCAGATTCTTCTCATTCTGCAGGACAATCTTCACATCGCCAGAATTCGCCTGAATCAACAAGCCGATCAACACCGTTCTGAGCGCATTTTCCACGTAGCTGACAGGGTTCTTCTTAATCTACAGCCTTCCAAGCAATCCTCCTTGGCACTCCAAAGGCGTCAGTGGCCTGAAATGCACCCCAAGGATGCTACCAGGGAACCACTCCTTCAGCTTCTGCAACAATTTCTCCAACCAAAGCTTTGAGGACAAAGATTTTTCTAAGGGAGAGGGGATGTTAGGAACCTATGTAAACCCTTCTCTTTACTATGTTAGTATATTGTTGTTGGACGCATATGATTTGTAAGTCGTCCCGTAGTATTTGTTGATCCGTAGTTTATATTAGCCCATAGTATTGACCCATAGTATTGGACGCATATGCTTTGTAATTCGTCCCGTAGTATTCTATGTCCCATGGTTTTGACTCATGGTATTGGGCATAGACTTAGTATATAAGTGTGTGTTGAGGTCATTGAAGGCACTGTGAAGTTAATTGTATTGAGCTTGCTCAAAGGAGGTTGCCCCCTCGAAGTGGCCCGTGATCAATATAAAAGTGATTCTGTTCTATTATTTTTTATATCTTGTGTATTTGCATTAATTAATTATTGCAGATTCATCACAAGAGGAGTCATTGTAATACTCTCAATCAAGAAGAAAGTAATATCATTACTCTCCCCTACATAAAAGGTACCATGGTACGAATGTCTCTAATCCTTAAGAAAGACAACATCAGAATATCTTTTGCTCCTCCAAACACACCCAAACCATGTTGGACTGCAAAAAAGACACCATTGATCCAAAAATTCGAAAGGGTGTTTACACCATTCCTTGCTCCTATAGTAAATATTACATTGTTTAAATAGGTAGATCTTTGCAAGATGGAATTAAAGAGCATTGCGTAGACATTAAGCATAGTTTGATTAAGAGATAAAACCTAGTGGAGTGCTCACATGATTCTGGCCACCTCATGCACTTTATGAACTCTAAAATAATAACTAATATCGACTATTAAACTAAGAGGAAGGTTCATGAAGCCCTTGAAATCGAGATCAATCAAAAAAACATTAACAAGGACAGGGGCCTTAAATTCAAAGATGCTTGGAAACCAGTTATTCAACAATTGAAAAATTCTAAAGTAATTGTTCCAAGTGGATAATCATTGACTCATCTCATTATTCATGTTGATTCTTTATATCAAGTTAGGTTAGAGATATCATGTTCTATTTGAGTTTAAATCCTCTTGAAGATTATTGTAGCATGGGGATCGAAACTAGTCGAGGAAGACCATTTATTGAGTGTAAGTTCCTTACCTTCTATTCTACTACTATGTAAAACCGATGTTGAGCAATATTCATCTATGTTTCTGAAGTTGGTTTGCATCACCTTGCTAGACATTTTTATGATCTTAGTGAGATGGGATAGATCCATCTTCCACACGTTCATAACTTGTTATGTTCGGAGCTTGTCTCCCTAGTCAACTTCCTTTACATCGATGGAAACTTGGGGTATTTCAAATGACTTTGCTCTATGTCCCACTTGATTGATTAACTCTACTCTTGACTTCTTTTAGCTATTCAAAAAACAAAATCATACTTGGATATGATAACATGTAATGGTTCCAACATGTTGTAGACTTAATCATCTTTGCATAAGATAGGGGCATAACCAACTTTGAAGGGACCACATCCTTACTTGCTTAATTCTATGAGTGTAGACATGGGTATTAACATATCAACTCCTCTTTCTCAATATCCCTCATTAATATTTCCCATTTGAACTTATTAATAAGGGAATCCACTAGGTCCCTTACTTCCTCTACTATTATTTTTTGTTTCTAGTAGCCTTCTTCCCCATAGATACACTTAGATTTCTTTCTTTTACTTCTTATCCTAGACTATATTTATGGGGATGTTTCCACTAGGATCTCTTGAGTGGTATCCCCTCTCTAGGTGGCATGTCCATAAATTATGTGTCCCTTAGTAGACACATTTAGTCATCTCTTTTTAACACCTATAGATCTCAACAAATTCATCCAAGCTCAACTCTTCCATGGTTGTTGGTATGGGGATCACTTCTAGTGCTACTAATGGAGGCCATGAAAAAGTGCTCAACAAAACCCATCACTAGGATAAAATGAGAAATTAGTGATTAAAAACGGTAGTCACGACAATTTTTTCAAGTTATTTACTACCAAATTTAACTAATTTTGTGTGACCCAACTAAAAACGTATAACTTAAATGCCTAATTTAGTCATGGGTTAAAAAATATGACTAGATAATAAGTAACACGATTAAAAATGACTAACATAAACTACCAATTTAGTCAAGGAATAAAAATACATGACTAGCTACAAGAATATGAATTAGTAGTTTATGTTAGTCATTTTTAATTGTGTCACTTCAGCAATGGAAAACTACAATTTTGATCATGAAATGTTACAATTTACTAAATTTTAATGCTACAAATGGATTCAGAGATCACTTTTTAGGGAGTATCTGAATCCATCTGCAATGTTAAAATCTAGTAAATTGTAATGTTGTAGATGGATTCAGAGACCCCTGTGTCACTCGACAATGGAAAATTGCAATTTTCCATTTTTTGTAATATGCTTTGTACTTCCATTAATAGAAAATAGAAACATATTTCCAAGAAAAAAACATTAGGAATATGTATGTATTTCAAAAGACAATGTCAACTTTTGACTTTCTTTTCCAAACAACTAAATTCGCACTTTTTAAACCCAAGAATTTTCCTCGTAACTGAACATGTTGTACTATAACACAATATAATAGAGACACCATAATTTCTCCCAACAATCTAGTTCCATAATTGTTCCCAAACACTTTAAATGGAAAATAAAAACATGGTTCAAACTGATCATAATTGCAAAGGAGTGGAAAGGTCTCTTGAAATTTTTTCTCTTGGAAAGAATACTTTCCACTTGGGATTGATGTTGGCTAACTTTGACTCAAAATCAATCCTCTTGTTATCTAAATAATTACATGATAGATAGTAATTATCATTGCACCCTCAAATTCACAAGGTGTTCACAAAGAGTAGCTTTGTTGATGACATTGATTGTGTGGGTAACAATAATGGTATCAAAGATCTTCTCCCTAAATTATTCTAATGGACAACATCTCTTTAGCACAAGTGAGGTGATACATGCATATTTATAACATTATGTGTGTAGTATACATATGTTTTTCCACAAAATGTGTATCTAATAATACAAGAAAGAAGTCACTCAGCATACTAGCTATATCAATTTTCAATCTATACACACTAAATGTAAAATTAGTCACAGCAGATCTAATGAACAAGTAAATCAATCACAACAGATGAACATAGAAAATATGGTGCAAAACTGTGCAAAACATGCAGCAGTGCTCTCTATCCCAGAAAGGGTGAATGAATTACAATACAAACTGTCACAATGACTGAGCAATTCGAATTACCTAAGGAGGTCATTCAAATCACTGAAATGGAGTAGCTTGACTCTATCTAGGAGTCCTCATCAATCATCGGTGGTGCTCATCAATCACAACAACCAGTCATCCAGGTGTCAATCTGAGTCTAACTGAGTGTAATAAGTGTAACTGAAGTGTGTAGCACTGATTTAGGATCTGGAGGCTCAGTGGGGGCGCATGGGAGGCTAACTGAAGTCAGAACAAGTCACCTAATCAAACTGGAGGTCAAACGGAAGTGATACAGTCAGTCGGGAGTGAAACTAGCCTCAAATCACGGAGAATTGGAGCTAACTAAATGTAACTGAAGTGGAACTGCAGTGGTAGGTGAACAAGTGCGCCCTTCTCTGGCAGTAGGTGAGAAGTGGGTGCCTTTCAGCTTAGGAGGGCTAAAACTCTGTGGTAGGTGGCTCCCGGGTGCTAGAATGAAGTGGATAAGGTGCTGGAGGCATCAAACTGGTGACTGGGATGCATGCCAGTGCATGCCTGTGCATGCCAACCCTAGATTCTGCATGCAAACCCTAATTTGCATGCAAGATCCTGAAAAAGATGATGTGGATATCCGAACACCCCCCCTCAAGCTAGACTATGATGTGCCAACAAAATAATGTGGGGCCCTGGTAACTAAGACCAAAGGTCACCCCAATACAATAATCCAAAAAATGCTGAAAATAAACTAAGTGAGGAAAGAGGGAAAACCCAGTGGGAAGAAAGCCCCCCCTCAAGCTAAAGCATAATAATGAATCAATCTGTCTCCACCATGATGGAACTCACCCCCAACAGTGAACGGAGGTAAGAGAAATTCTTCTCAGTGAAGTTCTTGGTGAAGATGTCTGCAATTTGCTCATCAGTAGGGCAATATTGCAGAATGATGGTGCGGTCATGCACCAACTGTCGAATGTAATGCATATGAATCTCAATGTGTTTGGTCCTCTGCCGCTGAACTGGATCTGTGGAGATCTTGATAGCACTTTGATTGTCACAAAAGAGGACAGTCGAAGTAGTGCCACCAAAACCAAACTCGGAAAGAATACCCTGCAACCAAACTGCCTGAATGCAGGCATTGACTGCCCCTCGATACTCTGCCTCTGCTGAAGAAAGTGCAATGGCTGCTTGCTTTTTGCTGGACCAGCAAATAGCACCATGACCAATCATGAAAACATAACCGGAAGTGGACTTCCGATCAATGCTATCACCTGCCCAATCTGAATTAGTAAAACCAATGAAATCTAGCTCAGAATCTGCAGCATAGTGTATGCCAAACTGTCTCGTACCTTGCACATACTGCAAGATCCGCTTGGCTGCTCGCCAATGAAGCTCATGTGGCTGCTGCATATATCTTGACACAGCACTCACGGCATATGAGATATCAGGCCGTGAATGTGTCAAATAAAGTAGTGAACCAATCAACTGTCGATACATACTGCAATCTGCAAGCGGTGTGGAATCTCCCTCCTCAAGACTGATTCCTGAGAGGAATGGGAACGGGGCTGCCTTACATTCAGCCATATTAAACTTCAATAACAGGTCGGAAGCATATTTTTGCTGAGATATAGTGATCCCATCAAAATTTTGAGCTATCTCCAAGCCCAAAAAGTGACTCAGCAAGCCCAAATCGCTCATGTCAAAAGCTAGATTTAAGGCAGATTTTAGCTTGTTTATTGAAGTAAGTGTGCTACCAGTAATAAGCAGATCATCAACATAAAGTACAATAACCAACAAATTACCTTTAACTCGCTGAAGATACACATTCGGATCAGATTTGCATCTTTGGAAATTCTGAGAAAGAAGGAAGGAGTCCATCTTTGTGTACCAAGCTCTTGGGGCCTGTTTTAACCCGTACAAAGACTTCTTCAATCTACAAACCAATGATGGATCTGATGTATAACCCTCTGGCTGCTGCATATAGACCTCTTCAGCAAGGTCTCCATGTAAAAATGCACTCTTCACATCCATATGGTGCACTTCCCAGTGCTTGGATGTGGCAATAGCTAAAACAAGGCGGATGGAATCCATCTTTGCAACCGGTGCAAAGGTCTCTGTGTAGTCCACTCCTTGGACTTGGGAAAAAACTTTTTCCACCAACCTTGCTTTATATTTGCTGATAGTGCCATCAGCAGAAACTTTAGTACGGTAGACCCATTTACACTTCACTAATTTTCTTCCAGGTGGAAGAGAAACTAGCTCCCATGTATTGTTCTTTTGAAGAGAACTGTACTCTTCGTCCATGGCACTTTTCCATCTCGGATCTCGATGGGATGAATAGAATGATGTAGGATCTGAACCAGCCATCAAATAACAAATCTCAGGAAGAAATGGATCAGCAATAGAGAGAGCCATACCTGCTCTTTGAAAGTCTCCTCTTGTTCGTCTCGGATCAGCAGGATTTCCAAGATTCGAACCAGCAGAATGTAGAGTGTTTTGGGCCCACTTTGGTAACTGAGGAGGATCATAATGATCGGATTCCGAACCTGATATGTCATGATCATCATATGCTGCTACAATATCAGAAATATCAGAACTCATACCTTCATTATCGCTGCTCGGATCTTCTTCTGGTGAAGGCGGTGAATCGGCAGTCTTTTCCTCGACTAGTTGCAATTCTTGAAGCGGTTCTTCAAACTGCACACTGCGCTCTATGAATATCTTTTTAGATCTGATATCCATGAGTTTATATGCTTTTTATTCTTCCCCATATCCTATCAATATGCACTCGATACTTTGTGGATCCAAAGCTCGTCTCTTCTCATAAGGGATTCTAGCCCATGCAGTAGAGCCAAAAACTCTCAAATTTGACACATCTGGTTTGTGACCAAAGAATGCTTCGAAAGGAGTCATACCTTTCACGGATGAATGTGGAACACGGTTCTGTATATATGCAGCAACTGATTGCTTCAGCCCAAATATTTGCAGCCAAACCTTTTGATTCAATCATGCATGTAGCCATCTCTTTCAGTGACCGGTTTTTCCTTTCCGCTACACCGTTCTGCTGGGGTGTGTAGGGAACTGTATGTTGGATCTTGATTCCGCTTTGGGCACAAAGTTGCAGCAACTCGGACTTGATATATTCCCCACCATTATCATATATAAGAGCTTTGATCTTGCTCTCAGTGGTGGTCTCAACAGAAGCCTTAAAATCCTTGAATTTTCCAAGCACTTCTGACTTGTTTTTGAGAAAGAATACCCATGTAAAGTGGGAAAAATCGTCAATAAATGTCAAAACATACCTTGAACCATTTAATGACATATGGGGCAGCGGACCACTGATATCAAAATGGATCAATCCCAAAATAGTAGAGGCTCTGCTAGCCTTGCCGCGGTCGAATCTGTGCTCGAAGTGCTTCCCAATAATGCAACCGGTGCATATTCCCTTCGAGGAACGGAGTTGTGGAAGCCCATCTACCATGGATTTATTTGATAGCAGCAGCAAATACTTATAATTTATATGTCCAAATCTTTCATGCCAAAGCCTACTAACCTCATTACCATGTGTGCGAAGAGCAGTGGGCTTTGCAAGCGGAATAAAGTGCGAAAACTCATAGCATTTTGCAGTGTGGTTTGCCTTTCCAACCGCAACTAGTCTTCCACTTTTGATATCAGAAATTTCAACTGTATTAGGGCTGAATGTGACTTGCTTTGGTTCACCAGTATGTGTCATTTGATACACAGAAAGGAGATTCGAAGCTAAGGAAGGCACATAGAGAACATTCTGAAAGCATCCATGTTCTACATGAATCATACCTTTGCCCTTTGAAGAAATTTTTGAGTCATCTCCCAAATGGATGGGGATGGAACTGTTTGGATCGAATGAGGAAAAAGAATCAATATTTGCAGCCATATGATTTGATGCACCCGAATCTATCAAGAGAGTAGTGGGCTTCGAAACCGTTGCCATGAGTGCTTGTCCTCTTTCATGATCGTCATTCCGATCCTTCTTCCTTGCACCGTCAGGAAGGGTTATGTTGTTCTTTTCCAAAAGGAGGGCCATTTGATCTATAGTCTTCTTCATACATGAACTTTCGGGATGAAAGCCACGGTTGCAATAAGTACATTTAGATTTTTGGTTACCTTCTTTGCCCTTTTGCTTGGATTTCGAACTGGATGGTGCATCCGTTTGCTTGCCTTTGTCTTTTTGCTTGTGAGGCTCGAATTTGGGCTTCTCCTTCTTTAGCTTTCCTTTACCATTCGGGATCTTGGGTTCTTGAACAAATAGGGCTGAATATTTGGAGCTTATGGACCCCATTTGAATCAACTTGTCATGCTCTTTTGTAACGGACTCAATGAAGGCATTCAAGGTAGGCATCTTCCAATTCGGGGTAGTTAGCCGACCGGAATTGAAAGTAGAGACAAATACCGAATAATCTTTCCCAAGCTTGCTTAGAATGGAGAGGATCAACTGTTTATCCTCTTTGATAACACCACTGTTCTTCAATTGCAAGTTCAAGTTCTTGAATTTTGTGAAGAATTCATTGATGGTCTCGAAATTCTCAGGATTAAGGCCAATCAATTCATTCTCTAATTGAAAAGCCCTAAGCTCATCCTGCTTGCCGAATAGTGTTTCAAGTTGCTCCCATATGGCTTTTGGAGTCTTCAATCTGCTGAGATGGAAGTGAAGATCCTTGGATATGGAGAGACAAAGAAGACCATAAGCTTCATCAAGCTTGTTGTAGTGTTTGGTTCGATCTGACACATTGCTTGGCTCCAATTCAAGACCAATAGTGACTCGGTAGTAACCTTTTGAACGTAATATGATCTCCATATCATCTTTCCAATAAAAATAATTGAATGGGTTGAGGATAGGCTTTGAAGAAGAGTATTCCATTGCAAGGAGCGAGTCAACTGATGAAGAGGAAGCTTGCATGCAGACTATAGCGAATGCAATTGCTGTAGGGAAGCTTGCATGCAAAGGATAGCGAGTGCAATTGAAGGAGACAATAAACCTGCAAATCACATAAAAACAACCACAATAAGGTCGAACAATCCACCCTTTGAGAGTTGCATCACACCTGGGATTGGATTTCAAGCAATGTTGAATAGGTCCAATGTATCAGATCCAGGAATTATGTGGTAACTCAAGCTTCTGGAGTGGTATTGGAATATTTTTCAAGCTTTGCATGCACAGGAGCGAATGCCCTTGAGATATCTCATGCCAAACTTTTTGCAACTTTTTAGCAATTCAGTCAAATCTTCTTGTATAAACACCTGTAGAAAAGAGATCTTGTCCTCGCAATGGCTCTGATACCATGTAAAATTAGTCACAACAGATCTAATGAACAAGTAAATCAATCACAACAGATGAACATAGAAAATATGGTGCAAAACTGTGCAAAACATGCAGCAGTGCTCTCTATCCCAGAAAGGGTGAATGAATTACAATACAAACTGTCACAATGACTGAGCAATTCGAATTACCTAAGGAGGTCATTCAAATCACTGAAATGGAGTAGCTTGACTCTATCTAGGAGTCCTCATCAATCATCGGTGGTGCTCATCAATCACAACAACCAGTCATCCAGGTGTCAATCTGAGTCTAACTGAGTGTAATAAGTGTAACTGAAGTGTGTAGCACTGATTTAGGATCTGGAGGCTCAGTGGGGGCGCATGGGAGGCTAACTGAAGTCAGAACAAGTCACCTAATCAAACTGGACGTCAAACGGAAGTGATACAGTCAGTCGGGAGTGAAACTAGCCTCAAATCAGGGAGAATCGGAGCTAACTGAATGTAACTGAAGTGGAACTGCAGTGGTAGGTGAACAAGTGCGCCCTTCTCTGGCAGTAGGTGAGAAGTGGGCGCCTTTCAGCTTAGGAGGGCTAAAACTCTGTGGTAGGTGGCTCCCGGGTGCTAGAATGAAGTGGATAAGGTGCTGGAGGCATCAAACTGGTGACTGGGATGCATGCCAGTGCATGCCTGTGCATGCCAACCCTAGATTCTGCATGCAAACCCTAATTTGCATGCAAGATCCTGAAAAAGATGATGTGGATATCCGAACACTAAATACCTCAAAGGAGAATGGCGAATCATTTATATAACTTCAAACTTGTTAAAAGTGGGCACCTCATTTTGGATGGGTGCATATTGATCCTACAAAATTGTGCATTTCATCACCTATTTGTTTCTATTCATGACCCTTTGCCAACATCTTTGTAATTGACTCACCATATTGTCTCACTACATCAAGGAATGCATGCATCTACATAATTGCATCAAAAAATTTGGAAACCAACTCCAAAAGTGTATCCCCTAACAAGGTAGCGACTTTCATTGTATGTTTCCTTGCCACTTGATGATACTTTGAATTTTGATATGTTCTTTAAGACCATCTATTTCCATATCTTTAGCTTCAAGTTTGATGTGCATCTCTGGCAAATTTACACTAGAACACTCTAAGAACATATAACATATATTTCCATATCTTTAGCTTCAAATTTGGTTTGCTTCACGAGGATCTTTACACTAGAAAATTGCTTGGATGTGATATGGGAAGATATTAGAGTGAGAGGGGTGTGCATATTTAACATTAGTGATGACTTCTTCTATTGTTTGTGCAACCATATATGTTCCTATGTCCATTTTCCTTTTGTATGTCATATTCTTCAAGGTTGCACTCTGAAATACAAACACAAAAGGATTCATATAGTTTTTTAGCACATTCTCCTTTTGATGAATGAAAACTCAAGTATTCCACAAACCAAGGTGCACGTATCACTATCTGGTTTGTTGATTCAGTTAAGGGGCCTTCATCCTATTTATTTGAGATCCTTATTATTATGTTTGTTGAATGTTATTGGATTATTGACATTTCATAACGGGGGTAATTTTTGGCTCCTCCACGACAACTATCTACACTTTAAGGCATTGGAAACTCTTAATTTGGACTTAATCATGTCATTTTTGGGTTGATTTAGGCTCTTCCTTTGATCTGAGAACCTCTTAGAGGACCTATTATCCCTATTTTTTGGCTATCTAGTCAAGTTGTGAATAAATACAATATGAATATGTATTTATTCCAACTCAAAATGTCAATTTTTGACTTTCTATTCTTATTGATAACACTGTAACAGACACCGTAATTTCTCTCAACAATTTGACTCCATAATTGTTCTCCAAAACTTTTAAACATCGTAGCTAAATATCATGCTCATTTTGAGTGATTTATACACAACTAAAATCAACACTAATGAAATCAATCCATTTTGAGTGATTTATACATAAATTCTGTTTAGAACAGGCAATCTGCTTGAGATGGAAAGCAAAGGAGTGTAGAAACATTAAATGTCTAGACCTCAAATGTAACTTAAGGAAAATGGAAGTTTCTTATTGAAGGATAACGATTCACCAAAAATTTCATATATTGAGAAACATGCAAGTTAAGGATCAAATGCAAAACCTATCATTAGAATAGGTGATTTGTTTGACATGAAAAGAAAACAAGTGTAGAAACCTTAAATGTCTTGTCTTCAAATGTAACTTCAGAAAATGGAAGTTTCTTACTAAAGGATAAGGCTTCACCAAAATTTTCATATATTGAGAAACATGTTGTCTATATAATCTGAAGAAAATCCTGTTAGTTTTTTCGGTTACTCCAAAAGTGTTGACACCATGTTTGGAGTGCTTCATGATATTTGGGTATATGGTGTATTTTAAGCCTCTAGATGATCCAATATGGATTAACACATGGGATATGTTCCACGATGGATTTTGCACTTGAGATATCTATTTTAATAGATGCTTGACCTCATATGGTTGTTGGATTGGTATTGTTCCCTTAGGCGTTGGAGTTCTCATGCTTGATTGGTCATGACACCCTTCATGATGGCCACATAGAGGAACCACTTGCATAGAGAGTTCCCTATGAGGGATGATGATAATTGTACATCCTAGAGGAGGGAATAAATCCCTAGTTGACATGTGATAGCTTTATTCATGTTTGGAGGATTATATTTGGCTCAAGGATGCTTGGGGCTTAAATAATATTCTTACAGGGGCACCCAATGGAGCACATTATTAGGAGGGTCAATGCAGTCCATGGAGGATTCTGATGGAGGGATATGGACTTTCCTTGCATGCTACATCACCTTAGAGCATGGAACATGTGCTTTAGAGTGTAGTGTCTCACGTTTTGGCCTACAAGTTCCTATTATAGGTTGATTGTAAGGGCTAAGGCCCACATTGTTGACATCATTTTCCTTTCATATAAATAGAGGAAGGAGAGATGTTTTTTTACCAATATTGTGGCTCTTCCCTTTGTACTTGTATTCATGGAGTGATTTTCTAGGGTTCATGAGGAAACCCTAGTAGAATATATGGAAGGGAAAGAGGGCATCTTCATTTGGATTTTTTTCTTATGACTAGGGTTTTCTCTTGTGGTGAAGACATTGGAGATGATCATCTTATTGTTCATTCTTATATCACTCTTGTGTTGATATGTAACATATATAAGGGTGTGCACTAGACTCTCTCTCTAGAGTATTCACTTGTACTTACTATCTCTTAAGACACTAGGGCTCCTTGGTTTCTTAGAACATCTTAGAGGTATAGGGTTAGGGAAGAGGAGCTATGATGCCATGGAAGAGGAATTAAAGGAAAGGGAAACCATTTTAAGGTTTCCATTTTGTCAAACATTTGGGGAATATCCTTCCAACATTTGTAAACATATTCATTAAATGGTTGGCATGCATCCTCCAACCTTTCACATTGGTTCAAAATGCAATATTGTTGAAATTAGGGAAAGGAAAAAAAAATTGAGATATCACCACCCTAGTATATAGTCTTTAGAGTTTACAACATATCCATATACATGTAACTTGTAACATGTAAATTCCCAACACCATGCATGGATTTTTCTTGTTAGGGCATGCATTTTTCCCTTTATGTATTTTTTTGGCATTTACAAGGAAAATTTTAGCCTCTATGCACATAAGAGGGATTTTGGTTCGAAAATGAAAAACGACATGTATTACAAGATTTTAAATGATTAAATACAAAATTTGCAATTTGAATCACTCAATTTGGAGGTCATATGAGTCATAGGTGCATTTTATAGAAAGACACTTTTACCCTCCATTTTATAGAAAGTCTTCAATATTGGTTCAAGGTAGAAGTCCTATTTCATTTGAAACTATACTTAAGGTGATAAACATAGATTTATAATGTTATTATATTCATCACAAATATCTTATAACTAAATTTCAAGCTATATAGAAGCATGGGAGTGCATTTCCATTAGGTTGCTTTCTACTGTTTTGGTCTTTCAATTTACAAGGAAGATTTACACAACAGTCACATTTATGTTTGAAAATAAAAATAAAATATGTACTTAGATGTAAATTATCTTTGACACCATCAACAACTTTAATGACTCAAATTGGAGGTGTTTTAAGACCTAGGCATGCATTTTTGTGGAGGCTAGTGTGCATTTTGCACAAAGGAAGAAATTAGAGTTTAAAAGCTAAACATGTTTAGTATGGCATGCATTTCCATTGAGTGTGCATTCTTAGAAGCTTGGCATGCATTTTTATGAATCCTGGCAAGCATTTTTGTGAATCCTGACATGCATTTTTTTTAATCCTAGTGTGCATTTCCATCGTGTGTGCATTTTTAGAAGTTTGGCGTGCATTTTTGTGAATCTTGGCACGCATTTCTATTGAGTGTGCATTTTTAGATTTGGAGACTATAACAAGCTTGAACTAGGGTTTTATGCAACAATAGAAAACCAATTAATCCTTCCATTATTTTCCAAATTCTTAGCATGAAAAATTAGTAATGGAATCAATGAGGATTAGGTGGGTGGGAAATTATAAGATAAATCTTGCAATAAGGCATGCAATATTTTATGCCTTAGGCTTGCATTTTAGAGGACATAGTGGGAATTTTTAGACAAAAAACCTTCTTCTATGCATAAAGGGTAAAAACTGCCTTGTAAAACAAAGAGGTCAAATTTTTAAAAATGGCCTTGTTGAAATTCACGTCAGACAGAGGGAAATGCATGCGCAATGATGAAATTGGTATGATTATATCAGGGAAATACAGGCTTATGAAACATCCATTCCTTCAGATAAATTATTCATACCCCATTGTGAAAAATGCATGCCCTTGACATGTTGTGTAGGCCTATGTTGTCCTAAACCCTAAATGGTTTTTCCTTAAGTAATATGAATGGTTTACATAGGAAGATGAATGGGAATGGATGTTGATCCATTGTTTATGATTGATGCTACTATGGAATATATTATAACCACCCTACATTTATCTCACATGCACATTTTTCATTTCACATGTATGTCAATCTTTTCTTCCTATCATATCTACACCGAATAACATCACCTATGTATGCTTCAATGATGCCTATTTATGCTTGGTTGCTGGAGAATGGTTACATAAGCCACCTATGCATTCATTATAGTTGTTTTTAATTCATAAGTAGGTTAAAAGACAAGATATTTTGGCATCTCATGCTATTCTATTGTGAGTTGTATGGCATAATTTTCATGTGTTAGATAGGTGGAAATGAAATGAATGCATTTGTTCTTGTAGTAGACTTTTAAACAATAGTACTATGTTGATGTTTGGCATTGATTAGTGGACAAATTATTCCTCATACACACATTATATATGGTGAAAGATCTCTCAACAATCTATTTTGAACATGTTTAAATGAACTAAAAAAACTATGATGGAGATATTCAAATAATGCTAAGATTTTACTTGATGTGAACTTAGGAAAATATGCATAACAGTTGACGTGTTGGACCTCTAGTTTCCTAGGTTCCTTGACACAATTGACCAATATTACCCTCTAAATTATAGTTATTCAAAAACTAAATTAAATTTCTTAGAAATTAATTTATGGAGAAAATTGAAGGGGCACTCATGACACAATACTTGGTGCCCATGCATCCATGCTCTCAATTGGAGACTGAGTATGCAATGGAGGCTAAGCGATTCCCATAGAAAAGAGATTAAA
Source organism: Larix kaempferi (assembly GCA_027924585.1). Classification (NCBI taxonomy): domain Eukaryota; kingdom Viridiplantae; phylum Streptophyta; class Pinopsida; order Pinales; family Pinaceae; genus Larix; species Larix kaempferi. The sequence continues at coordinate 1,971,162 of BSBM01001238.1, read as the reverse complement.
ATGCCTACAATGGAGATTTAGATGCCCACAATGGAGATTAAAATTCCCGCAATTGAGTCTAAAATGCTTGCAACAGAGTCTAAAATGCTCACAGTGGAAATTAAAATGCCCGCATTGGAGTCAAAAAATCCCACACTGGAGTCTAAAATGTCATCATAGTAACATTAATTTTTGGTAAATAATTTCTCATAGTCACAATTCAAGATGGGCATACCGTTATAGTACCATTTATTTTTGGTAAATAGTTTCCCATAGTCACAATTTATGATGTAGCTAGTGAAAATAAACTTACCATTACAGTACCTACTACTGTAAGTGGACTTTCCAGTGGTCATATTTAAGTACAATTGTTGAGTTTTATGGTGGAAGTTGATGAAGTGGGTTTAAGGAAAATTTGAAGGATCCATAATTTTCTTGAAGTGCAGAAACCTTGGTGAATCTTTCTAATTTTTAAATTTGCAACCATAAAATGTTCAAGGCGGTTTTTTTGTAAAAATATTCAAATTTCTAAGGACTTTATATAGTTTTTGGATAATTTTGGTGACTTTTAGAGTTAAGAAGAAATATCCCATCAAATTTGGGAGAATCATTTCCAAAAAAAAAAATTGGCAAATCGGTTTTTGGAAAAAAAGGTTTAAAAATAGTCCATGGCCTAAATTTCACCCCTAAAATTTTCCCTAAGTGGGTTAAGTTTCTTTGGTAATGGTTTGATCTACTAATTAGTATGTTTTTATTCTTGATTTTAGTTAGTGATCTTTGAGGCTAGTGCATCAGGTAATAATAAGTTGTCAAACTCACTCATTAAATGTGTACCAAGTAATATACATCAATTTGTTTCCACTTTATCCTAACTTAACATACTGGATTTGTTAAGAAGTGGCCCTAATTGGATTTGAAATAGTTACTAGAGGTTGTTTGATAATTTGGAATCAAGAATCATTTGTCTCATATCATGCGGATCATTTTTTACTCACTGTAATATGACGTAATACCATAGAAGGAGGGGCATGGAAACATAGCATCAGTTGTCCTAAAACATGACCTCGGGATTTATGTTAGTGGGATTGTTGTTACAAATATTCATTTTTTCCTTGAGAAATCATATTGTGCACAGGAGCACTTTTCCAACTTTGCCATATTTGCACTTAAGCCAAAGTTAGGACAAGGTAGTTGGTGTAACTAGAGAAAAGAAAATTAATGTTCATGTTTGATCCAATACCAATAAGCTCCATCTAATAAAATGGAATGTAGTTAGGACTTTGTTAGCCCCCTTACTTTGCATCGGGTGTCCACCAAAGTTTTCATGAGGGTTTATGGGTTAATTTTTGAGTTTTTTGGGCAAGTCGGAAGCATGATTTTACCTTATATATGTTATAAAATGAATTTTGGGCTCATTCCTAGGCTTTTTGATGCAGGAGCATCCTGTATCTCTCCAATAATCTACAAGTTGAATAGACCTCGGGTCTCGATGGTTTCCAAAGAAGAGTATTTTGTAAAAATATTATAAAAACGTTTCATAGGTTTCAAGCTTTCTAGAAGTTTCTCAAGTGTTGATTCATAGAGATTAGGTGTCAATGAGTCATTGTGACTAAATCCACGATTGCTGGCAGCTTTCGGTGGATTTTAGAGTAACTGAGTTATTAGAGGTTAAGATCGAATCTAAATTTAGAAGTTAGTTTCCATAAGTTTAGGGAGTTTGATTGATGTGCTGGAAGTTTCCTTCCATGCATAAAAATAATGTAAGCCTACAGGCACTTGAGAGGGAGGTCAATTGAAGCCAAATCAGGACAAGAAAGAGAAGTGAGAATTTGAGTTTGTATGTACAAAGTTATTAAATGAATGAAAGGATATTGTTGCTGTGTCTAAATGTTTGAAGGAATTCTGTACATTTTGAATGGTTCTCTATGTAAATGTAGTTGAATCGAAATGAGTATTTCATGTAATTTGGGTTTCCATGTAAACTAACCCTGTAGAATGAGAAGAAGACATGTTGACAAAGAATATGCATGTGTGTTAAGACAAGTCTTGGACACCATAGTGAACGAGAATCTTTTTTGGAATGTGAAATCGATTTAGAGAGGATAATCATTTCATGGTGACTAAATCTCTCTTTATTGGAGATCAGAAAAGAAGGGTTTCTCTATGTGGATAACAAACCTTAGAAGAGAGGGAGTAATGATTTGTATGGTCCTATATTGATTGAAGACAAGTTCACCATGTTATTGAGGAAGAACGTACGAAGGAGCATTGTAGACATTTGTGCAGAGTTTTGAAGGAAAGGAAGAAATAACCCCAGCAAAAGATCATTCCAAGCAAAGGTTAAGCTTATAACAGAAATGTTACTTGGTTGCAGAGGTTGCTGAGTGAGTAAAGATAAAAAACTTATGTATACTAGGGTCACTACAAGAGAACTGGTAAGAGCATTGTGAACCTTTGTTGTTTGTTTTCCTTAAAAGAATTGAGTTTGTAAACTAAAGGAGGAAATGCTTCCATAGGAACATGATTTCCCAAGTCATGGCTCTTTGTTATACTAGCTAAGAACGCATATGTTAAGCTCATAACCTGAATACTTAGTTGTGATTGTAAATGTCGAGTTGGGTTTGACATAGATTTAATGTTTAGCTGATTGTTGAGCCATAACTAGTGGCATATGAATGAAGGAATAAATATTTGAGCAAATAGAGAATTTAAATGAGATTACTAAGCAATTATGAAGTCGGGGCTTGATAGTCTAGGCAAGACTGGCTGGTGATTATTAATCCTAGAATAGGTGATGCTTGAATGAAGAAAGAATTGAAGCCATTCTTATAGCTGCAGGAATTTGGAATTGTCAGTAAGCTAAGTAGATTGTGATGAGGAACACATTGGGTTGTTAAAGTTTCGTTTCTATTAAACGGATACTTTTCTCTCCCAGTTTAGAGCAAGGTCTATATGGATAGAGAAGGTTTTTCTGCATCACATTTAGGTTTTCTCAAATTGATCTTGCACCATTGATGTCCTTGTAGAATTGTTATGTTTTTGTGACATGTATACAAATTCTGGAAATGTTTATATTCATAGACTCCTATCTATGACTTTCTGGGAGGAGCAAGGACGAAAGCAACAAACTGGGATACAATAGAGTGAAATCTAGGTGCGTTGTAGTAGTTCCAAGCACAATTTTGTCATCAAACAATAACCAATATCCAAACTAGTCATGTTCTAAAGAAACATCTCTAAAACCTCAAACCTAGGCATTATTTGGACTACCTTAACCTGTGTAACAACAATAAGAGAGGCTTGAATTCAAGTATAGCCTGATTTCAAATAGTTTTGTGCCTGCATGTATGTGGAATTAGCAACAAAACTAAGTTTTGGTGAGTTCTAGGCAGTTTTGAAGCATAAACAATGGTAAAAAAACAACATTTTTCATATTTGGGTTGTTTTAGGCTAGTTCTAGGTGGTTTGTGGCTCACATCATCACTTAAAACATGTCCATATTGAAATATAAGCATGAAAAAAATGGTGAAGAGGCTTTCAATTCAAATATATGCTTAAAGAATTACCCATCTTTGAAAGTGTTAGTATGAGTCCTAATGTCTCTAAAGTAGAAATATTAGTATTAGACATTAGGTTGAAGAGTTGAAATGATTCGCATTGGTAACCTTATTGCTGAGATATTTTTGTTATGCCTTCTCTTCTCCTTTTTAATGCTTTATCAATATAGCCCAAAATATTTTGGTGAAAAAATGGTAAAGGGTTCCACTCCGCATTTCCCTTTAACTTGGTATTTTTGGCATGTTGTTGTAGGATGTATCAAATGAATGAACCACGGAGCTAAAAGGTCGACCTAATCTAATTATTGGAAATTATAGGGATAAAAATTTAGTCACGTCTTTGATTGCACGTAAACAAGGAATCGCTGAGGTTTTTTCCACTTGCATTGTGCTTTTGTATATCTGCTACAATAGAAAAAGAAATTGGCTTTCTCCTTGAAAATTTAAATCTAAAAATTTATCCGCTTTTTTATCTTAATGCAACATTGTAATGTCCCCATTCAAATAATTGCCTAGCAGATAATCCCATCAATCCTACCAAGTTCCCTAGGTTGAATGGGTACATTTGGAATTGTAATAAGGGAGAAAATGAATGATGTTTATACATTATGATAGTTCAAGTACTTAATAAATAGGTTGAATAAGTAAATCCAAGAGAAATTATAGGTGGCAAATGGTTTTGAAGACATATGGAGGATGTGGGACCCACACTAGCTTGGTTTCTCACTACCACATGGCATATCTCTCTTACCGTTTCGAATCCATGGGAAGGAAAGCATTATGGAGTGATTTGGTAAGTCATACACATGGAATTGATCATCTTAGGTCGAAATGGGATGGAATGGTAACCTCCATGGAAGAGGAAGAGTCAAATTGGAAGCTTGTGGACACTTGGGCTAGATTCCCTAGCTCTATGACAACAATGATGAAGCATCTATGACATTTATGACAAAATTCAGATCTGACTTCTGACATCTGACATCTGACCATTATCACATGTCAACCCAAAAAATAGGCTCAAAGAAGGCACTCATGGGTGTTGAATAATCCCAAGAAACCCCTACTCGAATTGGGAGGAGATAGAAGGTTGGGAATTAGGAGACAAGTAGCAAATGTGGATTATTTCCTAAGTGGAAATATATAGAAGCTAATGGGAGGAGTTCGAACCATAGGAGGATAATGTTGGTTATTAAATATAGAAATCAAGTATGAGAATGGCTTTTGATCATTTGAGAAAAATTGCATTTGTGAAGAGAGAGCTAGTGGATGACATGTTTCTTGCCTTAGCCAATTTCGAAGGTGAAAGATTCCCATCCAAGTTGATGTTTGGAGAGGCCACTCAAGTCTTTCATGGATCTTTAATGGAGTTTGTATTTGCAGGTATCAGATATAGGGAAGATCGTGGTTTTGTTTAGTGCAACACCATCTTTCAACCATTTCCAGTTTTGAAAGCATATTCATGCTCCTTGAGGGATTGTACTTTGGGTGAGCTCTTGTAATTATTGGGAGAGATTCTCATGATGTATTTTTTATTGTAATAAGAATTATATACTCTTTTCTTCATCTTCATAAATTCTCAGGTCGAAATACCAAATGGTTGTATGTAAAAATGATGATTAATGAGTAAAAAATGACCATTTCCCCACTACATTGATGTATGCCATTATAATGTTGATGATTTAGAATAAAAGAATGTTTCTATGATATATTTGTGATTACTGGACTTCCATTTATGTTTATTACAAGTTTCATATTCAGCACCTGAGCATTTGAAGTCATTATACTTAGTTTATTTTCATTTGAAGAAGATTTGGTGCCATTTCCCCAAGGGTCGAATTAGTGGTTTTTGTTGTTGTTTGGGAGAGGTTTGTAACAGAATTAATAACTAATTAATAGTGCATTTCGGACCTTAATAAAATATTTGAGACATACCCTAACTCTTTTCATAAATTCGAGTGGATTTGGAGGCATTTGGGAAGCCATTTTCAGTACATACCCCAGGGGGATTTGAACCCCAAATTACTAGTAAAATTGCATACTTGGTCCAGAATATTAAGAGAGTTTGAAGAGGTATTTTGGTGGCCATATATAATCCCTGAACATCATATTCAAGTCCTAATATCATTCACATACCTTCTCAGAATATTTGGGATCATTTGGGGCAAATTTGGGACCTACGCATCAAAACTAGTCAAAGGTAGAAATTGGGGGAAAAGTGAAAAATTGGGCATTTTTATAAAAATTGTAAAAAGAGAAATTACAAGTGGTATCAGAGCATATTCTTGGCACCTGATGGTATTAACAAGAAGTCAAAATAATAAACCACCACCCTTTGAACCAATAGTTGAATAGGTTTTTGTTGAAGAAGAGGTAGTAGAAGAAAAAGAGTCTTTTGTTAAAACCATGGGTAGAGAGGAGGATGAAAACGTAAGACATAAGGAGGAACTTGTTGCAGCCTTAAGACCGAGTTTTGATGAAATTTCCATGGGTATGCAAGACATGAGTAGATAATTGATGAAAGGATTAGAATTATTGGGTATCCAACTTGCAAGCAAAGGGATGATGGGAGATAATAGTGGTTCACACTCAGGAGAAAAGAACAACATGGGTGAGCATATTTTCTCAAGTACAAAACCTCATAATAGACCTGATGAATTTCAAAGCACACAAAGAAATACTGCACCTATATTTCTCACACCCAAAGAAGAGCATGATATTCAGGTGGATTTTAATAAACTAGTAATCGAATGGAATGAGTTGAGTGAAGATTGTAAAAGAGGTTTACCATTTAGTCAATACATTGATGCTTTACATAAAATGAAAAGGAAGGAGGAAAATAGGAGTCCATTCCAAAACAAAGAATTAAATGGTTCTATTAGTAAAATTTCAATTCCTACTTTTGATGGTTCCTCTCAAAATTCTGCTAACACTTGGGTGCAAAAATTAGATGTGTATTTTCAGTCGAATCCTATGTTGGAAGAGGATGCAATAAAAATGGCCATTTTGCACTTGGAAGGAGATGCCAATGAATGGTGGTTCCGTGGCCTGAAAACTTTGGGTCATGATCACGTTAAAACATATGGAGAATTTGTTGATAGGGTACTAGAGAGATTTGAACAAAAAGATCCAGAATTGCCTTTCAAAGAACTAGCTCAATTGAAGCAAACTAGGGCCCTTACTGAATATATGTTGGACTTTCAAAAGTTATCAGTCAAGGTGGCTGATGTATCTATGGGAAGATTGGTATTGCTGTTCATTGAAGGTTTGGCTGAACCCTTAAAAGGTTTGTTCAAATCCCACAAGCCAACTACATTAAAAGATGTAATGAGCTTGACTAGGGATCTCGAAAATGTGCGTCCTAGAACGAGATTTACTCCCAAGCCTAACTTCAAATTTGAAAAGAAACCTTGGAAAAGGGATGCATATGATAAGAAACCTTGGCAAAAATATTCATTTTAAAGGAATAAAAAAGAAAGACTAAACAGGGATGAACTTCGAAAAAAGAAATTGTGCTTCACATGCTTTCAACCATGGAAACCGGGGCACAAATGTACTAAAGGAAAGGCTCAATACATAGAAGTATTTTCTGATAATGAGGGGTATGATGGGGGCATGGATGAAGATGGGAATATTTCAGATCAAGATGAAGCATATGAGGAAGCAGTAGAAGAGGAAAGACAAGAAGAAATGTAGCCTTCACTGGACAAAGCAAGAATGGAAGTACTTTCAGCAGTACCTCGCTATCATACTATCTGATGCAAGGGTGTGGTACTAGGACAAAGAACTTCAGTTTTGGTAGATGGAGGAGCCACCCATAACTTCATTTATTCAGATATGGTGGAGAAAAGAAAGATACCTATTGAACCATTTGATGGCTTCACAGTTGTCATTCCTGGTCACAACACAATGCAATGCAAAACATGGGTTTCAAAGCTGCAAGTCACTGTAGGTAACTATAATTTTGTTGATAGTTTTTATGTGGTTGATGTTGCTTATACTAATGTGGTTTTGGGAGTGCAATGGTTGTATTGAATAGGAGAGCATATAGTAAATTATCAAATTCCTGAAATGAAATTCCAAGATTCAAAAGGAGTACTAAGAGTTGTGAGAGGGCACCACACTTATCCAAATCAAGTAGTGACTTGCAATAGTATGAGATCTATATTGAGGCATGGGGACATAGAATGGGCTGCTGATTGTCATATTACATCTCCCAAGCCAAATATAAATGTTGTTGAACACCCAAAGGAGATAGAAAGACTCTTGCAAAAATATGAAAAAAAATTTAGAGACCTTCCACATGGTAGACCACCAGATAGGGGGGTTGAGCACAACATTGTTTTGGAGGAGGGTACTTCACCCATTCAGATACCACCTTATAGACATCCTAAAAATTTCAGAGATGAGATTGAAAAATCCATCCAAGAACTCCTAAAGTTGGGACTCATTAGACCAAGCTCTATCCATTATGCTTCTTCAGTAGTGCTAGTGAAGAAAAAAGATGGAACATTGAGAATGTGCATATATTTTAGAGCCTTGAACAAAAAGACTATCAAGAATAGGTATCCTATTCCTAGGATTGATGAGCTCATGGATGAGCTACATGGGGCCAAATACTTCTCCAAAATTGACATTAGATCAGGATATCATCAAATTTGAATGAAAGATGAAGATGTGCAAAAGACTACTTTTCGATGTCATTATGGCCACTTTGAATTTCTTGTCATGCCTTTTGGGTTAACCAATGCTCCAACCACATTTCAAGCATGAATGAATAGGATCTTTTGCAAACAACTAAGAAGGTTTTTTTTGGTTTTCTTTGATGACATTCTCATTTACAGTAAAACATGGGAAGAGCATTTGCAGCAATTAGAGATTGTGTTAAACATTTTGCAAGAAGAGTCCTTATTTGCTAAGTTATCAAAATGTGAATTTGGGATGAAAGAACTATTGTATCTTGGGAACATTATTGGGCAAGAAGGAGTGAAGGTACACATGGAAAAAATCAGGGCTATCTTAGAATGACCATCACCAAAAAATATTACCGAATTGAGAGGCTTTATTGTCATATGCACCTATTACATAAAATTTGTGAAAGGATTCTCCAAGTTGTCTTCTCCACTCGCTGATTTGACTAAGAAGGATGCTTTAAAGTGGGATGAAGAGGCTGAAAAGGCCTTCCAAAAAATGAAAGAGGTAATGAGTAGTTGTCCCGTACTTGCACTTCCTCATTTTACTAAACCTTTTGTTGTGGAATGTGATGCTTCAGGTGGAGGAATATGGGTTGTCCTAAAGCAAGGACAACACCCCATAGCCTTTGAGAGTAGAAATTTGCAGCCTCATGAAAAAATTTACTCCATCTATGATAAATAAATGCCGGACATTATGCATGCATTGGCCAAATTCAGACAATACTTGGTGGGCAGCAATTTTGTGGTGAAATTGACCACAATAGTCTAAGACACTTTCTCACCCAAAAAGATCTAAATGAAAGGAAACAAAAGTGGGTAAGAAAGATTCAAGCTTATGATTTTGATATTGAAAATGTCAAAGGAAAGAATAATATAGTAGCAGATGCTTTATCAATAAGACCTTCTTTTTCTCTCATGGACATTGCCAAGGATTGGAAAAACATGCTACTAGTTGAATATGCCAAAGACAAATTTGCTTGTGATGTGTTGGATGGAATCAAAGGGGATTATAACTACATGATTTTGAATGGGCTCATATATTATAAGGGAGGAATTTATTTAGTTCAGAACTCAAATCTCAAGTACCAAATTTTGCAAGAAGCACATGATTCCCCACTAGCGGGCCATCCGGGGATCTTCAAAACTTATAGACAGTTGAGGAAAAGGTTTTTTGGATGGGTTGAAGGAAGATGCTCATAAATATGTGAATGAATGTAAAGTATGTCAACAAAACAAATCATAACTTACATGTCTAGCTGGCTTATTACAACCATTTCCTATTCCAGAGCAAAAATGGGACAGTATCTCCATGTATTTCATCACCGGTTTACCTAAATATTTGGGTAAGGATTTCATATATGTCGTAGTGGATAGGTTGAAAATATTTTCTCATTTATTTGTTGTTACATCATCTCTTAGTGCTGCAAAAGTGGCTAATATTTGTTTCAAATAAATCTTTAGATTGCATGGGCTCCCCAAGAGCATTGTCAGTGATAGAGATAGTAGATTCATGCATGCTTTTTGGAAAGAACTTTTTTAGATTGGTGGGAACTCAATTGACTCCAAGTACTAGCTATCATACACAAACTGATGGACAAACATAGAGGGTGATTCAATGGTTGGAAGGGTACCTAAGAAACTATGTGGGAGAGTAGCAAAAAGCATGGGAAAAATGGCTACGCTTGGGTGAGTTTTGCTACAACACCACTTATCATATGTCAATAGGGATGTCTCCTTTAAAAGCATTGTATGGTTATGATGCACTTACATTTGCTGAAATCATATTTGGTGATAGTAGAAGAGAGCCAAGAAATTTTAAAGCTCTTCAAAGACAATTTGCAGGTTGCTCAAAATCAGCAAAAACAATATGTTGATAGACATAGAGAAGAAAGGACCTTTTAGGTAAATGATTTAGTATATTTAAGGTTGCATCCATATAAACAAAAATTTCTCAAAAAGAATGGAGTAGAAAAATTAAAACCAAGGTACTATGGGACATACAAGGTAGTGTGGAAGGTGGGAGAAGTAGCATCTGAACTAGAACTTCCGGAAAGGAGTAAAATCCATAATGTATTTCATGTTTCTTGTCTCAAGAAAGCTCTTGGTCAGAAAATTATCATTTCGGAAATACTTCCTCCTTTGGATGATGAAGTTCAGCTCACACTTGTTCCAGAAAATATTTTGAAGACACAAGAAAGGAGGTTGAGGAGTAGAATTATCAAAGAATATTTAGTGCAATGGAAAGACTTACCAAATGAAGATGCCACATGGGAAGAGGAAAATATTTTGCAGCATCTAAATCTAAAATTTCTTGAGGACAAGCAATCTTGGGTGGGGAGGACTGTAATGTCCCCATTCAAATAATTGCATAACAAACAATCCCATCAATCCTACCAAGTTCGCTAGGATGATTGGGTACATTTGGAATTGTAATAAGGGAGAAAATGAATGATGTTTATACATTATGATAGTTCAAGTATTTAATAAATAGGTTGAATAAATAAATCCAAGAGAAATTATAGGTGGAAAATGGTTTTGAAAACATATGGAAGATGTGGGAGCCACACTAGCTTGGTTTCTCACTGCCACATGCCATATCTCTCTTGCCATTTCGAATCCATGGGAAGGAAAGAATTATGGAGTGAGTTGGTAATTCATACACATGGAATTGAGCATATTAGGTCTAAATGGGATGGAATGGAAACCTCCATGGAAGAGGAAGAGTCAAATTGGAAGCTTGTGGACACTTGGGCTAGATTCCCTCGCTCTATGACAACAATGATGAAGCATCTATGACATTTATGACAAAATTCAGATCTGACTTCTGAAATATGACCATTATGACATGTCAGACCCAAAAATAGGCTCAAAGAATGCGCTCATGGGTGTTGGAGAATCCCAAGAGACCCCTATTCGAATTGGGAGGAGATGGAAGGTTGGGAATTAGGAGACAAGTGGCAAATGTGGAATATTTTCTCAGTGGAAATATCTAGAACCTACTGGGAGGAATTCAAACCATAGGAGGATAATGTTGGTTATAAAATATAGAAATCAAGTATGAGAATGAATTTTGATCATTTGAGAAAAATTGCATTTGTGAAGAGAGAGCTAGTGGATGACTAGTTTATTGCCTTAGCCTATTTCGAGGGTGAAAGATTCCCATCCAAGTTGGTGTTTGGAGAGGCCACTCAGGTATTTCATGGAGCTTTAATGGAGTTTGTATTTGAAGGTATCATATATAGGGCAGCCCGTGGTTTTTTTTAGTGCAGCACCATCTCTCAACCATTTCCAGGTTTGAAGGCATATTCATGCTCCTTGAGGGATTGCGCTTTGGTTGAGCTCTTGTACTTCTTGGGAGAGCTTATAATGATGTATAGTTTATTGTAATAAGAATTATATACTCTTTTCTTCATCTTCAGAAATTATCGGGTCTAAATACCAAATGGTTTTATGTAAAAATGATGATTAATGAGAAAACAATGCCCATTTCCCCACTACATTGATGTATGCCATTATAATGTTGATGATTTCGAATAAAAGAATGTTTATCTGATATATTTATGATTAATGGAATTCCATTGATGTGTATTACAAGTTTCATATTCCGAACTTGAGCATTTGAAGTTATTATACTCAGTTTATTTGCATTGAAGAAGATTTGGTGCCATTTCCCCAGGGGTCGAATTAGTGGTTTTTGTTGTTGTTTGGGAGAGGTTTGTAACAGACTTAATAACCAATGAATGGTTCATTTGGGACATTAATATCATACTTGAGAGATACCATATCTCTCTTCAAAAATTCGAGTGGGTTTGGAGGCATTTGGGAAGCCATTTTCAGTACTTACCCCAGGGGGATTTGAACCCCAAATTACTACTAAAATTGCATACTTGGTCCGAAATATTAAGAGAGCTTGCAGAGGTGTTTTGGTGGCCATATATCATCCCTGAACATCATATTCAAGTCCTAATATCAGTCACATACCTTCTCAGAATATTTGGGATCATTTGGGGCAAATTTGGGACCTACGCATCAAAACTAGTCAAAGGTCAAAATTGGGGAAAAAGTGAAAAATTGGGATGCTTTTTATAAAAATTGTAAAAAGGGACATTAAAAACATATCCCATGTTTTGGAGAAGACCAAATAATTATATTTAGACATATATTGCAAATTTTTGAATAAAAATACCATTTATTTTTCTAGTTTACTACATATCTAATTGCAATGAATCATGCAGATTTATTTATCACTAGCAATTTCAAGAGATTGTAGGAAGGTATAATGTTTTCTTCCTATAGAGAGCATCTAGAAACTTATATTTATTTTTTTGTTATGAATCTACTTAACTATTATGTTCTTCTTGAGGGTTGTATTCTGATTATGGAAGGCCTAAAAACAAAAATGGAATTTAAAAAAATCTTAATGAATTGGAAGTAACCATTTTTTTCATACATATAAATATACGACTTTGGTTCTGCAACAAGGATAATGCCAGATAGTATGAAAGACACCTTGCTTTCACCCTTCTAGGTCTCTACTGTGTGTACATGGAATTGATTTTTTGATCCCAAATTCAACTTTGTTTCTATTGGAGAATAAATGAAGATTTATTTCCCTTATACAAAAAAGCAACACTTCCTTACTGCTTTACATGGTTCAATTGAGAAAAAAAATTTCAATCCCGAACAAACAACTGAACACATGTAAGTAATCTTTTTTGTGACATTTCTTTCCCATTCTATTGTTTTTGAAATCTTCTATTTAGTAACGTGAGTGTGTGTGAGTCTTCATCAAGCTAAATAATTAGCCAATAGAAAGAAAAAAATTAGTGCTAAAAACCATGTCGAGCATAAAATTCAAATGTCAAGGTACTCTACTATTGGAATAAAAAGTATTTTTTGCTAATGGATGGTTTTTGTTGTAATACAAAGTTATATTGTACATGGGAAGTTGTCAAAAATGAAATGTTCAATAGAATTTGGAAATAATGAAAATTTGTACTTGTCAATCACTCAACTCAAAAATCTTAGCTTCATTGATTACTTGTCATATGTCTTAAAAAATTCCTTGTAGATTCAAAATCAAGTTGAAATGATGTTGATGGAATTAGATCATCCATACAGTTTAATTTACCTATTAGGGAAATGTCACATAGGTAATTAGTTGGGTCCTACCAAATGGTTGAGTAGGGGATATTTCATTTTTGGTCCAAATTATCCTAGGATTCATTCTAATTCATTAGCAAGATGACAACTACCATTACCTTGTATGTTAAGTTCTTGCTATGATTTTGGTGATCTCAAGTATAGGAGAAAGAGTTGACAATTTGGATCACAAGCATAATGTCAAGGTTGCATAACCAAGGAAGGATGGATATTATGGAAAAGGCGAGAAAAACAATGATTTGCTAACGAGTATATGTGCAGTACCTTTATCATGACACATTTATTGGTTTTGGCATCCATGTCATTATAGTTTCTTGATCATTTTAAACTATCTTGTATCTACCCTATAGTAGGATGTCAAGGTCATTAAGTTTGTAATCCAAAATGTTCTTATTTGGATATGGGGGACATGAACCCTATATGATGCATACTTGGGGCATGATTTTTATGATTGTTCCACCACAATAGGAAATTTTATTAACACATCCTATTATGTGTATATTTTGTTTTAGTATAAACATGTTTTTGTATTCTCAATTTAAGTTTCAAAGAGCATATATCAATATTTTGATTGTAAAAAGGTGGTGACTTCAACTATTTTTATTTATGTATAGTTTTGGTAAATCTCAAAGAGAAGCTTAAGTACTGAAAGTGTAACTCACTATACGCTTGTACTCTTGCCACTGATGCTATAAGTAGTATCTTATTACAATTTATATTACAAAGAATTCATGCCCTTGTTTCCTTGAGTGAATGCTTGATTTTTTTTTTGGCAGCCTTTATCTTTCTCCTACTAGTTAATTAAAGAGTAACGTTGCCTTCCAACAATATAGATTATACAACACTTAGGGATCCCACTGGTTACTATATTATTTATTTGATCTCTATTGAAAATGTGGATTCATAAATTAGATGGTTTTTTAATGTTAAATTTAGTGGATCCTTCCATTAGTGCCTTTTTCTTTGGCCCCTTCTTAGTTGGTATGCTAGCATAAACATATAATTGTTAATTTACATGGATTATTGCTCTAGTTTTTAAAAAGTAGTTGAACCAAAAGGAACTAGGGATACATTCTCACTACCATCAATCATTTGTGAATGACATTATAGGAATGTCAATCTGCCAAATTTTCTGCATTTAGATAAAAACCATTCATGTTGGAGAAAATTCTAAATTTCCTCTAACAAATAGAAGAATTGACTCTATTGTGAACTACCTCGTCGCATATGAAAAAAATTAAGATAAGAAACTTACTCTAGTATTAAATTTGTCTAATGACCAAGCACAATATTGTTCGTATAGGAAACTGCCACCTCACCTATAGAGAATGTTATATGGCCATCATGTCTTTGGTCTTGTGCTTTTGATAGGATTTCATTTCTATTAAGGACTTCTAGTAGTTGGTCCATGCAGATTATGTTTTCCCATCTAAACTTTGAGTTGCATGCAACATTACTTTCACATGTTATGTTTGCTTCGATTCAAATTTTAACTTCTTCCTATGAAATTATTTTTTGCTCGTCGAATTATATGGAAATTTTACTCAATTGCAGTTGTACATGTTGTGATGTAGAGTTTAGTTGCAATCAATGTAATAAAGTGTTGACTGTTCGACTTTCTACTCGTGTACATAATTTATGTAAGTTGTGCATAGAAGGTGTTTATGCTAGGCAGCAATATGTGCAAGAGCATAGTGTGTGCTGGTTAAATGACTATAAGGGAATCATTGGATTTTAGTGTGCATTTCCAAGGTTTCACTCAATGGCCATTGTAATATTTTGAAAAGTCATTGATGTATATGATTTTCATGTAAAATATGGAGATATCTTTTGTGATGGGCTCTTAGTTCATTGGTGGATATCCAGTTGGAAACTTATATATATTGTAATACTTTACATTTCATATAATATAATTTACATGGTTGAATTTTTATATGTTTGTACTTGATATTATTTAGTGTTGTAATTAAATAATGTGAATTTTCATGTTTCTCATGTGTATTCATATTATATGAGCATGAATATTGTATGACATTTTTTTAATGTAGTCACAATATCATACTAATTAATTGATATTGATTAATAATGAACACAAATAAAATGAATAAGCAATTAAATTAGTCATTTAAATATAACGAATATGAAACTACTAAATAGAGATAAATGACTACTGCAAATTATAAATTTGTGACTAAGCAAATGACCAAAATTCACATATACACGACTATTAGTAGTTAATTTCTAGTATCTTATAGCGTGACTAACTTTTAGTTGTAGTTATCTTAGTCATTAATAGGCTTCCTTGATTTATAATCTACTAGTTTATTTACGTAGGTATTAACTCCCGAAATTGTATTATTCCATGTTGATGTATATGTAACTTCGGAATGTATTTCATCAATGTATTATATATATATTTATTGTACCCTTATAAGAGATGTGTTATTCCTCTATAAGGAAGTGTCGTCATGTGGATTGACAAGTGTCGCAAGTGTGTGTACTTGCTGATGGGTTATTAGACCACCTTATGGGGTCGGCCCTATTTAATATATAATATAATGTGGATGTACTCAAGTAGACAAGTCGGCCCCAGTAGGTCACTGGGCAAAAAGGTGAGTATAAATAGAGATAGGAGATCTCTATTTTACTCACTCGGAAAAGTATCTATCTCTCTCTCTGAAAAGTGGCGCACTAGTGAGGAGGAGGAGGATCATCTGCTAGGAGACTATCTCTGTATTATTTGGTTGTATTTTGGTTGAGCCATTGCTCTCTCTATCTCTGAGGAAGTTGTGGGTTTTTTCACCTTAGGGTTTTCCCCACGGAAACTCTGTGTCTCTTGTCTCTATGCTTTTGATTCTTGTGATGCTTGTGATGCTTGTCATATTATGATTGTCATGCATTGATATACTGTAGATGTTATTCTCTCAGCAAAGATCCTATAGTATTGTGATTTAATACTAAAAATTTAACATGGTATCAGAGCTTGACTGAGAAGAAGACATTTTGCAGTGACGGAAGCTTGTATTCCTTGTTTATTGGGTTTCTCTCCACAGATTTTTGAAATTCAGTATAGTAGATTGGATCTACTCATCAAGGCGCATCTATATGTCCAATCAGAATTCAGTTCCGAGCATTTTCATATTTGGCCCTAAAAATTAGGGTTTCCACAAAAATAGGAATTTCTGGAAACTGAAGGTACAGCTGGAAGCTCCTTGCAAAAATCGAAGGTTTGAGCTTTGGATCGAGATTTTTGGCTGGGTAGATCTCCGGGAAACTCAAACCCTAATTCAGGGCTCTCCCTAGTGAACCCGGGAGGACAAAAAGGCAATTTTGAAGGACAAGACTTTGCTGATCTCAAATTCTGAATGTACTAGATTGATCAGCTCTCCAAGGCGCATCTTTCTATCCTTTCAGAATTTCGAAATTCACATTTTGAATTTTTTGGGTTACTCTGACAAACCCTAATCCGGGACCAGATCCAGTTTTCAGCACTTCAAGTGGTAAGTTCTAAATCTTTTCTATTTCCATTTGAAGTACTCTTAAAGATGTCTCTTCACACCAAGCTTGAGGATAAGCTTGAAGGGGCTGATAAATTCCGAGCCTGGAAGTATAGGATTGGGTTAATCCTGGAAGAGAATGAGTTGGACTCATATGTGAAAGAAGACATCCCTATCCCAGAGGATGAAGAAGCCAAGGCATTGCACAAGAAGAACTTGGTCAAGGCAAAGAGAATCATTGTTGATTCCATCAAAGACCATCTCATACCCCATGTGTCTTCTCTTAAGACACCCAAAGAGATGTTTGAATCTTTAACCAAGCTATTTGAAGGAAAGAACATAAATCGGAAGATGACCCTGCGGAACCAATTGAAAGCAGTGAAGTTTCAGAATGGAGAAACCATTCAATCTTACTTTTCAAGGGTCTCTCAGATCAAGGAACAATTAGAAGCAGTAGATGAAATGGTGGAGAATGGTGAGGTGGTGATGACCACTCTAAATGGCCTACCTAGGTCATGGGATTCCTTTATTCAAGGAATTTGTGCAAGGAAGAAGTTGATCTCTTTCAGTAGGCTTCAGGAAGAATGTTCTCAAGAAGAAGCTAGACTTATAGCTCGTGAGGAAAAGATGGGAGGAGAAGATCAAGCTCTTGCAGCTCACACCAAAAGAAGCAAAACCAAGAAGGATCACTCTCACCACAAAAGAACTCATCAAAGGAACAAGAAGGACCTAAGATGCTTTACATGCAATGAGAAGGGTCACTATGCTTCAGATTGTCCCAAGAACAAAAGGGATAATAACAACAACTTCAGTAAGAAGAAGAAGGGCAGCAAAAGAAGATTTCATGCTCATGCTGCCGAAGATGATGAACCCCCAAAGAAGAAGGCTAGGGCAGAAAGTGATAGTGATGATGACTCATCAAGTGAAGAAGAGTATGTTTTGATCTCTGCTCTTACAGGTACCATCTCCCATGGATGTAATGATTGGTTAATTGATAGTGGGGCCTCCAAACACATGACTGGGTTCAAGGAATCTTTTGTGAATCTTTCTGAACATGAATCACCCCATAAGGTGAAACTTGGGGATGATTATCAATACCCAATCAAAGGAAGTGGTGAAGCCTCCTACAATCTAGATTCTGGAAAATCATTGAAGATGAAAGAAGTACTTTATGTACCTGGGCTCAAGAAGAACTTACTCTCCATTTCTGCATTAGATGCAAAAAGGTATGAGGGTTGCATTTGTGGATGGCCAAGTCCTAATGTGGCCAAAGGGAAAGACCATAGATGATGCAGTAGTGATTGGAAAGCAAGAGGGAGGTTTGTACAATTTGAAGGGACAACCTGAACATGCCATGGTGACATAAATACAAAGATTCATCCATAGTCATGGATCACATAGAGTTATGTATAATTTGTTTTTGCAAAAGTTAACTAATGAGTTATGCAGGTCATTGAAGAGAACAAGAACACAATGCTAGACATAACTAGCAAATATGGTGACCAGGTATGTGTTTCTTATATCATAGGATCTATCATATAAGTATGCATGGCATGATTGATGATGATTGTTCATAAAGTCATAAGTTTGAATAATCATGGGCATATGCATATTATGTGTCTTACCTTAATTAATAATATGACTAACCAGAAGAGTCATAGGTTTGAGTAATTATAGGTTTATACATGTTATGTTTCTTATGATATGACTAACCATAAAAACCTTGAATGCTAATGCTTATTATTTCTGTTTGAAATGATCATGACTATACATACTTGAGATTATTGTGTTTTAATGAATGTATGATTTTGTATGAGATTACAAGGATAACACAATCATGATACTAATAAGCATGCATAGGGACCAAGGATGAATATGAGTTCAAGAACAGGTAATCTAGGAAGCAAAGATCAAGAGGGAGCACACTCCAGTGGTTTCTGCAAGGGTGCAGATATTCAGAGGGAGTTGTCCATATCTCTACATTCCACAACAAGAAGGTGTAGAAGGACTCCAGCAGCTCCTGCAAGGAAGAAAAGACTCAGAGGGAGTCCACCCAACAAACAAACAAAGATAAGTATTTTAATTATCTTGCATATTTGTTTGCTTAAATAAAATTGTTCAATGATGTATATGCTCATGTTCCTAGACTTAGGATATGTATTGTGCATATTAGAATGATTGAATTAATGAACAGTATACTACTGATATGCATGTGTTGGGTAAGTGGCCTATGGCACTGTACAACATTCCATTGCTACTTATCTAGAATGAAACCTCTTTGCTGACATGTTGGGAGTTGTGCACACTCTTAACAATGTTCTGGTAGAGATTGGAAGGCATCTAGAAAGTTACGGGATATGGATAAATGTTGTATTGAAGCATTGGCTAAGATAATTGCATGACTGTATGACATATTTCTTCATGTGTAAGAATTTGTTCTGAAAATTATGAGATGTTTCTAATCATGCAATTTAACCTGTTTTGTAGGAAAGACCGTATATCTTCACCTACAAAAGGACTACAACATTTGTTCCAGCAACAAAGATATCTATTGAAGATATTGAAGTTCCCAGGATTTGGGATGAAGAAATGGAATGCAATGATCCGTCGATCATGAAGAATGATGTTTGGGATGCGATCCCAAGAGCTAAAGGGAAGTCTGTTGTGACTTCCAAATAGAACTTTCAGATCAAGCATGTTGCAGATGGCAGCATAGAGAAATATAAAAGTGATGAAATAGAAGATACACCAGATGGATTCAAGACAGCTTTCTTGAATGGTGTAGTTGAAGAAGAAGCAGCCACTTCGTTCTGAGACACATGATAGGAAATCATATATGTGCAGAACTTGGTATGGTGAAGATAGATTGATTGCCGACACGCAGCGGAAGCTTACTACCGAGTTCGAGATGAAGAACTTGGGGATGATGCACTATTTGTTTTTGGCATGGAGGTGTGGCAGAATGCAGAAGGAATCTTCCTTGGACAAGGGAAGTATGCAGTAGAGATCCTGAAGAGGTTCGGGATGATGGATTGCAAGGCCATGGCCACACCTATGGCATCAAATCTAAAGCTTCTATGTGATGCTTCATCTGAGCCGATTGATGTCTCTATGTATCGTCAGATGATTGGGTCCTTGATGTACCTGACGAACACGAGACCAGACATTTGCTTTGCTGTGAACACATTGAGCCAGTTCCTGATGGATCCGAGGAGTGTTCACCTGGTTGCTGTAAAGCATGTTCTGAGGTACCTGAAGGGTACAGTGGATTATGGGCTCAGGTATGAGGTGAATCAAAAGTTTAACCTGCAGGGTTATGTTGATTCAGATTGGGCTGGCAATGCTGCAGATAGGAAGAGCACATCTGGGTGTTGCTTCAGTATGGGATCAGGTGTGATCTCTTGGTTTAGCAGGAAGCAATCCTGCGTAGCACTGAGTACAGCTGAGGCAGAGTATGTTGCATCCTGCTCAGCTATTTGTGAGGCAGTATGGCTACGGAAGCTACTGTCTGAGCTATTTGATCTCCCATTGGAAGCTACTGGTATCTTCTGTGATAACCAGAGTTGTGTGAAGCTTTCCGAGAATCCAGTGTTTCATGACAGGTCGAAACACATAGAGATCAAATATCACTATATCAGGGATATGGTGCAGAGAGGAGCTGTGAAGCTCCTATATGTTGCGACAGACGAGCAGATTGCAGATGTGCTGACGAAGCCACTAGCCAGGGTGAAGTTTGAGTACTTCAGAGAGAGGCTTGGCGTTCTTCAGATCGAGGACACTTCGAGGAAGAAGTGATGGACACATTTACTGAAGCCATTCCAAGCATGTTGGAAGGAGGATCCTTCACATGGCTGTGGTTGTAAGCGCTGGATGATGAGCATCAGGATGATGTTCTGGTTTCTGCTGGATATGATCAGTTGGATCATTTTTGTATGTATGTACGCATCATGTTGGATGCTGGATATGATCAGGTGGATCATTTTTTGTATGTATGTGCGCATCATGTTGGATGCTGGATATGATCAGTTGGATCATTTTTGTATGTATGTATGCATCATGTAGATGCTGGATATGATCAGTTGGATCATGTGTATGTATTTTGTATATGCATCATGTTGGATGCTTGGACCATGTATCTGTATATGTATCAGGTGGGTACATTGTATGATTAGGTGGATCATGTGTGGTGATATGTATCATGTATTTGTATTTGTATCAGGTGGATACATTGATGATCAGGAGGATCATGTATGATGATATGTATCAGGTAGATACTTGGTATGCATCAGGTAGATGCATTGATGATCAGGATGATCATAGATGACGAGCTTCAGGATGTTGCTCCAGATGACATGCAGCAGGATGTTGCAGTGATGATGATCAGGATGATCATGGATACATCAGGATGATGTATGGTGAGTATCAGTTTGATACTCTGTGGCCGTGGATCAGGTTGTGCAGATAAGCATGTAATTTGTGCCCTGGGAGATTTGCAGATGGTCTTTCGAGGTTTTGCCTATGGCATGTAATTTGTGCCCTGGGACATCTGGCAAATGCTCTTTCGAGGTTTTGCTTGGGAGGACATATAATTTGTGCCCTGGGAGATCTGCAGATAGTCTTTCGAGGTTTTGCCTATGGCATGTAATTTGTGCCCTGGGATATCTGGCAGATGCTCTTTCGAGGTTTTGTCCTATGGCATGTAATTTGTGCCCTGGGAGATCCGATAGGTTGAGCTGTGTGCTCGTAATCAGTCCTGGGATGCTCTTGCGAGGTTTTGCCATCACCACATGTAATTTGTGCCCTGGGAGATCCGATAGGTTGAGCTGTGTGCTCGTAATCAGTCCTGGGATGCTCTTGCGAGGTTTTGTGGTGACCACATGTAATTTGTGCCCTGGGAGATCCGATAGGTTGAGCCGTGTGCTCGTAATCAGTCCTGGGATTCTCTTTCAAGGTTTTGTGGTGAGGTCACATATAATTTGTGCCCTGGGAGATTTGCAAATGGTCTTTCGAGGTTTTGCCTATGGCATGTAATCTGTGCCCTGGGACATCTGGCAAATGCTCTTTCGAGGTTTTGTGACGCACGTAAAAGTCCTGAGGATTCCACAGTATGGCCAGTGATGACGAAGACCTGCAGGTGGTGGGCCTACATCCAGTATGAAAAGGGACTGGCTCTGTAGAACTTCCTATGACGAGTAGAGACAGAGATTGGATGAGATAGCAGCAGCAGTGACGATGATGATGACGATGCATCGATGACGATGATCTAGAGAAGAAGACTTGTCTAGAAGATCTGTGTCGAGAAATACCTTCCTAGTTAAGAGGGAGTGTTGATGTATATGTAACTTCGGAATGTATTTCATCAGTGTATTATATATATATTTATTGTACCCTTATAAGAGATGTGTTATTCCTCTATAAGGAAGTGTCGTCATGTGGATTGACAAGTGTCGCAAGTGTGTGTACTTGCCGATGGGTTATTAGAACACCTTATGGGGTCGGCCCTATTTAATATATAATATAATGTGGATGTACTCAAGTAGACAAGTCGGCCCCAGTAGGTCACTGGGCAAAAAGGTGAGTATAAATAGAGATAGGAGATCTCTATTTTACTCACTCGGAAAAGTATCTATCTCTCTCTCTGAAAAGTGGCGCACTAGTGAGGAGGAGGAGGATCATCTGCTAGGAGACTATCTCTGTATTATTTGGTTGTATTTTGGTTGAGCCATTGCTCTCTCTATCTCTGAGGAAGTTGTGGGGTTTTTCACCTTAGGGTTTTCCCCACGGAAACTCTGTGTCTCTTGTCTCTATGCTTTTGATTCTTGTGATGCTTGTGATGCTTGTCATATTATGATTGTCATGCATTGATATACTGTAGATGTTATTCTCTCAGCAAAGATCCTATAGTATTGTGATTTAATACTAAAAATTTAACATTCCATTCACCAAACATTCAATTCATACATAGTTTATGTGTCTTTTGGTATTCATATTCCAAGTGATCTATTAGAGTCTCCAAGACTGTTTATCTTCTCTAACTGAAATCATAATTATTTATTTACAATAAATCCCATAGGATTCTAACATTTCCCCCCTTAATCCGAAGGGGTGTTTGTCAGTCCGAGCATGGTTCTAAATATTTCAAAATTTTCTCATCCAAGTGCTTTGTTGAAGACATCTAAAATTTTCTAATTTATGGAACAATGATGTAAATGAACTGTCTTGTCCTCTACATGATGTCGAATTAGATGATACTTTGTGTTGATGTGTTTGAATCAATCATGGAATATAAGATTGTTGGCCAACTTGATTGTAGAAGTGTTGTCAATCAAAAGTGGACTGGAGTTATCTTGTTTGTCCTACAAATCTTGAAGTATCTTCTTGATCCACACAATATATTTGGTTGCTTTTGCAGTAGCTACATATTCTTCCTGTGTTGTTGAATCTACTGGAACTGACTGTTTGCGTGATCTATAGGAGACAATTGATGATCCAAGACTCATCGTGTATCCAGAAGTGGACACTCTTGTTTCTTTGTCACCATAGAAGTCTGAATCAGAGTACCCAATAAGTTTGAAGCCATCCACCTTACAATACTTGAATGCAAAGTCTTCAGTTCCTATCAAGTATCTTAGAACTCTCTTTATTGCAGACCAATGTCCTTCACAAGGTTTGCGCATGAACTGTGAAAGAATTCTAACAACATAAGAAATATCCGGTATGGTGGTAGTAAGGTATACAAGGCTTCCTACAAGTTGTCAGTACTTGGTTGCATCCTCGAATTTTTTTTCCTTCACTTGATGTGATCTTTAGATTTTGTTCCATTGGATTTGAGAGTGGGTTGCAGTTTGTCATGCCAAATCTGTTCAACAGTTCTCCAATATACTTTTTCTGAGAAATGAATATGTACTTAGGATGTTGAGTCGTTTCAATTCCTAAGTAGTAGTGAAGATGTCCCGGATCATTCATTTCAGAACCTTTATTTAAGTCTTTGTTTATGGATGCTATATAACTTTCATTGTTCCCTGACATCAAAAGATCATCCACATATACTACAAGAAACACAATAGATCTTCCAACTTTCTTTACAAACAATGTTGCATCATTAAGATTATAATGTTTGAAATTCAGCTTTATAATATGCTCGGTTATCTTTTCATACCATGCTTGAGGTGCTTGTTGCAGGCCATACAAGGACTTGAAAAGTTCGCATACCTTGTGTTCTTATCCCTTCACAACAAAACCTTATGGTTGAGACATGAAGGCATTTTATTTCAAGTTTCCATTCAAGAATGTTGTCTTTACATCCATTTGATGAAATTTCCAACCATTTTGTGCAACCAAGGAAAGTTTACTACAGATGGTGCCCCATTTTGCTTTGGGAGAGAACGTTTCTTCATAGTCAATTCCTTCTTTTTGTGCATATCCTTTTTCCATGAGACTTGCTTTGTGTTTTTCAAGTGAGCCATCTGATTTGTATTTGTTCTTGTATACAAACTTACTTCCAATTGGTTTGGTTCCGATTGGAGGGTCAACCAACTTCCAAGCTCCATTCTTTATGAGTGCATCATACTCATTTTGCATGGATTCTTTCCACTCATCGTGAGTATCATCCTCTTCAAAGGAAGATGGTTCAATGTTAGAAGAAAAACTCAATTCACGATCAAATGAGACAGCCATGTCATCACTCGAGTTCTCTGCATTTCCTCCATATTCTTGTTTGTTTGATATTCTTGTTCCCATATTTCCTAATTCATCTACATGGACACTTTCAAGTGTCTTAGTGGCCCATTTTAGAATCTTCCTTGATGGTCCAGGTTGATCATCTGGTGGTGCCTCATTTTATTCAAGGTTCAATCTTCCAATCCTCTCGATCCCATCATCCAGTTGAGTCTCTTGTTCAGTTGAAGTGGTAGTAACTTTTGCTTCATCATTTTCTTCATGATGGGGTGTTGGTACCGCTTCAAATGAAAGTTACATGGATTGATCCAAAATAGGGATCCCCCCTTCAAGATGTGGAATTTCATTATCACATTCATTATATTTCTTTAGATGAGAAAACCTCTTAAGATGGTTAAGTTGTCTTTTAATAGACTGGTCATTTTTATTAGTTTCAAGAAAAATGACATCTCTAGAAACAACAAACTTCTTGTTTACCTCATCATAAAGATGATTTTCCTTGGAAGTTTCTAAGTACCCAAGAAAATGCATCTTCTTCTTCTAGAACCAAGCTTCTTTCTTTGATCATTTGGTATTAAGGCATAGCAAAAAACCCTGAGATGCCTAACTAAAGGAAGGTGGCCAAACCACATTTCATGTGGAGTCTTATCTTCAAGAACATGAGAAGAAATTATATTTCTCAAATATTCTGCACATAGGACTGCATCACCCCAAAACATTAGCTTCACACTCTTGAAAAACATCATTGAGCATGTTGTATTCACTAAGGTTCTATTTATCCTTTCTACTACACCGATTTGTTGGGGATTGTATGGAACTGAAGTTTGATGTGTAATTCCATGTTTGAAAATATATTCTTCAAATGTATTAGATGTATATTCTTTACCATTATCATATATGAATGTACCAATATGTGCTTGTGCTTGATTTTCTATCTACGCATGAAACTTCTTGAAAGCTTGAAATGCTTCAGATTTTGTCTTCAGTAGGTATACCCATCACATTCTACTATAGTCACCAACAAAATTCATAATGTACCTATTACCATTTGTAAAAGGAATTGGCATGGGGCCACATAAGTCAGAGTGAAGCAACTCTAACTTTCTACATGTTCTGAATTTAGACTCTGGAAATGGCTGCTTACTATGTTTTCCTAGCATGCATGCATCACATTTGTTATTTTGCTTAGGAATGGTGGGAAAACCAAACACACCATTATTTATTAACATTTTAAGATTGTTATAATTCAGATGACCAAATCTAGCATGCCATAGTAAACCAGATGACATATTACCTTCTTCAGGATGAGAGAGATAGGCAAAGTTTTGAACTCTTGCAGAAGATCCTCTCAACTTCAACAATTGTACATCTTCATAACCAGTCATGATGAACTTGATTTCAGAGTATTTTCTTATCTCTACAATCCCATCAAACATTTGGATGGAATGGCCTTGCTGTCGAATATGCACTAAGGACATCAATCTTCTCTGCAACTCTGGAAGATAGAGAACGATCTTTAATATGAAATCATGGAATCTAGGAAATTTAAGCCTGATTGAGCCAATTCCTTGTGGTTTGAGGCTTTATTTATTTGCAAA
>BSBM01001238.1:0-140000 GCA_027924585.1 Larix kaempferi | reverse complement strand
TATAGGGAGGTTGATACTCAGTATTATCAATCTGAGTGAGGTACTTCAACAACACTAAGCACTGATCACCGACTTGCCATCCCCTGGGTAGATAATACTTAGTCTGAACCTGCCTTGGTATTTATCTCTTAAAATTCTATCTAATTGGCCCTCATAGATCGATGCAGGGAATGAGTATTGATGGTGGTATTCATTCTGTGTATAATTCTGATATTTACTGTGAATTTTGACACAAAAAACCGTCAAGAATGGAATAAATTGGAAATCGATCCTCATAAATATGCTAGGCCTGAGATTCCTTGAAGTGCGTTGCAGTTCAATATTAGTAGTTTTCTATGCAAAAATAAGTGCTTCTCTTTATTTCTCTCATCACTTACACTTGCAAATATTCTCTTTATTTTTTTTAACTTCCAGATGTAGTCTAGGGTTACCAAGCCTTGAATACTTTAATACTCAGAGGATTTAATGCAACCTATCTCCTGCAAAAGTTGAACCTTGCATAAATTATGAATTATGTCAATAGTAATTTGGGGGAAATCATCCATGTTCCTAGATGCATGCAAGACATGGTACCTAGATACCATCATGTAGAGAGCCTCACCATCCCTGATGCATTTCCATCACAGCGAGTTGGCTGTTGACTTTACTCTAAGGTCTTATGTAATGAACAATTAATTCATGTTCCAATATCATGAACCATTTGTCAATACATCATGTTCTGATGAAGTTTTCAGGGTATAAATTAACTCTTGCATGGAGCAAATGGGGGGTGTCAAACAAAATTGTTACTCGATTATAAGTGTTCTAATACAATGCATTGAGAGAATCCACTCGACCTTGAGGTGTCCACCAATCGATATATATTCTGTTTTAGTTAGGTTTCATTAAACATCGGACCTCCTCCGAGTCTAGTCCTAATCTTAGCTGAAAAGATATATACCTCACTTTATTGTTCAGGTGCATTGACTATCGCTGGATTATTCTTACCCCTACCCAATCTATATAGAATGTCAAACTAGAAGAATCAATCATTAATCCTCTGTCACTCACTAAACATGCTAGTTTTGTCTAGCAACCTTCTCAACAAGCCTTGATGATTGCTCAAGTTCTACTAATTTATGAGCCACCTACTCAGTTGTTTTCACAAGACATGCCTTATAAAAGGATAAAAAAAATCAAAGTAGATCATATATCCATAGATCATCCATAAATCCATAGATCATGACACATGCCCTAGGGAAGGAAATTTCCATGATTAACATATGGGATAGATGTTGAGCTTTAGGTCACCAAGGATGTTCCTCTAGGACTATGGTAAGCTTCAAATCTAAAAACTAGGGTTTTAAGATAACAACATTGTTTCTATGGCTGGTTGACTATGCATAGGGCCTCAGAGCATGACATAATCCTTCTAAAAAAGTTTTCAACTAAGGAATGTCATTTGGGACCCATGGGATGCCTTTAATTCTAATTTCATTTCTCCTTCAGGTAGTATTGTTGATGTATTTGTAACTTCGGAAGATATTCACTTGTATATTGCATTTGTAATTTATTTTATATCCAATAGAGATGTATTATTCCTCTGATTGGAAGTGTCGTCATTTGTATTGAAAAGTGTCACAAGTTACATTGCAAGTGTCGTCATTTGTATTGATGGGTTATTAGACCACCAGTGTGGGGTCGTCCCTAGTTAGTACATGTGGTTGGGTTATTAGACTTGAGTAGCAAGTCGGCCCCAGTGAGTTATTGGCAGGTCAAGTCAGTGTATAAATAGAGAGGTTGTGTCTCTCATTTATCTCATTCACTCACGACTCAAGCTCGCATAGCTAAGAGAGAAAGTGGTGCACTTGTGGAGGAGGAGGAGCATCTGCTAGAGACATCTTATTGGGTTTGATCCTTGTGATCTTGGTTTGTGGATTATCTTATCTCTGAGGAAGTTGCGGGGTTTTTCACCTTCTTGGTTTTCCCCAGTGAAACTCTATGTCTCTTGTGTGATTGCTATTGTGTCTATGATTGATATGCTGTAGATATGTTGTACATGTTATTCTCTTAGTGATCCTGAATGATAATGAAATGAAATTATCGAAAAATTAACATGGTATCAGAGCTGACCTAAGAAGAAGGCACTGTGCAGATGCGGAAGCTAGGGTTTCTTAATATTTGGGTTTCTCTCCACAGATCATCAAAGGAAGGAGGATAGATTGAGTCTCCTAGCAAGGGCACATCTTTTTGTCAAGACATAATTAAATTCTGAGCATTTTCAGTTTTTGACCTAAACATTAGGGTTTCTACAAAAATTGGAATTTATGAAATCCGAGACCATGGCTGGAAGCTCCTATGAAAAATTGAAGTTTAGAGCTTTGGATCGAACTTTTTGGTTGGGTGAAGCTCCAGGAAATTCAAACCCTAATTTAGGGTCTTGTCTAGTGAATCTGAAAGTTTCATAAGCAATTTTGAGGGGTGAAACTTTGCAGAATTCAAATTCTGAGTATACCAGCTTGACCAACTCAGCAAGGCGCATCTTTCTATCCTTTCAGAAGTTTGAAATTCAAATTTTGAATTTTTAGGGTTTCTCTAACAAACCCTAATCCAGCTCCAGATCCAGTTTTCAGCAAATCAAGTGGTAAGACCTAAATCTTTTCTATTTCCATTTGAAGTACTCTTTAAGATGTCTCACACACCAAGCTTGAGGATAAGCTTGAAGGGGTTGATAAATTCCGATCCTGGAAGTATAGGATTGGGTTAATCCAAGAAGAAAATGAGTTGGACACTTACATAAGTGAATAGGTCCCTATCCCAGAGGGAGAAGAGGCTAAGGCCTTACACAAGAAGAATATGGTGAAGGCTAAGAGAATCATTGCTGATTCTATAAAGGACCATCTCATACCCCATGTGTCTTCCCTAAAGACACCTAAGGAGATGTTTGATTCCATGACCAAATTGTTTGAAGGAAAGAACATAAATCAAAAGATGACTCTGTCGAACCAGTTGAAAGGGGTAAAGCTTTAGAATGGAGAGACCATTCAATCCTACTTCTCTAAGGTCTCTCAAATCAAGGAACAACTTGAAGTTGTGGATGAAGTAGTGGAGAATGGTGAAATTGTAATGACCACATTGAATGTCCTACCTAGGTCATGGGACTCCTTCATCCAAGGAATTTGTGCAAGAAGGAAACTGATCTCCTTCAGTAGACTATGGGAGGAATTTTCACAAGAAGAAGCTAGGCTTGTGGCTCGAGAAGAAAATATGGGAAATGAAGATCAAGCTCTCACAGCACACCAACAACATAAAGTTCAAGAGGGAGCATTCTCATCCCAAGAAATCTTCTTACCATTATAAAGATACAAAACATCTAAGATGTTTTACATGTAATGAGAAGGGACAGTTTGCCTCAGATTGTCCCAAGAACAAAAAGAACAACAACAACAACAACTTCAACAAGAAGAAGAAGGGCAGCAAGAAGCGATATCATGCTCATGCTGCTGAGGATGATGAACCACCCAAGAAGAAGGCTAGAGCAGAAAGTGATGACTCATCAAGTGAAGATGAATATGTTCTAATCTTTGTTCTCACAGGTACTATCTCTCATGGATGTGATGATTGGCTTATTGATAGTGGGGCTTCCAAACACATGACTGGGTTTAAAGAATCCTTTATAGATCTATCTGAACATGAGTCAGCTCATAAAGTGAAACTTGGGGATGACTATCAATATCCTATCAAAGGAAGTGGTGAAGCCTCCTATAAACTAGACTCTGGGAAGTCTTCGAAAATGAAAGAATTTTTATTTGTACCTGGGCTCAAGAAAAATCTCCTATCCATATCATCTTTGGATACAAAAGGAACTAGAGTTGCATTTGTGGATGGCCAAGTACTCATGTGGCCAAAGGGTAAGACCATAGATGATGCAGTAGCGATTGGAGAGCAAGAGGGAGGACTGTAGAAATTGAAGGGGCAACCTGAACATGCCATGGTACATGAATCCATGGATCCAAGTGAACTTTGGCATAGAAGGCTTGCTCATGTGCACTATAGAGCACTTCTGATTGCAAGCAAAGTAGTAGAGGGTCTTCCTGAAA
Source organism: Larix kaempferi (assembly GCA_027924585.1). Classification (NCBI taxonomy): domain Eukaryota; kingdom Viridiplantae; phylum Streptophyta; class Pinopsida; order Pinales; family Pinaceae; genus Larix; species Larix kaempferi. Next base: position 135,921 of record BSBM01001238.1, on the reverse strand, counting down.
TCCAATCTAAGCATGAAGGTGTTTGCAAAGGATGTGCAAAAGGAAAGAAAACAAAGACGAAATTTCCAAGCAGTGAAAGAAAAGCAAAAGCAATTTTGGAGATTATCCACTCTGATGTATGCGGACCAATGTCATCTAGTTCTCTGAGTGGGTATGTATACTATGTTTCTTTCATTGATGATTTCTCTAGGAAGACTTGGGTTTATTTCTTGAAGAATAAAGATGAAGTGTTTGATAAGTTCAAGGAATTCAAAGCCTTGATAGAAAATCAAATAGATAAGAATATTAAGACCTTCAGATCCGACAATGGTGGAGAATTCACTTCAGGTGATTTCAAGAAGTTATGCAGTGATTCAGGGATTAAGAGGGAGTTGACTCCTCCCTGCAATCCACAACAAAATGGAGTTGTAGAAAGGAAGAATATGACTATCATGGAACCAACACGGGCAATGCTTCATGACCAAGATATGCCTATGCATCTATGTGCAAAAACAACTAGGACAGCTGTATATGTGCAGAACAAAAAACCTCACAAGATACTTGACAACAAGACACCAGAAGAAGTATTCTCTGGTAAGAAACCTGAAGTTAGCCATCTCAGGATATTTGGCTATCCAATATACACACACATTCCAAAGGAAAAGAGGAAAAAGATAGATCCTTCAGGAAAGAAGGGCATCTTTGTGGGTTACAATGAAAGATCAAAGGCTTACAAAATATACTTTCCAGGGTTCAAGAAAATTGACATCAGCAGGGATGTAACATTTGATGAAAACTTAGCATACATGAAATCGAGGAAGACACCTGTTGAAGACCATGAAGAACCAAAGGTAACCAGATTTCAAGACACCACTATGAATGAAGCAATTCCAGAAGAAGATCGTGAAATTTAATATCCACAAGAACATATAGATCCACCCCGTGAGAAGAAATCTCACAAGAGGAAACCTACATGGGCTAGAGAGCTCATTCAAGATGCAGAAAGGTATGGCATTCCAGAAGAAGAACACAGAGAAAGGAAGAGGACTAGATCACATACCAGCTATGTTTCCTTACTCTATGATGTTATGAACAAAGAACCTTCCAGTTATGAAGAAGCAGCAGAAAAGAAAGAATGGAAGGATGCCATGGTCGAGGAGTACCAGATGATCATGAAGAATGATGTTTGGGATGTGGTCCCAAGACCTGAAGGGAAGTCTATTGTGACTTCCAAGTGGATCTATAAGCTCAAGCATGCTGCAGATGGTAGCATAGAGAAATACAAGGCGAGGTTTGTAGCTCGTGGCTTCTCCCAGAAAGAGGGAATAGACTATGAAGAGACTTTTGCTCCTATATCCAGATACAATTCCATCAAAACAGTACTTGCTCTGGATGTAGTGATGAAGTGTAAGATACACCAGATGGATGTCAAGATAGCTTTCTTGAATGGTGTAGTAGAAGAGGAAGTGTATGTAGAGCTGCCACTTGGTTTTGAAACACATGACAGGGAGTCATATGTGTGCAGGTTGAAGAAATCCCTGTATGGCTTGAAGCAAGCTCCTAGGACTTGGTATGGTAGGATGGACAGTTTCCTATCCAGTTTGGGATTTACTAAGAGTAAAGAGGATTCAAACTTTTACTACAAGGTTGAGGAAGGCAATCCTGTGATACTACTACTGTATGTGGATGGCCTGTTTGTTATAGGGGAGGATGGGTTGATTGCCGACACCAAGAGGAAGTTTGCAGTTGAGTTCGAGATAAAGGACTTGGGGATGATTCACTACTTTCTAGGCATGGAGGTGTGGCCGAGTGCAGATGGAATCTTCCTTGGACAAGGGAAGTATGCAGTAGAGATCCTGAAGAGGTTCGGGATGATGAACTGCAAGGCCATGGCCACACCTATGGAATCGAACCTGAAGCTTCTATGTGATGCTTCATCTGAGCTGGTTGTTGTCACTATGTATCATCAAATGATTGGATCCTTGATGTACCTGACGAACACGAGACCAGTTATTTTCTTTGCGGTGAACACATTGAGCCAGTTCCTGACGGATCCAATAAGTGTTCACATGGTTGCTGTAAAGCATATTCTGAGGTACCTGAAGGGTACGGTTGATTATGGGCTCAAGTATGATGCGAATCAAAAGTTTAACCTAGAGGGTTATGTTGACTCAGATTGGGCAGGCAGTGCTGCAGATAGAAAGAGCACTTCTGGGTGCTGCTTCAGTATGGGATCAAGTGTGATCTCTTGGTTTAGCAGGAAGCAGTCCTGCGTAGCACTGAGTACAGATGAAGCAGAGTATGTTGCATCTTGTTCGTCTAGTTGTGAGGCAGTATGGCTGAGGAAGCTACTGTATGAGTTATTTGATCTCCAGTTGGATGCTACTGGTATCTTTTGTGACAACCAGAGTTGTGTGAAGCTGTCTGAGAACCCCGTGTTCCATGACAGGTTGAAGCACATTGAGATCAAATACCACTATATCAGGGATATGGTGCAGAGAGGAGTAGTGAAGCTCCCGTATGTTGCGACGGATGAGCAGGTTGCAGATGTGTTGATGAAACCACTAGATAGAGTGAAGTTTCAGTACTTCAGAGAGAGGCTTGGTGTTCATCAGATTGAAGATAATTCGAGGAAGAAGTAATGGGACACATTTGCAGGAGCCATTCCAAGAATGGTGAGAGGAGCATCCTTCCCATTGCTGTGGATGTAAGCGCTGTGTGATGAGCATTAGGGCGATGCTCTAGTTACTACTTTGGACATGCATCGGTTGTATGCTTTGTATGATCAGTTGGATCATGTATATATATATGCATCAGGATGATGCAGTGACAATGATCAGGATGATCATGTGTGATGAGTATCAGGATGATACTATGGATGATATGCATCAGGATGATGCTATGATGATGATCAGGATGATCATATGTGATGATATGTATCAGGTGGATGCATTGCATAATCAGTTGGATTATGTGTGATGCGTTTCGAAGATACAGATGCACATGGGATTTTCGGACATGGTTGTAGATGTTTTCTCCCATGGTCGCGCTGTAATTGCAAGGCTTTTTCGACATGGTTGCAGATGTTTTCTCCCATAGTCGTGATGTAATTGCTGGAGCCATTCTCACATGGTGGTAGATTTGTTCTCCCATGGTGCAGATGTAAGGGTTGGAGCCATTCTCACATGGTGGTAGATGTGTTCTCCCATGGTGCAGATGTAAGGGCTGGAGCCATTCTCACATGGTGGTAGATGTGCTCTCCCATGGTGCATATGTAAGGGCTGGAGCCATTCTCACATGGTGGTAGATTTGTTCTCCCATGGTGCAGATGTAAGGGGTGAAGACATTTTTTCACATGGTGGTAGATGTGTTCTCCCATGGTGAAAAAATAAGGGATGGAGCCTTCCTCGAATGGTGGTAGAAGTGTTCTCCCATGTCGGTGGTGTAAGTGCTGTGTATGTGCATCTGGGCTATGCTTCCTGGACGATGAGATGAGATGATCAGTATGATCATGAGTATCAGGATGATACTCCATGGTCATGGACAGGTTGTGCAGTTGCATGTAAAATATCCTGGGAGATCCGATAGGTTGAGCAGTGAGCTCGTAAAAGTCCTAGGATGCTCTTTCGAGGTTTTGTTGATGCACGTAATAAGTCCCGAGGACTCCACAGTATGGCCAGTGATGATGAATACCTACAGGAGGATAGGCCTACATCCAACATGAAAAAGGGTTGTCTCTGTAGAACATCCTATGACGAGAAGGATTCAGAGATAGGCCAGTGATCGAGATGTCAAGTATAGCAACAGTGATGATGATGATGCTCCGTGATCCAGTGATGATGATCCAGCTCCAGAATTGAAGACTTGTGCCAATATGTTTTGATGACATGTGTCTAGATAATACCTTCCTAGTTAAGAGGGAGTGTTGATGTATTTGTAACTTCAGAATATATTCACTTGTATATTACATTTGTAATTTACTGTATATCCAACAGAGATGTATTATTCCTCTGATTGGAAGTGTCGCAAGTTACATTGCAAGTGTCATCATTTGTATTGATGGGTTATTAGACCCCTAGTGTGGGGTCGGCCCTAGTTAGGACATGTGGTTGGGTTATTATACTTGAGTAGCAAGTCGACCCCAGTGAATTATTGGCAGGACAAGTCAGTGTATAAATAGAGAGGTTGTGTCTCTCATTTATCTCATTCACTCACTACTCAAGCTCACATAGCTAAGAGAGAAAGTGGCGCACTTATGGATGAGGAGGAGCATCTGCTAGAGACATCTTATTGGGTTTGATCCTTGTGATCTTGGTTTGTGGCTTATCTTATCTCTGAGGAAGTTGTAGGGTTTTTCACCTTCTTGGTTTTCCCCAATGAAACTTTGTGTCTCTTGTGTGATTTCTATTGTGTCTATGATTGATATGCTGTACATGTTATTCTCTTAGTGATCCTGATTGATAATGAAATGAAATTATCGAAAAATCAACAAGTATAGATGGTTTGTTTCTCCTTGGGGTAGTATAGATGGTATGTTTCTCCAACATGGAAAATTGTTGGCTAATCGTTTCTCCTTGGGGTTGCTTCTCTTTTTAAAAGGTGGAGTGTCCACATCCTACTACATTTCCAGTTCTCTGTTACATGGCTTAAGTTTATCTTTTTTCTATTGGTGGGCCCATTTGGAAAACAAGAAAGTGCTGCAAATATCTCAAGTTAAGTGCTAGTGAGGGTCGAGTTTCTCCTTGGTGGATGATAATAAAAAACAATCACAGTTTCATATGCTTAGATTACTCATTGCTTTCAAATATGTGTGAAGAAGATAGCTCCAGTGGACATTTCCAGTCATTTTTTAGTGCTGAAGTGCTCTCCTGTAGAAGCACGTTGAGAATGAAAGGAAACAACACCTACCACAGTCCCATTGTTATGATTACATCGGCTACTGTTTGAGAGAAGTCGTGGATCACTTATAGACTTGATAAGTTGTCTTGCATCATTCTTCCTATTAACTAAACATGGCATGTCACCAATTACTTATAATCATCATTTCAAGGCATGTACACCATTTTCTAATTAAATGTTCAGATCTGGTGCATTTCTTTAAAGTCTTTTCCTAGTGTTAAATTTTTGTGCTATGGAAGTTTAATATCTTAACAAATGACATACATTCCCACATGAGAGCATGCAATGAAACCATTACACATCAAAATCCTATGTTTCCAAACCACTAAGTATCTACAACAGTTAGATAACAAAGTGTTTAAAGAATATCCAAGTCTGATTTATCAGCAGTCAGTTACAATATAGTTGGGTGTAATATGACAAGCAATTAAAGTAAAAAACAATCATTGAAACTTAATGTTCATATTGGATAGACAAACATCTAGATGAGCAGTGGCGTGGGTGATATCCTTAATCCATCTTCTATATTTGACCTTGTTAAATGGTGCCAAGTTATATGGTAAATCACAGTGGGATGCTTCTCCTTAGTTTTCCGCTGAAAGTTCTTCACAATCAACTAATCAATATACCTGAAGAAGATCCTATCACCTACAGGACTTTGGGTGATGTTCTACAAGTATGCCTTATGAATTTATCCTCCATTATATCCTGGATTATTTATGATAACAAGCTGCAAAATATGTAGGCATTTGTTGTTGTTACAAGAGCTCAAAATAATTCCCAGAATGACCTTGACTACTGTGCATTTGATGCACTGGTAATTTAAGGGGTTAATGTTGCTTCTCTCCTTGACTAATATCTAGGACCCCATTATCTACCTGCATCTGCATTCTCGGCACCATAAATTGGCCTTACTAATATGTATTGTTTTGAAATAGCAGGAAAGGAAAAACAAACCCAAAACAAAAAAATTCAATTAGTAAAAGGGTTAGGGTTGGAAATAGTGGGTAGTCATGTTCACGGGGGTATGCTCAAATGGAAATCGAGCCTACACGTAGCTCCATTTTAAAAATGGCTAACACTTCCTCTAGCATATGGAGGTTAAGTGCCGGATTTTCCTATTGTGGCAGATCATTGTCTTCAAGCTCATGTATTGGAATCATATCGAAGAGCATTCGAAATGAGGAATTATCAGAATTCCAAGAGGCTTGCAAATTACTACAAGGATAATTCAAATTGATTAGAGTGGGATCAAGACATCTTGAGCATCTGAATTGGCCACTAAACCATTGGTTATGCCAACATTTAGTTAAGAGGGTATGATTGAGAAATCAATACATTTTCTAGACATGTTGATGGATTTGTTGCATTATCCTTCAAGAGTTGTCAATTTATAAACATTAAGAGTCACCATTGGGATATCATCAAGAGAGATTCATAGATAAATTCCTACTGTATAAAAAAAATGAGCACCCAATTTCTTGAACTTGGTCAATTTGGTTGCTTTTACCCCATGCCTCAGTTGTAGAACATTAACTATCCCTCCTTCAAGTGAATACTAATTTTCTTATATAAATCAAATAAATACCCCATGGGGAGTCTTGGGTGATTTCGTTTTGCATTTTGGATTGGGTGATCATATCTACATCCAAATCTCCATAAGTTTTGGATTTTTGTTATAGCCAAGAAAGAAGCATTTGCATGACATGCCTAAAAGCTTAAGTTGCTTTTCCTTGGGTAGGTGATCCATAAGCATTATTTCCATAGCCAAACATGCACAAATGCTTTGCAAATGGTTTCATGCCAAGAATATCATCACAACCCAAGCCAAAACTCAGTTGAAGCTATTAGGTGTTGTAATGAACATGCAAATTTGCTTTGCTCTAACGCACAACACAAAACTTTGCAACTCAATATCAACAATGCTAATTGCAATAACACCATTTCCATAGGATTACCTTTCCAAAGTGACCAATCAAGGCTATTTACAAATGAACCGCAACTATGCTTGATCATCTAATGCAACATAGGTCCTAGTCAATTGTGTCATTTGGAATGCATTTGCTTTAAGAAACCCCAATTTCTCCTACAACTAGATGTAGAGCAAGTGCCCCCACCATATGCCTCACATAGTACATAAATTGCTATTTTTTTATTTTTTTTTTCCATGTGGTTCACTTTAATCGGCTTAGCCGACCGCTACATCCATGAAATAATTTCCGACGGACCCGCCCCGAAGGGGTTTCCGCCCTGCAGCCGCTGCGTGCCTAACCCCAAGAGAGTCTATGAGGATGGATCCCGTGACCTCGCATGCTGGGAGGCCTAACTTCCGAGAACTCAACCGATCGAGCTAACTCTTGGGGCTTCATAAATTGCTATTTATTTAAAAATAAACAAATTAAAATTAAAATTTTAAAAAGAATGATAATTTCACTTATATCTTGTTGCCCAATTTCTTTCTAGAAATTTCAACATTTCCTATGTTTGATACTATTTAATGGAATACTATCTTTTCCCCAGTCACTTGTTTCCATTGGATCTTCTTTGTTTCCTCCTCTTATGTTTGTAGCAAAACAAAATTCATTACAGAAAATCCAGTTTTAAAATTCCAAAATTGCATGTAGATATGATCTATGTTTGTATCTGTTGCATGTCAAGTTTTGTTGTGAACCCTCCATTGAACTTAACATATTTGTTGATTATAAGCTTGCACTCTTGCACATCCAAATCTCTATAAGTTTTTTTATTTTTGTTATAGCCAAGAAGGAAACATTTGCATGACATGTCTAAAAGCTTAGGTTTCTTTTCCTTGGGTAGGTGATCCATAAGCAGTGTTTCCATAGCCAAACATGCACAAATGCTTTGCAAATGGTTCCATGCCAAGAATATCATCACAACCCAAGCCAAAACTCAATTGAAGCTAGTAGGTGTTGCAATGAACATGCAAATTTTCTTTTCTCTAACGCACAACACAAAACTTTGCAACTCGATATCAACGATGCTAATTACAATAACACCATTTCCATAGGATTACATTTCCAAAGTGACCAATCAAGGCTATAGTACATAAATTGCTATTTATTTAAAAATAAACAAATTAAAATTAAAATTTTAAAAAGAATGATAATTTTACTTATATCTTGTTGCCCAATTTATTTCTAGAAATTTCAACATTTCCTATGTTTGACTCTATTTACTGGAATACTATCTTTGCCCTAGTCACTTGTTGCCATTGGATCTTCTTTGTTGCAAATCTGCCCAGAACATGACCGGAAGAGATAGGTCTGCCATTGATGGATATAAGGATGGATATAAGGATGGAATGGAGTTGTCCTATGTTCATTTGATAGAGATGTGCTATAATTCCCTTACACAATTTAGCTTATTAAGATTTATTTAAGCTGAATCTCTAACTTCTATCATGATGACACTTATTGACTCAACATGTAGACTAAAAAACTCAATTGATACAACTACGTAGACTCTACACTTAATGCCTGCAATTCTTGAGGTTTTCATCTTTTGGTGACTATGCACAATATCACAATGTCATGCTTAGGCTTGCTAAGGTTTAAACAATGTCATGCATTTTACTCATTAGAAGTAGAAGAAAGTTATTGTTGGGTTAATTTTATCTGAAAGAGTAGTTATAGTTTGAAAGAAATCTCTCCTTACCTTATCTAGCATTCATTGAAAGGAAAGGATTATTTGATTCATATTAATTTGCATGGTTTCAGTCAGTCATCACACTACGAGTTGCACTTCCATCACTCGACTGAGTAATACAACCATTAAAATTTAACTCACTAACTCAACGCACTTTAACCTCGCTTGAGGATAACAAGAATTTGGTAGTTAGGTAGGACACCGGGGATATGCATCCAAATAATTCCCCCTTGTCATTTTCATCCGAGACATAGTTTTTGTCCTCTAGGGTGCTAAAATCCTCTAGTATTTATTGACACGGTCATCGACTAGTTTGTGGAGGGGCCTCCCATTTTTTCGAGGGTAAGCCGCGAGGACTGATTCCAGATGGACTTTGTGGAATGTCGCACTCCACTTAGCTTCTAAGGATATCTATCCATTGTCTTCCTTGTACTCTACTGTATAGGTGATACGGGGGCTCAAAGACAGAAGTGCCATTTAACCTTCTCCGACGTGTCATGAACGAGGTAGCCTAGTAACTTTTATTCTAGGTCTCTTTTGCCCAGGATCCCTTTCGGTAGAGGGATATCTTTCCACTTCGGTCTCTCATTTCGTATTTTTTGACTTGGATTTGATCACCTTGTGAAGGATACGATTTGTCGTGGTCTCCAGCTCCTAGTTAGGAAGTTTGCTTGCAATTCCACCTTTTTAGAGGGTCTTTTTATTTTTAGTGCTGCTTGTTGGAATTATGACTACTTTTGTTTCAGCTCGCTTATTGTGACATCGGTCCCAGTACAGTTTTTTGAGCTTGCTTTTTTGGCCTGTGAGCCTTGTCTTTTCCTAGCTCCCCTTCTGCACGCTCGGTTGCTTTAGGGTTGTTGAGTTCTTACACGGTCAGTTACCAATTATCTAATGATGTGTGATGTCTTCTTCTCCTAGGTCCTCGAGATGGTTGAGTTAGATGGTCTTCTCAAGGGACTGGACACCCCTTGATGGAGCCACTAACACTTTACCTTAGGAGTAGTCTAGAGGACCACGTGATCACATCATCCGTGTGGAATTTTCCTTTTACTATGATGATGGAATTTTGGGTTATATGGAACACTGGTACATTTGAGAGAGAGATGATTGGTTGTGCCCCACCTTGGTTGATTGAATTTTGGTCCTTTCATTTTGTTGATAATATTTTTGTGGTACCTTTCCTTTTACCTTTTAGGTCTCTTACTCATCTTTGGTTATATTTTGATTTGTACCACCTTATATGTTTTTGGTCTTATGGGTACTATGCTAGTTTGTCCACATTTGAGGTACACTCCCTTTGTCCAAATTGTTATAGTCTTTATACCCACTTCGTACCACCCTCCAGACCTTAGTGAGGAAGATTTCTTGCTATCATACCTTTCAAAGGTCCTATTTTAGTTACAAGAGGTAGTTACAAGGAGCTATTGCTTATATTTGACATTATTTGAACTTCCATCACTTTGGCATGTAAAATAACAGGTAGTTACAAGGAGCTATTGCAATATATATTTGACCTTATTTGTACCTTCCCCACAATGGCTGATTTACTTTTGGTCCTTACACCCTGTTGTTTATTGGTCTTGTGGTACCTTGTCCTTTCATTTTGGTCATTTCATTTTTTTTGTGGTACCTTGCCTCTTACCTTTTGGTTCTTTTACTCATCTTGAGTTATCTTTTGATTTGTACCACCTTTTATGTTTTTGGTCTTGTGGGTATAACTATGGTAGTTTGTCCACATTTGAGGTAGTACAACCCCTTAGTCCCCAGGGTTATGAGTCTTTATAGCCACTCTTTTCTTTTTGACTTGTACCTTACTCATTGGTCTTGGTACCCTTTGGTTGGTCCTTATACCTTACTGGAGGCTGTGAGTCTCTTTGGCCTCAGTCTGCTGGCTTTCATCTCATCTTTATTGTGATTGCACTGATCCTTTTGACTATCATTGAATTTGTTTGATTGACCGTACCATAGCCCAGTCATCTCTCTCTCTCTGGTTTGTACTAACCCTATAATAGGGTCACTTGGTTCCTAGAGTTGACTGGCCTCTAAGAGGCACAGTCATTTCTGAAAGTAAATTTTCTGAGTATATTACAGGAAACGTCTACACCCAGGTAATCAAATATTTGTTGGTAAATATTTTTAAGAGTGGTGGAACTCCTCGATTGAACTTGTGAGGAAAACTATTTTGGAGAATAAGTGTCCTGACTATGGGACAACAACAAATATCTATTCAACAACATATGACATATTATGGGCACTAGGTGGGAAAATAATTATAAACCTTCAATTACCAAGTACTATAGTGATGAGTGACTTAATGAAAACAATGCAAATTCCATCATTTAATAGGATATATTAGGACAAAGCCATCCTTGAGAGGTGGAGAATGGATTTGTAGATTTTTCCACTAAACTTGAGGGATTTAGATGTTACAACATGATAGGGACATCGGACTAAGAAGGTATATGATTAATGGGAAACACATGGGGTAGCATACAATATTTTACAATAATTCATCACAAGGTTCCTTTCTTAGGTTAGATCATCCTTTTGTTACAAGAGTGTTATGATATCTCATCATTCAGTATGTACTTTGCATGCATGCATGAATCTGCATGCATTGCATGCATCTACCTGCTGCCCAGTCACCAGTTTGATGCCTCCAGCACCTAGTACCTAGTCTGCCAGCACCCGAGAGCTTCCTTCCACTCAGTTTTAGCCCTCCTAGTGCTTAGTGCACCCAGCATGCACCTACCACCTGAGAGGGGTGCCTTTTCTCACCTACCACTCTAGTTCACTTAAGTTAACTAGTTTTCTTTCCTTGATTTGAGGCTAGAATGAATCCTAATTGTTGTTATAACTTCGATGGACCTCCGATGAGACTTGAATACCTATTCTGAGTTCATTTAACTCCTCATGTGCCCTCCACTGAGCCTCCTTCCCTACATTAGTGCCATTACTATCAGTTACACTTATTACACTCAGTTAGACTCAGTTTGACACTTGGCTGACAGTTACGTGTGCATTGATGACCACCACTGATTGATGATGAGGAATCCTAGTTGGAGCCAAGCTATGCCATGCAGTATATTTGAATGACCTCCTTGGATAATTCAAATTGCTCACTCATTGTGATAGTATTGTATTGTAATTCTACTATTCTGGATTATAGAGCACTGATGCATCTCTCTTGCACAGTTTTTACTCCAATTTGTTTTACATCATTGTGATTGATTTACTTGTTCAATAGATCTGCTGTGACTAATTTTACATGGTATCAGATCCATAGCAGGGACAAAAGATCTCTCTTCTACAGGTGTTCTACATGAAGAATTGAGTGAATTTGCTCAAAATACTGAAGCCTGGCATGCAAAATCTCATGTGCATTCGCTCATGTGCATGCAAAGCTGAAATATCTCTCCAATACCACTCCAGAAGCTTGAGTTTTCCACAGAATTCCTGGAATTGATACATTGGATCTTCAAGCTTGCTTGATCTCCAATCCTAGGTGTGATTCAAGTCTAAAAGGGTGGATTGTTCAACCTTACTGTTCTTGTTTTGATTGTGATTTGCAAGTTAATCATCTCCATCAAGTGCATTCGCTATCATTGAGATGGATTCTTCTTCTTCAAAGCTAATCACTCCCTTCAATTATTTTGAATGGAAGAATGACATGGAGATTATGTTGCGCTCAAAAGGGTACTACAGAGTCACCATGGGCCTCGAATTTGAGTCCAATACTCTCATTGAAAAATCCAAACACTTCAACAAATTGGATAAAGCATATGGTCTTCTTTGCCTCAATATTTCCAAGGATATTCACTTTCACCTCAGTGGATTGACTACTCCAAAGGCAGTATGGGAGCAACTAGAAAATCTTTTTGGAAAGAAAGATGACATGCAGTTTTTTCAATTGGAAAATGAATTGATTGCCTTGAATCCTGAGAATTTCGAGACCATCAATGATTTTTTCACAAGATTCACGCATTTGTCTTTGCAATTGAAGAAAAATGGATTTGTCAAAGAAGATAAACAATTGATCCTCTCTATTCTTTCAAAACTTGGTAAAGATTTCTCGGTATTTGTCTCTACTTTCAATTCTGGCCGGCTAACTACCCCGAATTGGAATATGCCTACCTTGAATGCCTTCATTGAGTCCATTACCAAAGAGAATGATAAGCTAATTCAAATGGGGTCCATAAGCTCCAAAGATTCAACCCTCTTTTTTGGAGGATCCAATAATTCGAATGGAAAAGGGAAGAAAAAGAAAGAGAAGCCCAAATTCGAACCATCCAAGCAAAGAGAGAAAAGCAAACCATCGGATGCACCATCCGGTTCAAGGAACAAGCAAAAGGGTAAAGAGGGTAAAGAAAAATATAAATGTTCATATTGCAACTGTGGCTTTCATCCTGAAAGTTCATGCATGAAGAAAACAATAGATCAAATGGCCCTCCTTTTGGAAAAGAATAACATAACTCTTCCCGACGATTCACAGAAGAAGGATAGAAATGATGATCATAAAAGAGGTCAAGCACTCATGGAAACTATTTCAAAACCCACCACTCTACTGATAGATTATGGTGCCTCGAATCATATGGCTGCAAATATTGACTCCTTTTCTTCATTTGATCCAAACAGCTCAATCCCCATCCATTTGGGAGATGACTCAAAAATTTCTTCAAAGGGTAAAGGTACCATCCATTTAGAGCATGGAAGTTTTCAGAATGTTCTTTATGTGCCTTCCTTGGATTCAAATCTACTTTCTGTGTATCAAATGACACACACTGGTGCACCAAAGCAAGTTACATTCAACCCTAACAAAGTTGAAATTTCTGATATTTAAAGTGGAAGACTTATTGCAGTCGGAAAGGAAAACCATACTACAAAATACTATGAGTTTTCTCACTTTGTGCTGCTTGAAAATCCCACTGCTCTTCTCACTCATGGAAATGAGGTTAGTAGGATTTGGAATGAAAGGTTTGGACACCTTAATTACAAGTATTTTCTGCTGTTACAAAACAAATCCATGGTTTATGGTCTTCCACACCTCCGTTCCTCGAAGGGAATTTGCCCAGGTTGCATCATTGGGAAGCACCCCGAGCACAAGTTCGACCACGGAAAAGCTAGAAGAGCTTCTACTATTTTGGGTCTCATACATTCTGATATCAGTGGTCTGCTTCCAAATATGTCCATGAATGGTTCAAGGTATTGTTGTTGTTGCAGCATCCTTCCCCAAAATTTTAAAGATATTTGGGTCCCCTCCTTCTACACATTTTGTAACAAGTGTTTTCCTTGTCTTTCAGATTTATTTTTCTCTCTAACTTGGCAAAATTTCAACACTTGCTTCCCAAAAATTTTCTCAATTATTTTTTCTAAGGAAAAGTCACCTTTTCTCTTCAGCGCAATTTTTTAGCCTTAACTCATCCGCTTTAGCGCAAATGTTGAGCATAACTCGGCCGTCCTTTGGCGCAATCGCTAATGCTAAATATTCCGCTTGGCGCATTTGATAATCGTAAATCTTCCGCTTGGCGCAAATGTTGAATTTAAGTCGGCCGACCCCTTTTGAAAATCTTAGACCTTTTACCATTCAGCGCGAAATTTTTTACTATAAGTCGGCCGCCCCTTAGCGTGTTTACTAATCATAAGTCTGCCGCTTGGTGCATTCGCTAATGATACGTCGGCGCAATTTTTTAGCCTTAACTCTGCCGCTTTGGCGTGCAATTTTTGACTATAAGTCGGCCACCCTTTAGTGCAATCACTAATGCTAAATCTTCCGCTTGCCGCGATTATTGACTGTAAACTCCATAACCGGCGCATCTTTTTAAATAGAAATCGGTCGCGTTGGCGCAAAGTTCAAACATAAACCGACCGCCTTTAACTAGCGCGAGTGCTAATAATATGTGGGTGCTTTGGCACAGGATCTATGCTTAAAAGCACGCCGACACGAAATTCTCGTAAGTCTTTTCCATGACTCGTCAGTGCATTTGTTTGTTAGCACACATGCTGAGACTAAGTCCTCCGCCTTAGTGCAAAACGTATTCCTATAGCTCCCGCCGTCATAATTGCACGTCGCCCTTGAACGCATCCACCGGTGCAACTCTTGGTGCCGCTCATCAACGCAGAGACTAACACTTAGACCGTCGCTACAGGTGCGGAGCGTAAAGTTACAATCACTATTTTGGCACTGGTCTTAATCTTACGCTCGCCGCTTAGTGCAAATCTTAATCCTACGCTCGCCGCTTGGCACGAAAATCTATTTTTGGTTCATGTGCAACCACGGAGTTGGTAGAGCCATCAATAGGGCCATGTGACATTTTAATTGTGAAAGGTCTCGAGCCCCAGGCTCATAAATTCAATACCTCGCCTTATTAAATGCATAGAACGGGGTTTTCAAAGTCATTCTGCCATCTTCCAAGGATAACAGTGCTCGAACAAAACCACCTTAGAGCATGTGAGAAAGACCTGACAGTTTTGCAGTAGGAACATTATGAATAGCTCTGTTTTATACTTATAAAGACCAGCAACCGTGAAAGAATAACCCAATAAAACCACCCATGTGTTATTAACCTGCATTATTTGTGCGAACTCAATGGTCTCTCTAGGCGCACAAAACATTTTAGGTACTTGCGCATTTCTGTGAATGACATGACACCATTAAATGCTCTAGTTCCTTATTCCTCCATCAGTCCGTCTTGGAATAATGAAACCACAGTGGCTTGTATAGCTTGTTGGCATTTGCATCTAGTATTTCTCATGATTTCCAACTGTGAAATGGTAGCTGCAATTGTGAATTAGTTGATTATTTTGTTAAAATAGCTTCCATATTATGGAAGTGCCATATTCTGAATTTTTCATAACTGTTTTGCTAATGCTTGAAGGCTATCTAGTTAAAATCAACTCTGTCATATTTTATTTCACAGATCTATCAGTTCATTGGCCAGCCCGCTGTGCATATCTACTTTCTGGAAGCAACAGCTCAAAGAATCAGCAGTAGGAGTAGCACAAGTCAAATTAGATATGTGCAAGCATGAGATTGCAGCAAAGGCAACAATATATGTTCAGAGCAAAATTATCTTGAAAAATATCAGTTAATGGGCCACCCATATCCAAAGTGTAGATGGCCAAGCATCCACAAGCGAGCCAGTTGGTGGGGATGAGTCAGCGAGCCAACAAAAGGAAGCCAGATAAAATAGATAAACCATCAAAATTTGTGTTTGTCTTAGTGTGAGAAAAGTTGAATTTCCTTTAATGTATAAATGCTTTAAAAGACAGCTGGATCTATTTTTTGTCTTATATGGGAGGCTCTCCATGAATATGTGGGTTTTGTAATTGTGTACTAAAGGAAAAATTAGAAGGTTCTAGAGTTTAGGGCACACTTGTCAGCTCAAGCAGCAATTTGTAAATTTATAAATAGAAGAATAGAAGAGGAACAGAGGACTTTTTGCAGGTGAAAGAAATTTTCTAGCTGGTACGAATTACTTTGCTACTTGCTCCAAGAAAGGGAATTTTACCTAATGAAATCCTGGAGAGTACGTTTTTGACTGGAAATGTGTATTGAATTCTTGCTGGACTACTCTTGCATCATTCACATAATACAGTGAGATCTTTCTTTGTTGTTATGAATTATTTCTGTGTAATGGATGATCTTTCTCTTTTCTGTACAATGATGTCTCTCTTAAATGAGTAATGGAATGTATTCAGTGAATTAAAGCTATCTTTAATATCTTTTATCTTCTGCTGAGATTGCATCTTTATGATTTAATGGCTATCTGTATGATCTTTAGATATTTCTTTCAGCGTATTGCTCATATTTACGGTTTGCTCCTTGCAAGGATAGATTAGATTTTCTTATACTATTTTAGGTTAATTTAGATTAGTTACTTTCATTTAGCTTAGGGCACTTGCATATCATCTTTAAAATTAAAACATATAAATGGTGGATCGGGCCGCAACCGGTGTAAAGAACAAGAATCTTTAAATCTTACGGTAGCCGGAACAATTAACCGGACGGATTCCCCACACCAAACGGTGAGCGATCTAATTGGGCTTGCTTACCGGGGAGAATCCCTTTCTGATTGATGCTATGATTTCTGAGGCATCAACAGTTTTTGGCCCTAGAAGGAGGGCCTATAGTGCATGGATGACAAAGGAGACTCTTCCTGTCAAGAAGATCCTACTGAAAACCCGCTTGAAACAACAATCCCAGGAAATCAAGAAAATCCCAATTCTGATTCGGAACAACAATAAGCACTATATGTTGTACCTTTTACAGAGGTAGAAGACTTGAGAAGGCACACACGAGCTTATGTTAAACAACTCGGTGGTTTAAACACAATAAATTTTCTCCCTAGAAGAAGAAATCCTAAAAGAGAAAGACAGTATACCCGTGATTCAATTCTGGTGCAGAAATTTGAAGAGCTGGTAGATTTATCTTTGGAAGAGATCACAAAACCTCTGAAAGAAGTCGATTCTGAAGATCCAGAAAATCTTGGAGATATTTTTACTCCAAATAATTCTCCACCTCATTCTCCACATGATTCTCCACCCAATTCTCCACATAGAGCCATGGCTGTACCTGCTTGGAGAGCAAGGGGAGCATTAAATCTAGTTGGACCATTCCACAATCTGCCTAAAAATTCAGAGAAGGTTTTGCCTAAGTATGACCCAGGTAAAGGCATATCTGTTGAAGATCATCTTAAGAGTTTTTATTTAGCTTTGAATCTTTTAAATATACAGCATGAATATGTAGTCTGTAGGATTTTCCCATACACATTTGAACCGAAAGTTTCTTCCTAGTATTTTAGCTTACAAGCTAGCTCAATTTCCAATTGGGAAGAGTTTGAAAAATGTTTTTTAAAGAAGTATGGGAATCAGAAAACTGTAGCTACACTCATGAAAGAATTATTGTCCATGAGAATGGAAAAAAAAGAAAAGGTTCAAGACTTCAACCAAAGGTTCACTATGCTCTTGAATAATTTCAGCGAAGCAACTAAACCTGTAGAAGAATCTTTAGTTGAATATTATACAACAGCACTTGAAGTCCCCATGGCAATGTTCATCAAAAGAGCTAAGAAGACCACCCTGATAGAAAATTTCGAAGAAGCTAGGAAGGTGGAAGAAGAAGCAGACATCATTTCTAAACATGCTTTAGATGCAGAAACAAAGCCAGCAACTAATAGAAAACCCATGCCGCTTACTAGGAATAAAGAAGAGTCATCGGCGGACATAGAAAACGTAGTTACAATGATGCAGAAATCGTCCAATAAAATTGTATATCTTGAGAAAGATAAGGTAGCTAGTACATCTAGGAAGCCTTTCAAACCATTCTACAAGAAGAGAGAAGACAATGACCAGCCTCATCCACCTATGAACAACTCCCCTGTTTTAAATCTAAATGAAATAGGAATGGAACACTTCTGTACCTTTCATCAAGAGCTACACTCTGAAAAGAGCTGCCCACAATGGATTAATTCTATGAGTTTAGTAATGAACCAAATGTTGGATTCACAGATTCTAGATCAAGATGGTCCTCAAGAGGAACAAACCCTTGAAGTAGAGGAACCCTCCCCAGATACCACCATGGTATTATGGGACTGGGTACCTTTAACTGAATTAATAGAAGACAATCCCGTGGAGAGCCCAGTCTCTGCTGTAAACATTAACACTCGCAGTAAAGGTCCCATTGCAGATCCAGTTCCAAGCTCAACTACGCTCAAACCTAAAGCTTCCAAAGAGATACCTAAGATACACATTACAGTTATTCCGCCTCAACCTGAAGCTAACCCAACAGCTACCAAATAGCCAAACATTGACACAACAGTCCAGCAACCATAAGTCACATTGAGCAAGACAGACAATCAAACAAAAGTTGTAAAAGAATGTGATATCGGATATGACATCATTGAAGATATAAAGAAGGTAAAATCAAATGTTTCATTATTCGATATGTGTAGTTTGCCCCAACAATGAAACAAGTTGTTGCGAGCTCTTCAATCCCATCCCAACACTCCATTAACAGACACTCAAGAAGACCCTAAAATTAATGAAGCCAGTATCGGCGGGAAGTCCAAATCCTAGACATTGCCTTTTCTTTTAACTTTTGAAATATTCAATCACAATGTACACAATTGTCTGGTGGATTATGGAGCATCTTCGAATGTCATGCCACTGTCGATCTGTAAGAATATTAACGGTCAACCAATTCCATCTCCCGCTCAGATTATTCAGTTAGATACGACTGCTGTTAAAGTTATTGGGGAAGGATGTGCTCATTAGGTTGTTGGCAGATTCTAGAATATGTCAGTTCATTGATATAATGGTAGTTGACATTCCTGAAGCCTATGGTTTAATCCTAAGCAGGGACTGGTCCACAAAACTAAATGGTTACTTTGCAACTGATTGGTCCCATTTATGGTTACCATATCAGAATAGGCAGAATCAGATTAAAATTTTGAGGGAACCACACATGAAACAAAATGTAACTCAGCTAGAAGGAAAGAACGAAGCTGTAGCCTTCTCATCTTCAGTTTTGGGGAATTATTTCTTAGAAATTGATCTGGGTAATTATCAATCTGAAACTATTAGCCATGAATCAGATAAACAGTCCAATCTCCTTCATTTTTCTCGGACTAATGATATCGATTATAACATAGTTAGCCTAGTCACTGACTTAGACCATAAAGATACTAACTTAGTTAAATCAAATAATGTTTTTTGGACTTTATACTTTGATGGTTCCAAGACTCTAGAAGGATCCGGAGCTGGTTGTATTCTAGTGGATCCTGAAAGTAATAATTACTTCTTTTCCTATAGATTAGAATTTGAGTGTACTAATAACACTGCTGAATATGAAGCTTTAGTCCACGGATTGAGGAAAGCCATTGGTTTAAATGTTAAGTACCTGAAGGTTTTTGGTAACTCGGAAATAGTTGTAAGACAGGTAAGAGATACCATTCACTGTATTGAACCTCATTTAAAAGGTTATCAGGCTGAGGTATGGGATTTAATTACACATTTTGATGCTTTCAATATAAAATTTGTTCCTAGATTGAAAAATGCTGCGGCTGATTTATTAGCAACTTCCGCTTCTAGATTGGTGCCGACTAATAACAAATGTTCAATTGAACTGGTTTTCAGGCCTTCTGTCCCAGAAAATATCACAAATTTCAGATTTTTCGATGATGACGATCAGATTATCAGTTTTCTAACAAATGAAGACATGTTCCAAGAAGTTGTAATAGACGAAGAAGAGAATGATGTTGTTTTACAAAAGAAAGATGCGGCTAAAGGAAATTTCATCCCCAAAGGGGTGAGGTCACTTGAAATGTTGTTTGATCTACAGAGCAAGTTCAAAAGGATAGAAAATACTAAAACCAATAGCTCATCGTTGCAACACGAATTGGTAAATTTGGGCACCGAAGCTGAACCAAAATTTGTTAACCTTGGTAAATGTTGTTCACCGGGAGAAAGAGATAAGTTCATCAAGCTCTTTCGACAATATAAGGATGTTTTTGCATGGACTTATGAAGATTTGAAAACATATGACACCCATATTATTTAGCATATCATACCAATGAAGGCAGGCGTCAAGCCATTTCAGCAACAATTGAGGAGGATGCACCCTACTTTCGAACCTCTGATTCAAAAGGAATTGAAGAAGTTACTTGATGCTAAGATAATCTTTAAGGTCCGGCATTCCGAGTGGGTTGCTAACCTAGATCCCGTAAGAAAGAAGACATGAGAGATAAGATTATGTGTTGACTTCAAAAATCTGAATAGAGCTTCAGATAAAGATAACTACCCCGTCCCTTCAATGAAACAAATTCTCCAGATGGTATCAGGATCGGAACTCTTTTCCCTTCTTGATGGTTTCTCTGGTTACAATCAAGTATTAGTAGCTGAAGAAGACCGTCTTAAAACTACTTTCTGCACCAAGTGGGGAACTTTCACATACCGAAGAATGCCATTCGGCCTAATAAACGCAGGAGCCACGTTCCAGCGAGCAATGGACATCGCCTTCCGAGGACTGGGTGGCCATTGTGTTGTCGTCTATCTAGATGATGTGACTGTTTTTTCAAAGAAAATAGAAGACCATGTTGTTCATTTAAAACATATTTTTGATCGTTGCCGAAAATATGGTATTTCTTTAAACCCCAAGAAGAGTGTGTTTGCTGTTCTTGAAGGTAAACTTCTGGGTCATATCATTTCAAAAAAGGGAATTTCAATAGATCAAGAGAGAGTGCAGGTTATCAATAAAATTTCCATTCCCCATAACAAAAAATCCATGCAGTCATTTATGGGCACTATCAATTTTGTCCGAAGATTTGTCCCCAATTTCGCTCAAACTGTTAAACCTTTGCAGCAAATGGTCAAGCAAAGCACACAGTTCAAATGGACAGAATTAGAAAAGGATGCATTCAGAGATATTAAAGCAGCCATAGCTAATGCTCCTTGCTTAAGAAGCCCAGATTTTGATAAAGATTTTATCTTGTATACTTTTGCTTCAGATGACTCTCTCGCAGTTGTGCTCACGCAAAATATAGAATTGGGAGACGAATACCCAATCTCGTTTATGAGCACTGGTCTACAAGGTGCTGAACTGAACTATCCTGTTGTCGACAAACAGGCGTATGCCATGTTCATAGCAGTAAAACAGTTCAGACCATATATTCTTAAGAATAGAACTAAAGTTATAGTTCCCCACCCAGGTGTCAGATCCCTTTTTGTTCAAAAGGAGTTGGGAGAAAGAAAGGGAAACTGGGTTACAACTCTTCAAGAATATGATTTAGAATTTAAGCCGGCCACCATCATTAAAGGAAAAGGCCTGTGTAAATTGCTTACTGAACATCCAATTGATGAAGAACAGGATTGGAAGAATGAAACCGAGCTGAATTCAATCGAAGTATGTTCCATTTTCACAGCTCCTAAATCATGGTATAGGGATTTAGTGAATTATTTGTAGCAAGGGTACTTACTAGAACACTGGATTTCTAAGCAAAGAAGGGCACTCCGTTTAAAGTCAACGGCTTATCAGATCATTGATGGAATACTTTTCAGAAAAAATTATGATGGAATTTTTCTTAGATGCCTAGAGAAGGAGGATGCAGGTAAAGTCATCAAGGAGTTACACGATGGTCCTGCTGGGGGACATTATTCAGGTGAGACAACAGCTCACAAAATACTGAGAGTTGGCTATTACTGGCCCACTTTATTCCGGCATGCCCATACTTATGCATGGAACTGTGATGTATGCCAAAGCAGCGCTGGAAAATTACCTAAGGCAGCAGGACCCTTATAGCCAGTTATCATCTCAGAACCTTTCGAACAGTGGGGTATAGATGTCATCAGAGAGATAAAGCCAAATTATTATTTGCAACATCGATACATCCTGAAAGCCACCAACTATTTCACCAGATGGATAGAGGCTGCCCCATTGCGTAAGATCAATGAAGATGCAGTCATCAGTTTCTTGAAAGAGAACATCATAACCAGGTTTGGGGTTCCAATTTCCCTAGTATTTGATAATGCCACTTATTTCTCATCTTTTAAAATAAATGAATTTGTTTATGAAAGGGGAATTAAATTGCATTATTCAGCTAATTACTACCCCCAGGGAAATGGACTAGCTGAGTCTTCGAACAAAAACCTCATCCGAATTCTCAAGAAGACTGTAATTGAAAATCAGCAAAGCTGGCATATAGCTGTCCCAAATGCCTTATGGGAAGATAGGGTGACTCCAAAGAATGCATTAGGGGTTTCCCCTTACACTCTTGTCTATGGAAAGGAATCCATCCTCCCTTCCAACATCTTACTTCCATCCTTGCAATTGTCCTAAGCCTCTCGAGGGTCTGGTAGTCAGGTTTTACAATCTAGTATTGACACCCTGCTTCAACTTGAAGAAGCCCGGCAGAAAGCCAAGAACCGATTCCACCAACACCAAGATATAGTCAAAAGATGGTTCGATAAAAGGAAGTCTGGTAAAATAAGTTTTGAAGTAGGAGATTTAGTTCTGAAATGGGACCATTATCATGAAGGCAAGAGAATGCACACGAAATTCCAACACTTATGGGTAGGCCCTTACCAAATTTCTACAAAGCTCGGCCCATCCACTTACAAGCTAACAGACCTCCAGGGAGAGGAAGTAACCCTTCCCCTCAATGACCTCGCATTGAAACAATATTTTGCATAGTCTCGTTGAGGTTTTCTGTACATAAATAAAGGGTTTCTTTGTTTCTTTGCTTTCCTTTCTGATCTTTGTTTTTCGTTGTTTTTTAGTTAGGTTTGTCAGTACCATTTACTTTGTTTGAACTTTCTTATTTTCTAGGCTAATAAAACCCAACTCAACCCCTGGCTTAGCGGTAGCCCAGAACTCTCAGCAACATTGAAATCTTGAAGGCAGAATCTCATTTGTAAAGAAAAGGAGGCTCTGTGACTTTGCTTCCACTAATCAGCCTTCGAAAATGGGGAGATCCTTTTCTGTTTGGTCAAAATAACCCCAGTTAAATGACTAATGATCCAATATTTCTCTCTCACTATCTTAAGGCTCCACTCATTTTAACATTAATTCATGTCTCAAGGTTTCCTTGCTATTATGGAACCACGGAAAGGAAGCATGCTTCACAGAGGTATGGTACTTAAAATAATCCCATGCTACAAACAAAAGCCTAAAGGAATATATCAAAGGGTCTGTTTTCCAGAAATTCTCACCTCAATCAAAGCATGGTTGAGATAAAAGCAAAATGTTCAAATCTAGAAAGCTGTTCAAATTAGCTCAGCTCAAACAAAGTTCTTCTCCGTCTTTGAAGCTTGATAAATCAAATAAAATCTCTCACTCACACAAAATAACATTATGGATTGAATAACCAAAATCAAAGATTGGAATTTTAAGGAAACTATTTCTGGAAGGCTCAAACAACAAAAGATGTCAAATACATGAACATCCAAAAGGATGTAGATAGCATGGGAATGAGGAACAAACGAATATCTCTGTGAAGTACTGTTACAATCCTGTGGAGTCCTCTTTTAGTTAAGGCACCATAAAGACAGTCCTAAAAGAATTAACTCCATACTCCGGCCTTGAGAGAGTTTGGAAGAAATATAAGTCTTAGCCCCCTTTCTCCCAAAACACCAATATGATTAAGAGATCACCCCATTCTTAAAAGTTGAAGTGTGAGGCATTTTGTTGCGCATGAAGCTGTCAATTTAGATGTCATTCCAAGTAATGATGGGATTTTGTTTCAAAGATCTGTGTTCGCCAGCGAATCACCAATTGTTGTTGCTGCAACATCCTTCCCCAAAATTTTAAAGATATTTGGGGCCCCTCCTTCTACACATTTTGTAACAAGTGTTTTCCTTGTCTTTCAGATTTATTTTTCTCTCTATCTTGGCAAAATTTCAACATTTTCATCCCAAAAGTTTTCTCAATTATTTTTTCTAAGGAAAAGTCACCTTTTCTCTTCAGCGCAATTTTTTAGCCTTAACTCATCCGCTTTAGCGCAAATGTTGAGCATAACTCAACCGTCCTTTGGCGCAATCGCTAATGCTAAATATTCTGCTTGGCGCATTTGATAATCGTAAATCTTCTGCTTGGCACAAATGTTGAATATAAGTCGGCCGACCCCTTTTGCAAATCTTATTCCTTTTACCATTCGGGGCGAAATTTTTGACTATAAGTCGGTCGCCCCTTGGCGCGTTTACTAATCATAAGTCTACCGCTTGGTGCATTTGCTAATGATACGTCGGCGCAATTTTTTAGCCTTAACTCAGCCGCTTCGGCGCGCAATTTTTGACTATAAGTCGGCCGCCTTTTAGCGCAATCACTAATGCTAAATCTTCCGCTTGCCGCGATTATTGACATTAAACTCCATAACTGGCGCATCTTTTTAAATAGAAATCGGTCGTGTTGGCGGAAATTTCAAACGTAAACCGACCGCCTTTAACTAGCGCGAGTGCTAATAATATATGGGTGCTTTGGCGCAGGATCTATGCTTAAAAGCACGCCGACACGAAATTCTCGTAAGTCTTTTCCATGACTCGTCGGCGAATTTGTTTGTTAGCGCACATGCTGACACTAAGTCCTTCACCTTAGTGCAAAACATATTCCTATAGCTCCCGTCGTCATAACTGCGCATCGCCCTTGAACGCAGCCACCGGCGCAACTCTTGGTGATGCCCATCAGCGCAGAGACTAACACTTAGACCGCCGCTACAGGCACAGAGCATAAAGTTACAATCACCGTTTTGGCGCCGGTCTTAATCTTACGCTCACCGCTTAGCGCAAATCTTAATCCTACGCTCGCTGCTTGGCGCAAAAATCTATTTTTGGTTCATGTGCAACCACGGAGTTGGTAGAGCCATCAATAGGGCCATGTGTCATTTTAATTGCGAAAGGTCTTGATCCCTGTGCTCATAAATTCAATACCTCACCTTATTAAACGCATAGAACGGGGTTTTCAAAGTCATTCTGCCATCTGCCAAGGATAACAGTGCTCGGCCAAAACCACCTTAGAGCAGGTGAGAAAGACCTGACGGTTCTGCAGTAGGAACATTATGAATAGCTCTGTTTTATACTTATAAAGACCAGCAACTGTGAAAGAAGAACCCAATAAAACCACCCATGTGTTATTAACCTGCATTATTTGTGCGAACTCAATGGTCTCTCTAGGCGGACAAAACATTTTAGGTACTTGCGCATTTCTGTGAATGACATGACACCATTAAATGCTCCAGTTCCTTATTCCTCCATCAGTCTGCCTTGGAATAATGAAACCATAGTGGCTTGTATAACTTGTTGGAATTTGCGTCTAGTATTTCTCATGATTTTCAACTATGAAATGGTAGGTGCAATTGTGAATTAGTTGATTATTTTGTTAAAATAGCTTCCATAATATGGAAGTGGCATATTCTGAATTTTTCATAACTGTTTTGCTAATGCTTGAAGGCTATCTAGTTAAAACCAACTCTGTCATATTTTCTTTCACAGATCTATCAGTTCATTGGCCAACCTGCTGTGCATATCTACTTTCTGGAAGCAACAGCTCAAAGAAGCAGTAGCAGGAGCAGCACAAGTCAAATCAGATCTGCACAAGCATGAGATTGCAGCAAAGGCAACAATATATGTTCAGAGCAAAATTATCTTGAAAAAGCTCAGTTAATGGGCCACCCATATCCAAAGTGTAGATGGCCAAGCATCCACAAGCAAGGCAGTTGGTGGGGATGAGTCAGCGAGCCAACAAAAGGAAGCCAAATAAAATAGATAAACCATCAGAATTCTTGTTTGTCTTAGTGTGAGAAAAGCTGAATTTCCTTTATTGTATAAATGCTTTAAAAGATAGCTGGCTCTATTTTTTGTCTTATATGGGAGGATCTCCACGAATCTGTGGGTTTTTTAACTGTGCACTAAAGGAAAAATTAGAAGGTTCTAGAGTTTAGGGCACACCTGTCAGCTCAAGCAACAATTTGTAAATTTATAAACAGAAGAATAGAAGAGGAACAGAGGACTTTTTGCAGGTGAAAGAAATTTTCTAGCTGGTACGAATTACTTTGCTACTTGCTCCAAGAAAGGGAATTTTACTTAATGAAAGCCTGGAGAGGATGTTTTTGACTGGAAATGTGTATTGAATGCTTGCTAGACTACTCCATCATTCACATACTACAGTGATATATTTCTTTTCTGTTATGAATTATTTCTATGTAATGGATGATCTTTCTCTTTTCTGTACAATGATGTCTCTCTTAAATGAGTAATGGAATGTATTTAGTGAATTAAAGCTATCTTTAATATATTTTATCTTCTACTGAGATTGCATCTTTATGATTTAATGTCTATCTGTATGATCTTTAGATGTTTCTTTCAGCGTATTGCTCATATTTACGGTTTGCTCCTTGCAAGGATAGATTAGATTTGCTTATACTGTTTTAGGTTAATTTAGATTAGTTACTTGCATTTAGCTTAGGGCACTTTCATATCATCTTTAAAATTAAAACATATAAATGGTGGATCGGGCCGTAGTCGGTGTAAAGAACAAGAATCTTTAAATCTTACGGTAGTCGGAACCGTTAACTGGACGGATTCCCCACACCAAACGGTGAGCGATCTAATTGGGCTTGATTACCAGGGAGAATCCCTTTTTGATTGATGTTGCAATTTATGAGGCATCAACAGGTATGTTTTGACATTCATCGATGACTTCATCTGCTGTACTTGGGTCTTTTTTCTCAAAAACAAGTCAGAAGTGCTTGGACAATTCAAGGATTTTAAGGCTTCTGTTGAGACCACCACTGAGAGAAAGATCAAAGCTCTTAGATCTGATAATGGAAGAGAATATATTAAGACTGAGTTGCTGCAAATTTGTGCCGAAAGCATAATTCAGATCCAGCATACAGTTCCTTACACACCCCAGTAGAATGGTGTAGCAGAAAGGAAGAATCGGTCACTGAAAGAGATGGCTACCTGTATGCTTGAGTCAAAAGGTTTGGATGCAAATATTTTGGCTTAAGCCATTAATTTTTCTGCATACATTCAGGAACGAATTCCACATTTATCTGTGAAAGGTAAAACTCCTTTCGAAGCATTCACTGGTCACAAACCGGATGTGTCCAATTTGAGGTTTTTGTCTCCACTGCATGGGCTAGAATTCCTTCTGAAAAGTGAAAAGATTTGGATCCAAAAAGTACTGAATGCATCCTAATAGGATATGGAGAAGAATCAAAAGCATATAAACTCATGAATATTAGATCCAAAAATATATTCATAGAGCGAAGTGTGAAGTTTGAACAACCACTTCCAGATCTGAAACTAGTCGAGGAAAACATTGTCGATCCACAGACTCTACAAGAAGAAGTTTCGAGAGAAGATGAAGAAAGAATTGGATCTGATATTTCTAATATTCTATCATAATTTTATGGCCATGAAATATCAGGTTCACAATCCGACCATAATGATCCTCCTCAATTACCAAAGTGGGCCAAAACACTCTACAATCTGCTGCTCCAAACATTGGAAATCCTGTTGATCCAAGGAGAACAAGAGAAGACTTTCAAAGAGCAGGTATGGCTCTTTAATTTGATGATTGGTTCAGATCCCAGATCATACTATCATGCCCACCGAGACCCAATATGGCAAACTTCCATGGATGAAGAGTACAGTTCTCTTCAAAAGAACAATACATGGGAGCTAGTTTCTCTTCCACCTGGAAGAAAATTGGTCCAATGTAAGTGGGTCTACCGCACAAAAGTTGATGCTGATGGCTCTATCAGAAAATAAAAACCTAGGCTGGTGGAAAAAGGTTTCTCCCAAGTCCAAGGAGTGGACTACACTGAGACCTTTGCACCGGTTGCAAAGATGGATTCCATCCGCCTAGTTTTGGCTATTTCTGCATCCAAGCACTGGGAAGTGCACCATATGGATGTGAATAGTGCTTTTATACATGGATATCTCGATGAAGAAGTATATATGAAGCATCCAGAAGGATACATATTAGATCCATCATTAGTTTGCATATTGAAGAAATCTTTGTATTGATTGAAACAGGCCCCAAGAGCTTGGTACGCAAAGATGGACTCCTTCCTTCTTTCTCAGAATTTTAAAAGATGAAAATATGATCTGAATATGTACCTACATAAATTTAAAGGTAATTTTCTGATTTTTGTTCTTTATGTTCATGAGCTTCTCATTACTGGTAGCACTCTCCTTACAATCAACAAGCTAAAAACTGCCTTAAATCTAGATTTTGACATGAGCGATTTGGGATTGCTTAAGCAATTTTTGGGCTTGGAGATAGCTCAAAATTTTGATGGGATCACATTATCTCAACAAAAGTATGCTTCAAACCTGCTATTAAATTTTAATATGGCAGAATGTAAGGCTGCTCCGTTTCCATTCCTCTCAGGAATCAGTCTTGAGGAGGGAAATTCTACATCGCTTGTAGATTGCACTACATATCGACAGTTGATTGGTTCACTAATCTACTTGAGACACTCAAGGCCTAATATTTATTATGTCGTGAGTGTTGTATCAAGGTATATGCAGCAGCCCCATGAGCTTCATTGGCGGGAATCCAAGCGGATATTGCAGTATGTGCAAGGTACGAGACATTTTGGCATACACTATGTTGCAGATTCTGAGCTAGATCTAATTGGTTTTACTGATTCAGATTGGGCGGGTGATAGAATTGATCGGAAGTCCACTTATGGTTATGTTTTCATGATTTTCCATGGCCCTATTTGTTGGTCAAGCAAAAAAGAAGGCAGCCATTTCACTTTCTTCAGCAAAGGCAGAGTATTGAGGGGTAGTCAATGCCTGCATTCAGGCAGTTTGGTTGCAGGGTATTCTTTCCAAGTTTGATTTTGGTAGCACTACTTTGACTGTTATATTTTGTGACAATCAAAGTGCTATTAAGATCTCCACAGATCCATTTCAATAGTATAGGACCAAGCACATTGAGATCCATATGCACTACATCCGAGAGTTGGTGCATGATCGTACCATCATTCTACAATATTGCCCTACTGATGAGCAAATAGCAGACATCTTCACCAAGAGCTTCACTGAGAAGAAGTTCTCTTACCTCTGTTCACTGTTGGGGGTGACTTCCATCATGGTGGAGACATATTAGATCCATTTTATGTTTAGCTTGAGGGGGGGCTTTCTTCCTACTGGGTTTTCCCTCTTTCCTCACTTAGCTTATTTTCAGCATTTTTGGATTATTGTATGGGGGTGACCTTTGGTCTCAGTAACCAAGTCCCTACATTTGATTTTTTACATCATAGTATATCTTGAGGGGGTTGTTAGGATATCTCATCATTCAGTATGTACTTTGCATGCACTTTGCATGCATGCATGCATTCCGCATGCTGCCCAGTCACCAGTTTGATGCCTCCAGCACCTAGTCCTTAGTCTGTCAGCACCCGGGAGCTTCCTTCCACTCAGTTTTATCCCTCCTAGTTCTTAGTGCACCCATAATGCACCTACCACCCGAGAGGGGCGCCTTTTCTCACCTACCACTCCAGTTCACTTCAGTTAGCTAGTTGTCTTTCCTTGATTTGAGGCTAGACTGACTCCTAATTGTTGTTATCACTCCGATGGACCTCTGATGAGACTTGACTACCTATTCTGATTTCATTTAACTCCTCATGTGCCCTCCACTGAGCCTCCTTCCCTACATTAGTTCCATTACCATCAGTTACACTTATTACACTCAGTTAGACTCAGTTTGACACCTGGATGACAGTTACTTGTGCATTGATGACCACCACTGATTGATGATGAGGACTCCTAGTTGGAGCCAAGCTATGCCATGCAGTATATTCGAATGAAATCCTTGGCTAATTCGAATTGCTCACTCATTGTGACAGTATTGTATTGTAATTCTACTATTCTAGATTATAGAGCACTGATGAATCTCTCTTGCATAGTTTTTACTCCAATTTGTTTTACATCATTGTGATTGATTTACTTGTTCAATAGATCTGCTGTGACTAATTTTACAAAGAGGAATTGGTGCACATATGAGAACGTGAACACTTTGAAAATATAAGAGCAAGGTAAAAATGTTAGCCATAGTGCATGTCATCGATGATAACCTTCCGAAGATTATAGAAACAGATGCTTCAAACCTAGGATGGGGAGGAGTTTTAAATCAGGTAAGAAAACCTAAAGAAGAGGAAATAGTCCAGTTTGCATCAGGAACTTGGAATAAAATGGAGTAGAACTATGCCACTATCGATAAAGAAATACTTACAACACTGAGATGCATAGAGAAGTTCCAGATTCATTTGTTGAACCATGACTTTATCATAAGAACAGATTGCTCTAGTCTTCCATTTGTGCTAAACGACACAATAAAAAATGCAACAACAAAAGTAAAGTTTGCAAGATGGAAAGCATTGTTTTCCTGTTATAACTATACTGTTGAGCACATTTCTAGGAAAGCATATAACATTCCTGCCTTTTTAACAAGAGAATATTTGACACAGAAGTATGCTGTTAATTTTTAACAAGTGAGCCTGAAGCAAGCGAGCTTGGAGCAAGCGAGCCCCAAGCAAGCGAGCATAGAAGGTCGAAGTAGAATCTATTGGGCCCATAACCCAAAAGTAAACATGGAAATCTCTGCTTGGATCGGAGGAAAACATCAGATCTATAATATTAATGATAATATGAGTTGGTTGGATTATATGCAAACATGGAAACCTAGGTGGGAGTTGAGACATACTGAAGTATTAAAATGATAACTTACAGGGATCTGATCCTTTTATTAGACTAGTGCCAGAACTCAGAAGAATGCCTATGGGATCCAGTATTGTACCATAGATGATTTACAACAACTCCCTGAGAAAAGCACTTGATGCAAGCAATTGGTTAACACACCTCTACCATGATCTTAACTTAATCACGACAAAGGTCTCTACACATCACCCCAGGATACAACTAGACCATCAATACTACTGTATTAACCGGATACGTTCTTTGAAAGCATGGCCACATCAAGATGCTAGTCTCTGGTTTCCAAGTACTACCCACACTCATGAAAAATATAAAAAATTATTGTGGGATTTCTTGAGAAAAGAAAATACAGATAGAACATATTATACCATGAAAAAGTTTGGACATCAAAGTACACATATCCATGAGGATCCTCCATTCTATGGCCCTGATTGAATGAGAGACTGGTGGCAATCATTCGGCATCAACCTGGCAGCATTAGAACCAGCTGTTATTTATAATCTAAAACAGGACGTTGGAGAATCTCTCGAACAAGTCAAAGATATTTTGCAGACAAAGATTACTGAGGATCAAATCCTTGAGTACTACATTCGAAAGAAAGAAGAATGGCTTGTCAGAACCCGCATAGAAGTCCACATGCATCAGAATAGACGCGTGGTCCTGAGGTCTCTTTATTCAAAGGCATGGGATACTCAATCCAATGTATTTAGAGAATTATGTGGTCCCCCATACTCCGATGATTTGTAAATATCTCAAAGTATTTGGCTATGAGTGGGGCCTATCCATTCAGATTGTCATAATAAGATTCCATTCGGCTAAGAGAGTGGGCCTGTCATCTCTAAGTTTTAGGTAGAGAACCATTTGAGGCATTCGAGTTTGGTCTCTCTCTGCTCTGTGTTTGAGTCTGAGAAAAGGTGTATGCTCTGCAACAGCCTTTGTGGTATTAGATTGCAACAAAAACCTTGTCTCTCCTGAAGTCTAACGTCTGTTAGGAAAAGGAATAACAGGAGTATGCTCTGTGGCTGGCCCTTATGGTATCAGATTACTCCAGAAACCTGATACTTTCTTAAGTATAAATCTTGAGTCTGTATCTATCCGAGGAATTATGCTATGTCTGTATTTCAGTTTATATTTTGAATAAGATTATACAAGTTTCACAACATTATATAAAATATTTTTTTTGAAGATTTGTGAACACTTATTAACCACATCAAAGATCTTAGTTTTGAAAGTCATAAAAACTTTTAGAAGTTTTCCATAATGGTTAGTTATTTTTATTTTATATTATTATTGCTAAATATAAATATCTTACTAAATGTGAGTGTAATTCAATTACCGAGGTGATGAACCGAAACTGATGGGATGAGAGAGACTTTAGGGCCATGACGACAAAGATAGTTAGATGGTGTGATATGGGACTCAAGACCCAAAGGAGCAATAAAAGAAAGCTCATAATTGCATGAATTTCTACTCCTAAGAAAGATAAAGTGATCATCTTCCTCATCACTTGAATGCCTACATTTTGAGAAAGGGAATGTGGTACAAGTCACCTTATAAAAGGTGCTACACGTCACCTTTTAAGAGGCGCTATGCCTTGCGGTCCTATCTAAAAAAATTTCCCATGGTGCAGGTAGAACCAAATAGGTATTTTTCAGATTTGTCTTCCTCGAGTGAGGGGAGTTTAGGAAGGCTAGAGGAAAGTGAGACATCCAATAGGTCTACAAGAGTTCTATCAACTAGATGTCAAAAGACCAGAATAAAATTCCATAAATGCATGGAATTTTTCCACGCTCAAGGGGGGTCATGTTCCTATGATGATGAGACAATAGGCGACGTCGAGGTTCCCTTGAGGTACAGACATTTAGTGAAACAATGGGTACCCAAGGATATTCCTCAACCGAACACAAATTTTTGTGTGAACGAGAGGATATATTGAATTGCACCGTCGTCATTACATGGTTTGGGGTTTTTTTGCATGGATGGCATAAAGGTTAATTACGGAACATGTACAAAATTGATGGAGTATGTTGGACCCTGTTACAATGACAAATATTGGATGCGCCTGGTCCAATATACACTAAGTATGCGTAGATATGGTTTGTCAGCAAACTATTTATAGTTGAAAGACAAAGATCAAAATAAAGGAGCAACATTGTACATTGACGGAAGTCCAAAGACCACAGGGAATATTGCGGGGTTTATAAACAGTACACAACCAAGGTCTACAATTAAGCAACCAAACTGGGAATTTGAGGGGTGTGAAGGAAACTATGTTTTTGTATGTGCCATTAATCAATATCTGGATGGGAAGAGTTGCTTATTAATTACAATTTGAATCGAGTAGATACAAAGACGGTTACTATGGGAGTGGTACATATAACAATTTACCCAACCTTTTATTAATGAATTTAACATCTTAAGGATTTTAGTTAGTTTATTTCGTTTAAATTTTCCATATTTACTTCGTAGGCTAGTGATCAGGAAAAATCCCCGCTAGCAGATGGTCAGAAGAGTACATCTTCCTCGAGGGAGCAGGTATACATCTTTGTAATAGTAAAAATATAATAAGAAAAAGAGTTTTTTTTGCTTTGTTTTTTCATTAGTATATTGGTTTGGTTTATATAATGTTATCTATATTTGATGCAGAACCTTGATCGAGAAAGCCACCCGAATTTTCATCAAATGACAACAGCCTCAGGGCAACAGGTAAACCTAATTGTAATTGTACAATTTAAATATGTCACAATGTTTTCTCATTATATTAATGTTTCAATGAATATTTTGGTTTCGTTTAGGTAATTTTCTCTATGTATTTGATGCAGGCCGGTTTTGTAAGGGTCACAGTAGATCATACCATACCTGCCTCGACGCAACATGTATACATCTTTATAATAGTAAAAATATAATATGAAGAATAGTTTTTTTTGCTGTGTTTTTTCATGAATAGTTTTGGATTCGTTTAGG
The DNA here is from genome assembly GCA_027924585.1 of Larix kaempferi. Lineage (NCBI taxonomy): Eukaryota > Viridiplantae > Streptophyta > Pinopsida > Pinales > Pinaceae > Larix > Larix kaempferi. The sequence continues at coordinate 102,195 of BSBM01001238.1, read as the reverse complement.
TGATTTTCTTTATGTTTTTAATTTAGGGTTCTATAAGGGGCAGCTCCCAGCTATTAGCAGATCGGGGCAAGTCACCTATGACCATTGATCCGATGAGTGGATCATGATCCTCGAGGTTGCAGGTATAATTCATTGGAATTGTACCAATATAATACGTAGCATAATGTTTATTTTGTTATGTATTTTTTGTGTGTATACTGGTTTCGTTATGATAATGTTTTCTACTTCTTTTTTCCAAGGGCCCGATAATCGAGGCAAGTCCACATCTATGGATCAGACGACACCATCGTCCAGGCATCAAGTAAACCTAGTTGTAATTTTAGGAATCTATCATGATAGAACTCAGTAGTGTTAATTATATTTTTGTTGCAGACCAGTGAATCGCTGTATGAAACAACATCGCAACAATATTCAATAGATCCTGAAGTGGCTGAGATGTTTAACGATCCCAACATAATTGGTGATGCTACAAACCCGTTTAAGGTGATATAAAAAATCTTGAATAAATATAGTATGGAAATCGTTTCTCTGATATTCAAGGTTCTGCAGATAGACCAGATTAGATCCAGGATTGAATTGTTGGAACGAAGATCTGAAGCCTTGCGAGTAAGTTGAGGAATCTTGAATCATAAAATAATTCATTTATAACTTTATAATTTTCACTTTTATATGATAGTACTGAATGTATAAAATGTGGTTTGTATTTACAGAATTATCTGAGACCACACAATAGTGGTCAAGGCGGTGTTGGCCCCAGTGAGGCTCGTGGAGAGACGTCGCATCATGAGAAAACGACTTCGTGTGCATCGACTCATTCGCCATTGTTGTTGACTGAACAGTCGGAAAAACGTTCTGAAACACCATGGACCCTAGCTATGAGCGCACCGGATGCTAGTGACTGACGCACGCCAAATCATCCAGAAGAAGGGGTCGACACCGAGCCTCCTAGTAATATTGATATCGTTGAAGCTGCATTTCCAGGATCTTCCCGTGTCACTAGCACGGGAACAATCAAGGAAACATTTTTGGTGGCCAAAGATCTCATCCCAATAAAGATAGAGAATATCCTAGCTAATTAATATACGTTGATCAAGTTAGTGTTTATAATTTCATTGTAATATACCGATAATATGTTTTTTTCAACTAATTATGATCATGGCATGATCGTTTTGCAAGAAATAATGTTTTCTATAAACAAATGAATGAATTGTCCTTGGAGATATTCGGGCCCACCATCCGAACAAGGTGGTATAGACAACCGAAATATTTAAAAGATGAGCTCACTAATCGGTTGGTTGGCCTGTTCGGCGACAAGTCCTTCAATCAAGCTAAGGTCCTGAAAAAGGCTGGACAACATATGAAGATTGTCCAAGACCAATATAGGATCCACCTCGAAAAAAAACCATAGGTATGAGCACCCTCCAATGATTCCATCAATGGAGTGGAAATCTCTAGTGGAAGATGGAAAGGACAGGGCTCAAAGAAAAGAAGGAAAGATACCACCAGGCACAGGGAGGTATGCAATACTTTCCACAATGTAATTCTAAACCTGATTATTATTGATTTCTATATCGAAATTGGAACATCTAACATATTTAAACACTTGCATAGGCTGTCAGACACATCAAAGGCCACAAAGGCAAGATTGGAAAAAATAGGTCAGCACAAGCTTGGTCCTGGTGGTTATTCGAATTTGGCGGCACAAATTGTAAGTTTCAAAAAACCAATAATGCATACAAATAATAAATTGCAAATTATTTTTTGTTTTATTGCACCGCAAAATGTTAATTAACGACATTATGCAAATATGCAGGCCGACCAATTCAAAGAAGTGGCCACTGAGGAAGACATGAAGCTTGTCTTCCAGCACGGCTTTGGAGCTGTTGTTGAATGCTGAAAAATATTGTCTGGGAAAACATAGTCTTCTGGTACTAATCCATCTGGTGCATAGGTATATAGAATCTATATAGTTTAATGAAGATTTATTACTTGTGCAATCTATTCATTATAAATAATTGACATAAAATATTGACTCTGTTTTGAGCAGGAAAGCAATGATCCCCTTAATGTCGAGGAGGGACAACAACAAATCGAATATCATGCTTCGAATCCTGGTAATGAATTTATTCATATGCTACAATTTTATGTATAGCATTGCAGATGGTGAACATTAATTGTAGTTCACCATATTTCAACTGCAGAGCATGTAGAGGGTGAAATTGTACAGGTTGAGCCTGGACAAGAACATGAACAACATGATGTGGCCACAACAAATAAAAAAACACCTTTGTAATGTTTTTTTGAAATGAAATACTTGTCATTACAATAGAAAAATATAACGATGTAACATTTTCACATTGTTTCAACAAATCCGAACCCCTTGCTGCAAAATCCACGTATGGATCAACACTCTAGGATGCAGACATCACGACAAGTGGATGATGAAGAACCAAGAACTGGAGGAGAAATTCTAGATCAAGATGGTCTTCTTAGATATTATGTACTAAAGAGAAGAAAAACTAAAAAGAAGTGACTGGAAAAATGCCATCTAATTATTTTTTATAATAATATATCGTCCATGATTTTTGGCCTAATGAATGAATGAATGGTTTAATGGTTTGATGATTGAGTGTGGTAAACGGTTACCTTTATTGAATGTTAGCTTTTATTGAATGAATGTGTTGACTGAATGAATGAATGGTTTATTGAATGTTATATTTTATTGAATGAATGTGTTGACTGAATGAAACAATGGTTTAATGAATGTTAGCCTGTATTGGTTGAATGGTAGATGAAAGTTCATGATGAAATATGCATGAATTGCACGTAATTTTTTTTTTCAAGTACATGCATTGGGTATGGGGAATTGAGAGTGATGTGAGGGGGGGAGGGGCCATAAGAGCTTCCACCTTCACGTGGTTGGCCCTGTTTAGTAGAGAATGTTAAATTATTCTCGAAACAGAGAGGAGCTCAATGAATGGCTACGATGTTGGCTTTCTACAACCCACTCGCGTGTCATCTAAATTTTGACAATTTCTTGGAGCTTGTTGTGATGTTTGGTTGCTCCTCATAACCAATTTCGAGTTTCCACAACTTCAAAGGATGAGTAAATGATACACTGGAACCAATATCCTTAACCTTTTCTTTAATTTCCTTGGAATCTCCTTGAGAATATTTGAATGAGATATGTCTCAAATCCTCTAGATCATTTCCATCCTCTCCATTATGTCCAATCTTCCTACAATAGAGAATATATCTCCTCTCTTTTTCTGGGGAGAATAATGTGGAGAGTGAAGATTAAAGAGGATGAGAGGTTGTTTGTATCCCTAACCCAAGTATAAGAAATTGTCTAGAGAGTTATAACAAAACTGAAGGTCAACGCTGTCAACGAGGTGGACATAAGTCCATGGAGGACATCAAGGGAAAATCTTATTTAATTGTTGTCGTTTATCTTCCGACTGAATATTTCCTTAGTGTATATGTATTAGGGATTGGTAAACAAGCGTTAATTATAATGGGGGTTCATTGGAACTCCATAACAATTGTTGGAGAAAATAGATGTTGGATAGTTCATGAAGGTTGTGTTTGCACACATAGGTTACCATTCAAATTGACATTGTTATAGAGATTGAGTGAGATTCAAGCATTGGAGAATCATTTCCATGTCATAAGAAATTGATTGTAGCAGAAGAGGGCATACCACACTTCATTTAGTGGACATGTTGCATAATGGAATATGCTTATTGGGATCTTACAAAACAAGAAAAGACCTGAATTTGACTTGGTTATCATTAACTTCCAAGATGGATTGTATCCAAGTCTAATAATGAATAGATACTTGCACACCAAAGATGGGAATGAATTATAATTGAAGATTTTGAATATGAATATTGCTTAGAGTCTAGGGTTAGTGAGAAGACTTCTGCACTGTGGGAGCAAGTGGAGCTAGAATTAGAGCTAGAACCATAGCCATAACTAGTAGACCAGTGAGCTAGAGCCAAATATCACTGGTCTACTAGTAGATCATGGATTGGTAAAAAACGCAACAAATTATAGAGCCTCGAGATCTTAATTACTCATGTATCTAGAATTTTCACAAATTGAGCCATTAACAAACTTAATTTGTTGTTATGGTTCAATATAAAAGGTAGATTGTCAAGACTCAAACATGCAGCAAGTCACAAGGCTCCATTTAACTTAGGTTTGATTCCATTTACCCTCCATCCTATACCTATATATTTTCACGACAAATGTTGAACAACAAAATTTGATGCCCATGCCCCTATGATGCTAGCGTTGCAAACTTGCTTGGTATGGATGATTTTTTTTAATTTTTTTTTGAGATATGTATTATTTTTTCTTAGGCTCCTAATGTCCATCATTCTTACACCTCTCAAGCTTGGATGGTTTCCCTCTCACCGGTTTGAATTAAGGTTTTGGTTGGTTTTATATGTATATTTTGGTCGTAGGTTTATTTTAGCCTCGTTTTGCTTAGTGACTTCTTTTTGTACATAGTTAACAGTAAGTAATTTTCTCATGGTTCTAGTTTTATTGTAATACTATATCTAGTTACAATGTCTTGCACTGTGCATAATATCACGCAGATGCCCCAATATGGTTATTGCATAGTCTAAGTATTTTTTTTGTATAATGAAGTGTGGTCTAACCCTGAAAAATACAACAAAATAGTTGTTATTTTAATGAACTATAAAATTAATGTTACATATATATTAATTAATGTGTTCAAATTCGTTTTTATTGAAAAGATACCATTTTATCATGTAGATATTAAGGAGTGCTCAATTGTTTAAGGTTGTAAAAATTTGGATGAGAAATATTTGTTTCTTGCATTTTGTTGGGGGAAGGGTTTAGTTAATTTATACTTGTCAATTGAAGTACAATATTTTGAAGGGCTCCAAGAACAAATTCCCTTCCAATAAAAATTAAGACCCCACCCTTCAAATTTGATCACAACATAATAGTGTATTTTTTTTAAATTACCATAATGTTGTCGGATATCCGGCTTCCACTTGTAAGATATCTGACGTTCTTTCCATACCACCAATGGTAAGAACGTCGAATATCGACCATTTTTACATGGAACCGTCGTCAGATATCTGACTTCCACTTCTAATATATCCGACGTTCTTGCCATACCACCGACAACTAAGAACGTTGGATATCAGCCATTTTTACATGGAACTGTCGTTGGATATATGAATTCCACTTCTAAGATATCCGACGTTCTTTCCATACCACCGATGGCTAAGAACGTCAGATATCGGCCATTTTTACATGGAACTATCGTTGGATATCCTTCATTCTTGCCATACCACCGACGGCTATGAACGTCGGATATTGGCCATTTTTACATGGAACTGTTTTCAGATAATCGACTTCATATTAAGTGTGAGTCGTCGGATAACCGAATTCATATTAAGTGCTAGTCATCGGATAACCGACTTCATATTAAGTGCTAGTCGTCAGATAACCGACGTCATATCCGTCGGAAGTTGGTGTCAGATATTCGACGATGCGGCCTACCATCGGATATCATCCAAATTTTGATCGATGTTTAAAAAAGATGAAGGTTGTCGGATGGTCGACAGCAAGATGTAGAAAATCTGACATATATGCCGTCGGATTTTGGGTCCAAAAAACCTAGTGGCAGAAATCCAATACGCCAACTCCGCATAAATTGATCACCCAACATCCGCAATCTGCAATCCGCTTGTGGATGCGGAAATGGGGAAATCTCACCGCACAACTCCAATATTCCGTCCCCGACCTCCGCAATCCGCAATCCGCATTGTGGATGCGGAAAGGTCCTTGCGGATACGGAAGGGTTAGAACCACAGACCCTTGCACCAACAAGCTTTCAAGGCAACTTTAGAGAGTGATAACTCCCTCATCCTTGGTCCAAATTGGACAAGGACGGTACCGTTGGAAATCTCTTGGAGAACTATATCCAATGGTATGATCCCATATTCAATATTATCACTATAAAATTGTCAATTTTCCAACTGAAACATTGCTCATAACCTATCCAAGGTGCCTTTACCCTTCCACAAGGAGCTCTACTCCACTTCTGCCATGCCTTCTCTCCTTCATCTGATCCACAAAGGTGCCTGTTCCTTTCCCAAATCCTGGTTGGAATGGTCCTTCACATTTACCATACTTAGCCATAATTCATCAAAGGACAATTCAAAGCATTATCAAAGGGAATTGCAAATGTGCATAATCCTACTACAGAAACACCAGGGATGAAACATGATCCGCACCCTTATAATGGAATGAATGCACATATTTATCCTAGGAAGAGTGAGGAAATCATACAGAGCTTAGTCCTATTTCTCAATCATTATTGCATACAAATATCAACATAAGGGTCAGCATGCAAAGGTGCAAGAACAATGGCATTAACACACACACTGTAGAAGTTAGCCATAACAGTCAATACTAGTTAAATAATGCAACAACAAGATGAACAACATACACAACATAATTAGCACCATGCATAGGCATACAAAAATATTCATCAATGGACCATTCCCATGAGAAAACAGATGCATTCATACACTTAACAATTACAACTAAAGGAAGCATCATCCACACACAATGAGTCATACATTCATCAATCATTAACATGCACCACTGAATGAAGAAAAGGCACGACCATTCGGTATCATATTCAAGCTAATACATAGTTCCCTATTGATCCAATCTCATGTAATTCATCAACCAATAACTTAAACATAAGATCCTAACATAACACATGAAATAACATTATTTAAACACCACAAGGAACACTTATCTTCTCATGGAAGTCTCCAAGCAACCGGCTATGGGATGCAAATTTCCAACCCAACCATAGATCTCTGCCTAGCCTCTATTATTTTAGCAATCAGATATCACCCCTGAGCCAGGGATATGTATCCACTAAGGAGTCCCTCTCAGGTTCACTCACAGCATGGGCTCACAGTTAATTAGGGCATCCAACCAACAGTTAGCTTTGTAAAGCAAATGGGAAGGAAAGTAAGGGTTTCTAGACCAATAAGCTCCTCCACAGGGATATGGGCATGTCCCAATGAATTCATTCAGGTTCAAGTACCTCCATCACCCCACTCCCAGCCTAGGTAAGGTTCCCTCCACTGCTGCACAATCCCTAGGGCACCCTTTTCCCTGTTTATGACCTGGGTGAGTGTGGTTGGCCTAGACTGCTGAATCAAGGTAAATAATCCCTCTCAGACACTAGCAGACAATATAAGACCTCTTGATTCCATCCCACTTAGGTTTTCTTCTCCACATTCTTTGGCCGAACAACGCTATCCCACAACTTGGTACTTAGCCACCAACGCAAGGCTCACCTCACGTTTTTATGGGCATCTCACGCTCTGCAATTTCCCCACGGATTTAGATCCAAGGATAACCCCACCATTTTTCTTCCTACGCCGAGTTCTCCAAGTGTATCCGGCTCTGTAAATTGTGGCCCCCGCACAAAATCACGATTTCTCTTTTTTTTTCCTCATGGATTCCTGCCCTATGATGCATAAGGGTTCGACTCAAGATTTTGTGTGATAAACCAAGGTCTGGGAATGGGGAATATGATTGACAGGGGGTGGAGTAACGTGCGGGTCAAGGAAGTAGAGCTCCATACACTACCGTCCAACCCTTCAGGATTTCCCCATACTCCATGATCTCATGTGTAGTCCTCTTCACCCAATTCCTTACAATAGAATTCAATGGCAATTAGGATAGGTCAAAGGGTTCTCTAGGTGACAAATGGCAGTCTAGGTTCAATCCCATACCCCCTCACCACTCCCTAGTGGATACATAGTTCCCCCTCATTTTGTTGCAGCCATAGCCAATCCTTAGTATTTTATTACATAGTATAATTTACAATTTATCTCATGGCTTAAAAACACATGGATTATCAAACTACCAAATACTTTCCTATGCAATTAAACCTAATTATCCACTAGTGGGGCCTTGGCCTTGAGCTCCACACTAGGGAAAACACACACATTGCATTTATACATTATTCACATTATATCCAAAATATCCTAAGGTTAGAATGAGGGATATTACATCCTCCCTCCCTTAGAATAACACCATCCTCTGTGTTCCAACACTTAGGAATACATATACAATCTACACATGTCCAAAATTACAAAAAAAAAGTTGCAGATCTGCCCCTGCATCTTTGTATTTACTTGGAACTTTTAGGACCAATTCCTTTGGATTCCATAAGCTGATCCTACTGGCTTTGATATTCCAGCTAATCTACAGTTCTGGAAAATTCATGGTTGTTATCTCCTCTTGTTGTTTATTGTTGGGAAAATGTAGAGGCAATGATCTCCTCCATATTTCCAACATTTAAGTGGTTGATTTTTTCTTAATCTTCATTTCCTTGGAGTATTCCCACCTGGAATGTTTCTTAGTGGGATGAGTGGGTGAATGTCTCTTCATTGGCCCACTTAACCCTCCACTGCTAGTTGCTTCCATAATGTTTTTCACCTCCCTTTGCAGACATATAGAGTCCTGCAAAGCCCTGTGGTTCATCTCATTCTGCTTCCTTTGTAGATTGAGCTTTTCTCCAATATTCTCTTGAGTCTTGGAAATTGTTTGAATAAGGTTTTCAGTCAACTCTATTAGCCTTTGGTCTGCTTCCATGGTCTATATGTACAGCCGCTCACACTTTTCTTGCTAGCACCACTTGCCTTGTGACAGCTGCAATCAATTTTATTTCAATTTCTCACCTGTGAAATTCATCATAGCAATTCTTGTTAGGCCAAGCATAACATAAACATTAAAAATAGGTCAATTATTCACCCAATTTACATGGAGATTCCATGCTTTATTCATGAGACTTCCACACCTTTTACAGTTTGCCAACATATGCATGAACTTATTCATGTTCATCCTTTCACATGGATCTTTCTATTTCAACATTCTTAATTCATTTAAAGCAATTAAACACAATCAATTTTCAGTCACATCATGCATTCAACAATTTTATGTTTTATAAATGCATCAATAAAAAGGAAAGAGAAGAGTAAGATTTTTCTCCTCTTAGTCTTGTTCCAATCCAGAGTCACACCACCATTGTGGTTTCATGCTCCTTGCCTCTTTCACTTCAATGTGAATGCTTGACTTGCCCTTTATTGGCTATGACACTTTGTGTCTAAGGTCTGTCCCAGGCCTCTCATCCAGGGAACTCTTTCCCCATGATTTCCCATAGAACCTTTGGCTACTAGGACTGACAACAAGTCCACTATCACCATTCTTCATTGATGTTCATGTTAAGCTTTCTAGGATAGTCACATGTCCATATGCATCATTAGGATGCATTCATAGTTATTGCTTCCTGCAACGACCAAGGTTTCCAACAAAGACCAATAGTGTATTGGCTTGGTTTTTATAATACTTGTACATGAAATATTTCATTATACAGAATAAGAAATAGATGAAAATTGAATACTTATCTGTATTGGACATTTCCTCTCTATTCCACAGGGTCCTTCTTTACTTTACAAGCGTTGGGATTTCTTGTGGAATTGATGTTTGCTAGCCCACAGGCCACTCCACACCATCCAAACAATCAATTCCAAGCTAGTACACCAACCGGGTTTATCAGGCATTGGTGGTGCCAAACCAGTCCGATACCTGGTTTTCCCTCTCCATTTCCAAGCCAACACATCCATTGGGTCATAGGTCAATCGAAGGAAACTACACCATGACCATTTCTAGGTCAAGGCTCCACTACAGAGCCATAGGAATGCATCAGCCTTTCACACACACAAACCTTCATACACATAAAAACCCTTCCCCACAACCCGTCATAACAACCTCTTCACTTTGCTTCCTTAGTGTGCAGCACCAATTGTATCTGTTCAAGATGAAAACACAAGAGGGGTAAGCAAGCTCATTAGTATTGCTGCTCTGAAAATGGTAAACATATTTCATAACATTCACTATCAAATATTGAAACACCAGCAATGTGCCCATTCCCTTAGGGTGTAGTCAATATTGGTAACCCTATCATAACCTAGCACCAGAAAGATGTGCACCCCTCCCTGATGTGAGCCATGTAGGCCCTAGTTACACTTCAAGCAATCTAGAATAATAATAAATAAAATAAAACATGCTCTGCATATTAACCCTAATAATTAGACAAGCATATCCTTAGCTAGGGTTTCAGAACACTTATCCATTTTGCAGCTGCATCTTTTCTTCATTTTCGAGGAATGGGGGCTCCCTTCTATGAGTCAACAGTCCATCGATTTTCCACCCCAAACCCTCTCACGTCCCATAGACAACACATGCCATATTGGAATAATATTTCCATCAAATTCAAGTCTGATTTTTCCATCACAATCAACGGAATTAATAATTAATTCACGTGAATTTGCAACTCTGTTTACTACAGAAATCAGGTTGTGTAATCATGAGGCCTTCCTCCTCTTGTTTGGCTTCTGTAAGTGGTTTCACCCTTTTCATTATGATTCTATGCTGGCTACCATACATGAACATCCACTTACACAAGTCCTCCTGACACACTTCATATAAGTCAAACAACCATTAGTTAATTATTGGAAAATCCCCAATCTGAAATCTTACAAATCTGATCTCTTACAACAATTTGCTTGCAACCATAAGGTCATTCTCATAACCTAAATCATAGAATGTTTAGATCTGAAATCAACCATATGTTCTATACATAAACTAATTTTACAACCATGAGACCCTTCTCATGAGGTTTGGATCTCGCACATGGTAATTTCCTTCCTTCAATACGATCTTACCCACGTGGCCATGCCCAAGACATTTCTGCCTGAGATCTGAAACTCCAATAAGCCAAACACTTGTAATTTATGCATGCACATGACAATTTTTTTATTGTTGCTACAGTCATTGAATTAATTTTCAGAATTACCACATTCAATGACTCGAGCACATTCAACTATTAGCATTTCAATTGCAATGAAATATACATTTATTTACTTTACATGCATCATTGTCACAATGAAGTTGTGAGATGCTATCACACTATCTATGCAAGTTAATAAAACTTTCAATGCTCATTACTTCCCAGCCATTATTTTCTGCAGTCTGTCCTTCTACAAAGCATCTTGGAAGCCAATCAAACATGACTATCTTCTTCATGTACTCATTCTCGTGCATTTATAGCAACTCATGAAATGATTCTACAGTTATCATTAATTCATCATTTCATCCACTCTTTAATTTCATGTACTCATTCTCCTACATTTATAGAAACTCATGAAATGATTCTATAGTTATCATTAATTCATCATTTCATCCACTCTTTAATTTCATGTACTCATTCTCTTGCATTTATAGCTTACTACCCTCAGGAAATGACTAGGCGGAAACTGTTAACAAAATACTCAAAACTATGCTCCAACATATGGTGGAAAAAAATAAAACCAACTGGAACCACATGCTCTTTCCTTCCCTTTGGGCTTACCACACTTTGGTTAATACTGCCACATGTTTTACCCTATTTCACTTGATGCATGGTGTAGAACTCGTCCTCCCAATCGAGTGTCAAATTCTTACTCTCCAATCTACCATTGAATTGCAACTTGATACCCTTGCACTAGAGCAATGTATATTCACCTTGGAACATCTTGATGAAGAACAATGTGAATCCCTTCAACAGAATGAAGGCATGAAATTTTGTTCCAAGGAACATTACGATTGGCAAATCCGACCATGCACCTTTAACGAAGGTGACTTTGTCCTTTTGTTCAATGCTAAAAACGACGTTATCTAGGACTCGGTAAATTTGTATCTAAATGGAAAGTCCCTTGTGTCGTTAAGCATTGTCTCCAAAAATGAGCCTATATCTTAACCGACCACAAAGGTATCACCCTCAATAACTTGGTCAATGGGTTGTACCTCAAAAGGTTTTATCCTTAATTCTTCAGTGCCCTATAGGTACGAGATGATTTGGTTATATGATTTCTACATTGTCAATACCTTGGTCATGTTCTTTACTACACTTGGGTATGTGCATCGTGTGTGCAGTATATTGATCAGAGCAATATGGAGACTATTTTTTTTTTCCATTATAATAATAAGACTCCAATATCTAACAACAGGGGTCATCCACCCTACCACAGGTATCATTCTGAAACTGACATATAGACACTATTTACCCTCTGTTTTATAATGCATCTACTAGTATTCCCGCTGATGACCATATGGATCTTGTTCCCCGCCTTGACGTTCCATCAACATCATGTATGAGAATAGAATCCCCCCCATGGGTGTGTGCACCATCTACATCCCCGTCATCAACTGAAACGCATGATGTCAACCTCCCACGAGTCCTAGGAATCTGACCTAGCTTGAAAAGACCCTCCCTTAGAGTATCATTTTGCAGTTGTGCATTTAATCGACCAGGTAAACATTTGTTAGATCCCTTGGCACATGTTACGAGAATGATTCACAAATCCTCCTCATACCTCCATGAGCACTTTAACCTTCACAATCACCCTCATATCATCACCCCCGCAAAGACACCTATGCCCCCCCCCAAACCTCAAAAGCATCTAGTTCTATTCAGTTATCTCTTAGGTATACACTGCATGGAATCGTTTCATGGGGCACCCATATTTGTGTCTACAAGATTAATCCTCAATTCATCATTGGAAAGTGTCCCTCGATCCACTCAAAACCATGCAGATTCCTCCCATCATCAAATTGGTCCCCCAATACACCCAAAACTGTGGGGACCCCACCGATATTCTTTATGTACAAACAAGTTCCCTCATCACCTCAAATTGAGGGAACATCATATTATTTTGGTAGCAACCCATGGTGTCCTTTGATCGATGTATTTGAGTCTCCCTATGTTCAATAGTAATTGTCTTGTCGGTTACCATTACCCTTTTTTTGTGTCTCCATCAAAGCCCTTTCATTTGTAGTTCGTCTCCGACCATTTCAATTTGTTCCATTCCTAAAGAAAAGTTGTTGTCCCTCTTCTCCATGTTTACATCGATCAAAGGAAGTTATGAGCCCAACACTTATCAACTAGCCTTGTGTCAGGTATGTTCATCCACCAGTCGGTTATAATATAATATCAATTCTGAGGATAATAATCTTGTTTTAACATGTGCTTCAGATCTCGTTGACGTCAAAACAATACATTCTGATAGTTGCAGTAGTTTCAGTTGTGGATGGGATCCCTTTCAATCACTATAAGGGATCACCTCGAACTTAGTAGGGAGAGTCATTAGTGCTCCCTAACTGTGTGGTTTCCCCTATGCTCGACGTCAACACATCATTGCAGCAGGGGGAAACATACTTTTGAATATAGCATTGTTCACATTTGGAAATCATGGTAGCAGTCTATTTGGTATAAGTGAAGCTCTCAAGAATATTTACATACTAGTTTGGTCACCCACCCTAGTGGGTTTATCATGGTCACCGGTATTTCCACTTCTTCAATATTCCGCAGCAGTTCCTGGGGAATTTACTCAGACATGGATCGAAGCAACCTTCATCCTGGTCCCAATAATATAATAGAGTCGACACCTTGGTCCTCTCTCATTGTAATCCCTTTGACAACATTTCACGAGCATGGGTATGCCTGCCTCATTGGTATAAAAACTATTATTTATTAAAGCTCCAGCAGTCATCACCAACAATCTTCCCCTATGGGAGAAACTTATTTTTTCCACATATGCTTCGTCCTACAGAACAGGAGATAAACAACAGAAAAACATGATGTATTATCAGCTCTAAAGTACCCTCTGAACCTCATACATCAGGGGGCATCTATTAATGCCTAAAATTCGCACACATGCGACATTTAGACGATTCATCTAGTAAGGAGTCATCAAAATAAAGAATTCATATCACCACAAGAATCCTCAATAGATCCAAAACACAACATGAGTCCATAAGTTCCAAGAAACAGTCAAAACAAACGGGTAGTGTGGGTATTACACAGTTGACTCACACTATAGCGCATGTTATCTAAAAAATGCCCGCGCTACACCCGAGTGGATTTTCCTTCGATAGCCATGCTACTGTCAAAATGATGGGACCACTTACTCCCAGCGGTGAATCAAAATCTCAATCCTCCCCAAGGCTCCTAATTTGGCTCCTCACACACTTGGTAGCATTAATCATCCCCCCTAGTGTACCTTGGAATTAGTTCATTGAGGAGGAGAATTCACATTTGGAACTAGTTATTTGTTGGCCACCTCTTGGCCTATAAAAGAAATCCATTGGAATGCATTTGGTACAGATAAATTAGAGAAAGGTTATGCTACTGAATTTGAGTTGGAGCTTCCTCATAGCCCACCATTTCCTACCATTGTAAGCATTCCCAAGCTCCCTTGTCACCTTACATCTATGGGCAAGTGTTTCTCTCCATTGTTCTTGTTGATGTATATGTAACTTCGGAATGTATTTCACATATATGTATATTGTATTCCTATAGAGATGTTATTATTCCTCTATACGGAAGTGCTTGTATTCCTATAGAGATGTTATTATTCCTCTATACAGAAGTGTTGTCATTTATATTGTAAGTGTCGTAACTTATACTTGATGGGTTATTAGACCACCTTGTTGGGGTCGGCCCTGTATAAGTCATTTGGGTCAAAAGGTTATTAGACCACCCTATTGGGGGTCGGCCATGTGGGTCAAAGGGTTATTAGACCACCCTAGTGGGGGTCGGCCCAGTCAGCATTATGTTAAGTGGTTAAGTTGAGGCCGACCTAGTTGAGTAAAGGTCAAGTCAAGTTAGTGTATAAATAGAGAGTGTGTCTCTCTCATTTTACACATTCTATTCTCTCACTCACACTTTGGAGAGTGGCGCACTTGTGGAGGAGGAGGCTATGCTGCTAAGAGAAGACTATCTCTTGTATTCTGGTTGTATCATTGCTCTATCTATCTCTGAGGAAGTTATTGGGGTTTTTCACCTTTATGGTTTTCCCCAAGTAAACTTTGTGTCTCTTGTGTGCTTGCATTATTGTGTCCATGATTGATATGCTGTAGATTTGCTGTACATGTTGTTCTCTCAGTTAAGATCCTAGATCAGATTGAATTAAATTTTGAAAATTTAACATGGTATCAGAGCTATCCTGAAAGAAGGCATGATATGGCATGTATGACACTTGTTGCACTTACGATGCTAGGGCTTGATATAGCAAAAACCAGTCATTGTAGCACTTTCGCTATAAATCCGTTTTGGCAAATTTTTCAGGTCTGAAACTTTTTCAGGTCGAAGATAAAACCCCCATGTACCTTGTATCCAATGGAAAACCTCTAATTCATTGTACTTTGTGATTTATGATCTGTAAAATATAGGGTTTCTGCCTCTTCCAGATCTGAGTCAAACACAGGTGACCTTGGAAAAAAGGTCATAACGTGGGCTAGGAAGCTCCAAATAAAATTTCATAAAAATTGAAAGGTAGTACACAGACTATACTATCTCAAGAAAAAATTTCAGAGGCCGAAGTTGAACCAGTGACACGTGGCACACCGTACAAGTGCGATCTCCTTTTTTATCCCATAAACAGGTCACATTACGACACTTGGCATAACTCTCTCTCAGAGAATCCAATTGAGGTCAGACCTATTGGAATGGAAAGATGACAGGTCGGGCTATCTGAGGAAACTTTTTCAGACCCTATGGATTGAAAAAATCAGAGTTACGCTAGAAAAAATCAGGTACATATTTCTGTCAAAACAGAATTATTTTTGAGCACCTTCATTCATGGATTCCAGAATTTAGGGTTTCGGATAAAGTTAGAATTTTTGTAATCGGAGACCATGGCTGAATGCTACTCATCAAAATAAAAATTTAGAGACCAAGATCAGAATTTTTGGTTGGGCAGAAGGTCAGGCTTGATTAGACCCTAGTTCGGGACTATGATCAGAAAAGTGGAAAATTAGGGCTTCTACAAAAATGGGAATTTTTGAAATCTGTGACCACAGTTGGAAGCTCCTCATAAAAATAGAAGCTTAGAGCTTTGGATTAAACCTTTTGATTGGGCAGAAGAGTGGGCTTCATCAAACCCAAGTTCGGGGTCACGTCTAGTGAATCCGGAAGTTTCAAAGGCAAAATTGAGGAGTGAAACTTTGCAGTTTTCAAATTCTGAATATACCAGCTTGATTAGCTCATCAAGGCGCATATTTCTATCCTTTCAAAAGTTTGAATTTTTGGGGTTTCTCTCACAAACCCTATTACAGCTCCAGATCCAGTTCCTGCAAATCAAGTGGATTGGGTTAATCCTAGAAGAGGATGGATTGGTCACCTGCATAAGTGAAGAAGTTCTTGTTTCAGAGGGAGATGAGGCTAAGGCCTTCCATAAGAAGATTACAAGCAATCTTGACAGGTATGGCTTACAGGTATGTTTCGAATTATGTTCATAGTTAATTTTATGATATGTTTGTCTTCATATCATTACAGTACAATCTTGATTAATTACTAGACTTGTCGTATTACCTTAATAGAAGATATTCATTGATTAAGGTTTTGACACTTATGATTGTACTAATGCATTGTGATGTTGTATGAGGTTTATGTTGTTCGCTAACATGAAAGGTACACCAAGAAAGAAAAATCATGTTCTAGTTCAAGAACATATGATCATGATGACATGAAGACAAAGATTCATCCATTGTCATGGATCACTTATAAAATCTACTTACGAGGTATGTATAACTTGGTTCTAAAATGGATAACTTATGAGACATGCAGGTTACTAGCACAAGTCATTGAAGAGAACCAGAAGAAATTATGCGGGTATGTTAGACATAACTAGCTAGCATGCTAATCCAGGTATGTTTTTCCTATATCAAGCTAGAATCCTACCTTGTGTTAGGATCTTATACTGTTGTGTTGTTGATAATGATTATTCATGAAGTCATAGGTTTGAATAGTCATGGTTGTATGCATATTATGTTTCTTACCATAACTGATGATATGACTAACCAGAAGAATCATGAAGGTATAGGTTTGAGTAATCATAGGTTTTATGCATATTATATCTCTTATCTTGATTAATGATTTAACTAACCAAAAGAGTCCTATGATCAAATAAGAATATGCATGAGTAAAAGAAGACTTCCCTGAAACCTTGAATACTAATGTTTATTATCTGTGTTTGAAATGATCCCGACTATACATGCTTTAGATTATTGTGTTTTGATAATATTAAGATTATAATAATGAATTTTTTATTATGTATGAGACCTAGAGGATAACACAATGATGATACTAACAAGCATGCATAGGGATCGAGAATGAATATAAGTTCAAGGACAGGTAATCCAGGAAGCAAAGATCAAGAGGGAGCACACTCCAGTAGTTTCTACAAGGATGCAGATATTCAGAGGGAGTTGACCACTTCTCACAATCCACATCAGAATGGAGTTGCAGAAAAGAAGCAAAGACTGAGAGGGAGTCAACCCAACAATCAAACAAAGATAAGTATTTGAATTGTCATTTCTTACATAGTTGTTTGTTTAAATAATGTTATTCAATGATGTATATGCTTATGTTCCTAGAATTAGGTTGTGTATTATGCATATTAGAATAGTTGCATTGATGAACATTATACCACTAATATACATGGGTAAGTGGCCTATGGAACTGTACAACATTCCAGTGCTACTTATCTAGAATGAAACCTCTTTGCTGACATGTTGGGAGTAGTGCAAACTCTTAACAATGTTCTGGTAGAGACTGGAAGGCATCTAGAAAGTTGTGGAACATGGATGAATGTTGTATTGAAGCATTGGCTAAGATAATTGCATGACTGTATGACATATTTCTTTATGTGTAAGAATTTGTCTAAAAATTATGAGATGTTTCTAATCATGCAATTTAACTTGTTTTGTAGGAAAGACCGTATACCTTCACCTACAAAAGAAGGACTACAACATTTGTTCGAGCAACAAAATTATCTATTGAAGATATTGAAGTTCCCAAGATATGGGAAGAATGCCATGATCCGTCGATCATGAAGAATGATGTTTGGGATGTGGTCCCAAGAGCTGAAGGGAAGTCTATTGTGACTTCCAAATGGAACTATCAGATCAAGCATGCTGCAGATGGCAGCATAGAGAAATATAAAAGTGATGAAATAGAAGATACACCAGATGGATTTCAAGACAACTTTCTTGAATGGTGTAGTCATATATGTGTGCAGAACTTGTGGATGATGCACTATTTGTTTTTGGCATGTAGGTGTGGCAGAGTGCAGATGGAATCTTCCTTGGACAAGGAAAGTATGCAATAGAGATCCTGAAGAGGTTCAGGATGATGGACTGCAAGGATATGGCCACACCTATGGCATCGAACCTGAAGCTTCTATGTGATGCTTCATCTGATCCGGTTGATGTCATGATGTATCATCAGATGATTGGGTCCTCTATGTACCTGACGAACACGAGACCAGATATTTGCGTTGCGGTGAACACATTGAGCCAGTTCCTGACGGATCCGAGAGATGTTCACCTGGTTGCTGTAAAGCATATTCTGAGGTACCTAAAGGGTACGGTTGATTATGGGCTCAAGTATGATGCAAATCAAAAGTTTAACCTGCAGGGTTATGTTGATTCAGATTGGGCAGGCAGTGCTGCAGATAGGAAGAGCACATTTGGGTGTTGCTTCAGTATGGGATCAGGTGTGATCTCTTGGTTTAGCAGGAAGCAGTCCTGCGTATCACTGAGTACAGCCGAAGCAAAGTATGTTGCGACGGATGAGTAGGTTGTAGATGTATTGACCAAGTCGTTGGCCAGAGTGCAGTTTGAGTACTTCAGAGAGAGGCTTGGTGCACTTCAGATCGAGGTTACTTCCAAAGGGAAGTGATGAGTTTGGAAGATGCAGATGCACATGAGCTTTCTTGACATGGTTGATGTGTTCTCCCTTGGTCATGATGTAATTGCTGAGCCATTTTTCACATGGTGGTAGATGTGTTCTCCCATGGTGAAAAAGTAAGGGCTGGATCCTTCCCCGAATGGAGGTAGATGTGTTCTCCCATGTCAATGGTGTAAGTGTTGGATGATGTGCATCTGGGCTATGCTTTGTGGACAATGAGATGATCTGAAGAGGACGATGCTATGATGATCAGGAGGATCATGGATGATGAGCATCAGGACGATGCTCCAGTTACTGCTCTGTGTATGCATCATGTTGGATGTTGGATATGATCAGTTGGATCATTTATATGTATATGTATGTACGCATCATGTTGGATGTTGGATATGATCAGTTGGATCATTTATATGTATGTATGCATCGTGTTGGATGCTGGATATGATCAGTTGGATCATTTATATGTATGTACGCATCATGTTGGATGTTGGATATGATCAGTTGGATCATTTATATGTATGTACGAATCATGTTGGATGCTGGATATGATCAGTTGGATCACTTGTATGTATTTTTGTATATGCATCATGTTGGATGCTTGGACCATGTATCTGTATATGTATCAGGTGGATACATTGTATGATCAAGTGGATCATGTATGGTGATATGTATCATGTATTTGTATTTGTATCAGGTGGATACACTGTATGATCAGGTGGATCATGTATGATGATATGTATCAGGTAGATACTTGGTATGCATCAGGTAGATGCATTGTATGATCAGGATGATCATGGATGACGAGCTTGGGGATGTTGCTCCAAATGACATGCAGTAGGATGTTGCAGTGATGATGATCAGGATGATGTATGGTGAGTATCAGGTTGATACTCTGTGGCTGTGGAACAGGTTGTGCAGATAAGCATGTAATTTGTGCCCTGGGAGATTTGCAGATAGTCTTTCGAGGTTTTTCCTATGGCATGTAATTTGTACCCTGGGATATCTGGCAAATGCTCTTTCGAGGTTTTGCTTGGGAGGACATATAATTTGTGCCCTGGGAGATCTGTAGATAGTCTTTCAAGGTTTTTCCAATGGCATGTAATTTGTGCCCTGGGATATCTGGCAGATTCTCTTTCGAGGTTTTGTCCTATGGCATGTAATTTGTGCCCAGGGAGATCCGATAGGTTGATCCGTGTGCTCGTAATCAGTCCTGGGATGCTCTTTCGAGGTTTTTCCATAACCACATGTAATTTGTGCCCTGGGAGATCCGATAGGTTGAGCCTTGTGCTCGTAATCAGTCCTGGGATTCTCTTTCAAGGTTTTGTGGTGGGGTCATATGTAATAAGTCCTAGAGATCTGGACAGGATCAAAAAGGCCTCACTTACTCTTCAGGGTTCTTGCTAGTTAAGAGACTCTTTTAAGGTTTTGTGATGCACGTAATAAGTCCTGAGATTTCCACAATATGGCCAGTGATGACGAAGACCTGCAGGTGGTGGGCCTACATCCAGTATGAAAAAGGACTAGCTCAGTAGAACTTCCTATGACGAGTAGATTCAGAGATTGATTGCGATAGCAGCAGCAGTGACGATGATGATGACTCGATGACGATTATCTAGTGACGATGATCCAGAGAAGATGACTTGTGCTAGAAGACCTGTGTCGAGAAATACCTTCCTGGTTAAGAGGGAGTGTTGATGTATATGTAACTTCGGAATGTATTTCACATATATGTACATTGTATTCCTATAGAGATGTTATTATTCCTCTATACAGAAGTGTCGTCATTTATATTGTAAGTGTCGTAACTTATACTTGATGGGTTATTAGACCACCTTGTTGGGGTCGGCCCTGTATAAGTCATTTGGGTCGAAGGGTTATTAGACCACCCTATTGGGGGTCGGCCATGTGGGTCAAAGGGTTATTAGACCACCCTAGTGGGGGTCGGCCCAGTCAACATTATGTTAAGTGGTTAAGTTGAGGCCGACCTAGTTGAGTAAAGGTCAAGTCAAGTTAGTGTATAAATAGAGAGTGGGTCTCTCTCATTTTACACATTCTATTCTCTCACTCACACTTTGGAGAGTGGAGCACTTGTGGAGGAGGAGCCTCTGCTGCTAAGAGAAGACTATCTCTTGTATTCTGGTTGTATCATTGCTCTATCTATCTCTAAGGAAGTTATTGGGGTTTTCCACCTTTATGGTTTTCCCCAAGTAGACTCTGTGTCTCTTGTGTGCTTGCATTATTGTGTCCATGATTGATATGTTGTAGATTTGTTGTACATGTTGTTCTCTCAGTTAATATCCTAGATCAGATTGAAGTAAATTCTGAAAATTTAACAGTTCTTCCATCTACTTAGCATTTAGTTTGGACAAGAAAGGCCTCCCTAAGAGATATTCTTGGATTTCCTTGAATTCTTCACCTCCTAGGTGTTGTACAACAATTCCATTGGGAAATACAATAGTGGTTTAGCATATCTTTGGTTGTTGTTGAAGTTTGCATTCTCCCCCCATCTCTTTAATTTTGTTTTTTATCAATATTTCTATTTTTGAATGTGAACTACACTAACAATCTCTTACAGGATCACTTGGAGGAATACCAACCAAACCAAATAAGGGATCCAAGGACTGAGGCCTTGCTGCAACTTACAAGGCTTAGCCCCTTACCAAGTGGAAGAGTGCACTTGTGCAATTTTTTCCACAACAACCCACCCAATTTCACAATTGGAATTTCTTAGATCTGATCGGAGTGGGGACAAGGGTGCAGCAACAAACAACATGGATAATATTGCTTAAGAATCCTCTGCACAATGTACTGGGACCTTTTATGTTTCAACAATAGATGTCGTTGAAGTCTATGCAAGGCTTCCCAAGTACACCAGAATATGAAAACTAGATCCTTTACATAGGATTTGGATGCAATCAGAAGGTTTTTGGCCTGTGTATAAGTCCCAGTCTAACTTCACACAAAGGATCTTGAGGATTTTGAGTTGTTTGACTGAGTTTGGATGACTTGAGAGAAATTAGGCAATTCAAGACTGTTGGGGAGCACATCCTTCAGGATGAGCCAAACATTGTACAAATTGAACTAATATTAGTTATGAGAGTTGTAAATGGTTCAGGCATGTATTAAGGACCTTCTACACTTTACATAATGAAAAATAGTTTCACAGAACTCCTCCAATTATAATTTCAGAGAAACTAGCTAGTTTCTTATGCAAAAAGAGCAAGACTTTAAACATTGAAGTACAAGTGACTATGGAAGCTCACGAATTCATTATCAGAATAAGTATAACAGATCATAAAAATGTATTTAGAAGCATCAAAAATCCATTTGTATCTTTATAGCACTAATTGAATCATAAAAGTTCCAACTCTAACATATAGCTCACAATGTGCAAGATCTGAGTTCATGGAAGCAGGAATCTATGATGGAAGAATGAGAGAAGGTTAGAAACCACTAAATCAGGTCCAGGAACATAGAATGGAATTCTAATAACTCATGGAAGGTGCACCCAACATCTGAATCTTCTTACAGGGGAACAATCAATCCAACTGTTCTCCTTCTCTAAGTGAATCTCATCAAAATCACATCAAATCTACCTGAATCTTTGCATCAACTCTGAAGGATCTATATATTCATGAAATGGGATGGATCAGAACTGAAAATAATTCATAATTGGATGCAATGAATCATATGCAGAAGACTGGAACAATAAATAAGGGGCACATCTCCCACTAGTGGCTATGGGCGCATCTCCAAAGCCTAGAGAAGCATTGAGCTTTCTTAATCATAAACATAGACTGTCCAAACAAAGTGAAAGCGGTGCGCTTTCCTTATTTTATATATTGGGTGAATTTTTGAGCAAGTTAAGTTTCTAGTGGACCCCTCCTTGCTTTCCTGATGTTTCCTGCTTGTCACAACTGACCGTTTTTCCACACTTGCCTGCTTTGTGCACTTGCATGCTTTTCACTGTTTTTCCAGTTTACTTCTTTTTGCTTTGTTATGCTTTACTTTTTGTTTCCTCTTTGTTTGAAAACTCATTTAGATATCATTATCTCCTTATGTTCCCTCATGGGGCCATTGACATATTCCAACTCATTATCACATTTACTAATAATTAAATATCAAAATATTAATTGCATCACCTCCAATTTAATTTATTCTAAAAGAACTATAGACCAAATTATCTCCCTAGATAATTTATTTAATTTCCTAAAGTACTTGGCCAAAATTTACTCCCTTGTCAATAATTTTCCACTAGATCCCATGGAGTTGGATGGGTTAGTGGTTTCTCCATGGTTTTGTCAAAATGGGAACATGACAACACTCTACGTTTAGGTTTTGCAGTTACTTAACCTATGAGTGCTGCTTTATCACCACCTTTCAGTTCTAGTGCCTTCACAGCACCTTTCAGATCTAGTGTCTTCACACCACCTTTCAGAATCCTACCACTAGTTTTTGTGGTTCCTCTATACCTTTCCAAGGCTTCACTTGCAATGGAGGAAATATTCCCCCATCCTTTCCCTCTTTTGGGAGAATACCCATCCAATACGTTGGACCTGTTTTAGGTGTAAACTAGTTTACAGGTTTCAATACTCAAATGGGTGGTTTTTGATCATCCTATATGCCTACTAAATCTAACCCCTTTTCACTTTTTAGTGGAGGAGGTAGTAACTTTGTACCTTCAACTGGAGGAAACATGTTTCAATCCTAGTCAAATTAGATGCAGGATAATCCTGCTGGGAGTAATCCTATGCATAGCCATTGGAATATTTTTATAGGAACAAGTGTTGCACAAGAAATGATAGGGGGCATCCCCTATCAATATGTTTGGAATCCTGGTAGTGGGAATTTCCCACCATAGGATTTGTATCCTAATACTTTTTCCATGCAACAATATCCAATACTTCCTTTTCTTGCAACTTTGAACTTTGCATATTTATTGAAACTGATGAATGACCCGATGTGTCATAGTCCTATCTGGCCTCTAGTTGCAACCAAGTTTCCCTCGATCATTCTGAAGTTTGAAGACAAAACTGGTGAATATCCTGAAGATCATGGCGACCTTTCACTTATGGTGTTCTTTGAACTCGCTTAACAATGATTCTATTTGGTTAAGATCGTTTCAACGCACACTCATTGAATTGTCTACAAAATGGTACATCGAGTTTCTTGGTTCATCCTTTCATTACTTTCACGATTTAGCAACTGTATTTTTGAACTACTTTGATCTTCCTGATTGGTATATGTTGGCACTGATTTGTTGTCTCGGTTTAGGAAAAATAAAGGTACCCATATCTTGGATCATTTCCATTAATGGCGTAGGCGGAAGAGGCTGATTAAGGCCAATATCCCCCCTGGGTTCTTGTTAGAGTGGTTTCTCAATTCCTTGTTTCCTTATATATCCATGGATGTTTCCATCTCAAGGGTCACCACAGAAGAAGAGGCCATTTTTAAGTCCCAACAGTTAGATATGATATATTCTTAGTATGGGATCCTTTATGAAATAATTCCTGATGCTACGAGGTCTAATATTACAGACCCTTTGAAACCCAAACCTGGACCATACACTGGTGGTGTTGTTGGTTTAGTTCGTCATAATGTTGTCGATGTTGTTAATAGTCAAATGAAATTTTTTTCCATCTAGTCCTTTGTAGAAAGCACGGCTTCTATTGCCACCTCTCCTCCTTCCCAAACAAATTTTGTACACATTATGCAGGCTAATAAAAAGGCATCTGACATCCTAGTGGGAAAAATAAGAATAATAACAATAACAATAATAAAAGGAGAGGGAAGTAATGATAAAATTAAACAAAACAATAATGTTGGCAGAGTAAAGAAAGAACATAGGAATGCCAAGTTACCTTGCAAAATTTGCAAAGGAGATCATCTATCTCATCAATGCCCATTGATGGAATAATCCCATAAAGTGTTGAATAAAAAAAAACATCAAACTGCTATTCTGACTAATCCTTTCCCACAAGGACAACACTTAGCTTCAAGATCTTCTAATCCTACTAGAAATGTGCAAGGGGGTAGACAAAATGGTCCCTCCTTTGATCAACCATACATTAATATGGTTATATCCAATGTTTTATTGTCAACTAGAGCTAAAAACTATAGCAACCCTGATTCTTCATCCAACGATAAGGAAATTAATAAACCACGGAACCCTCTTCACATACAGAAACCTGTGGTGGAGACAATGCCTCGTGTGTCGAAAGGTGTTTATAATAGGGCATCACACAATCCCAATATGAGAGTTTCTCCCAACTATTCAATTGTTGAGGAAATATCTCAAACTCCTTGTACCATGTCAGCTCTTGAGGTCCTCCAAAGTTTCCCATCACAACAAAATGATTTGTTGCATGCTGTAGGAAATCTAGATCCTTTGAACAGTCAAGTTTTGAAGTTAAATGTTTCATATGTTAAACCTCATCTCCCATATCATGTTTCCTTCTAGATCAATGTGGTTCACGCCAAAAATTATATTGGTAGGACAGTGGTGGATGAAGGGGCATTGACTTGTGTTATGGCTCTATCCTGTTGGAAAGAATTGGGCTCTCTAGAAATCGACCCATCACCCACATTGCTTATTGCTTTTGATGGGCGATCGTTCCGACCACATGGGATTATTCTATCCTTTCATGTACAATTGGGAGGAAAAATTGTTTGTGTGGAGGTTGAAGTAGTTGATGCTCCTATCGATTATAATATTTTATTAGGTCATAGTTGGACATATGCAATGACTGCCATAGTGCCTTCAGAATTTTGAGTGTCGTGTTTTCCTCACGAAGAAAAGCTCGTTACCATTGATCAATTATCCTTCACTCAAGCTAGTGCAAATTCACCTCTAGGATCGAATATCAATTCGATTAATAAGTTGCATCCAATAATTGAGAATGTGGGAATTGATTTATATCCATCACTCATGGGTACCTTTAATATCCCATCTCCTACCTTATTTATTGGTTCTAGTCGAGCTCCAATTGATGAGCAAGTTCCTATCTCATGAGTAGAGTCTTTTAGAACATCTCACCTCAATGATCCTTGGGTACTTCCTATTCCATTGGATTCGGTGGAAGAGTCTCAACACTATGAGACTGTCTTACCCTTGTCTACAACAGAGATAACTTATCAAGCAATTCAACAAGATGTTGTAGACAATGATCCATCGCTTTTTGAAGAGGGATCAAACCATTCATCCAGTTTGGGTTGTCGATTCCTCCTCATCTCAAGATTGTATAGACATTGTTATTCCTTCGGATGAGGATATCCTGATGTTTATGTATATGTAACTTCGGAATGTATTTCATTTATATATTTATTGTACTCCTATAGAGATGTATTATTCCTCTATACGGAAGTGTCGTCATTTGTATTGACAAGTGTCGCAAGTGGGTTAACTTGCCGATGGGTTATTAGACCACATTGTAAGGGGTCGGCCCGATATAATGTAATATGAAGTTATTGTACCTAGCTAGACAAGTCATCCCCATAAGGTTATTGGGAAAACAAGACAAGTATAAATAGAGATCAGGAGATATCTATTTGGATCACTTCAGAACTCACACTTCCTTCACTCGGAAAGTGGCGCACATTTGAGGAGCAGGATCAGCTGCTAAGAGGAGTCTATCTCTTGTAATTTGGTTTTACTTTGGTTGTGCTATTGCTCTATCTATCTCTGAGGAAGTTGTGGGGTTTTTCGCCTTAGGGTTTTCCCCACGGAAACTCTGTGTGTCTATTGTCTCTCATGCTTTTGCTTCTTGTGATGATTGACATGCTTGTTATGATTTATATGCATTGATATACTATACATGTTATTCTCTCAGTAAAGATCCTAGAGTATTGTGAATTAATGCTCAAAATTTAACGCCTGAAATCCTTAATTGGTCCTGAAAATCCCTGGGAAGATATGCATCATCGCTCATATTTTCCTTCAACTCTAGATAAGATTTCGAATGGAGAGTTTCATATTCCTTGTTCCTTTTCCTAAAGATGTCAATTGACCACTGAACGCTTTGGCCCAATAGGGAATATATGCCAAGGGTAATATGGCCAACATTTCTAAAATGATCCCAATCAACATCTCTAATGTTAATTTTTCGATAATTTCATTCCATTATCATTCAGGATCACTAAGAGAATAACATGTACAGCATATCAATCATAGACACAATAACACAAGCACACAAGAGACACAGAGTTTCCTCAGGGAAAACCAAGAAGGTGAAAAACCCCGCAACTTCATCAGAGATAGAATAAGCCCCAATACAAAGATCACAAGGATCAACCCAAAGAGATGTCTCTAGTAGATACTCCTCCTCCTCCACATGTGCGCCACTTTCTCTCTTAGCTATGCAAGCTTGAGAAGTGAGTGAATTGAATAGAATGAGAGAGGCACAGCCTCTATTTATACATTGACTTGACCTGCCAATAAACCAACAGGGCCGACTTACTAAGGAATCCTAATAACCCAACCACATGACCTAACTAGGGTCGAATCCACACTGGTGGTCTAATAACCCATCAATACAAATGACGACACTTACAATGTAACTTGCGACACTTGCAAATACAAATGACGACACTTCCAATCAGAGGAATAATACATCTCTGTTGGATATAAAATAAAGTACAAATGTAATATACAAGTGAATATCTTCCGAAGTTACAAATACATCAACACTCCCTCT
This sequence comes from Larix kaempferi, assembly GCA_027924585.1. Classification (NCBI taxonomy): domain Eukaryota; kingdom Viridiplantae; phylum Streptophyta; class Pinopsida; order Pinales; family Pinaceae; genus Larix; species Larix kaempferi. The sequence goes on along the minus strand of BSBM01001238.1, from coordinate 74,634 downwards.
TAACTAGGAAGGTATTCTCTAGACATAGGTCATCAATACATATTGGCGCAAGTCTTCAATTCTGGAGCTGGATCATCATCACTGGGCTATCTCTGAATTCTTCTCATCATAGGAAGTTCTACAGAGCCAACCCTTTTTCCTGATGGATGTAGTCCTAGCCTCTTGCAAGTCTTCATCATCTCTAGCCATACAGTGGAATCCTCAGGACTAATTACGTGCGTCACAAAACCTCGAAAGAGCATCCCAGGACTGATTACGAGCTTACTGCTCAACCAATCGGATCTCCCAAGGCAATATTATATGTGACCACTACAAAACCTCAAAAGAGCATCCCATAACTGATTACGAGCACACAGCTCAACCTATTGGGTCTCCCAAGGCAATATTACATGTGGTCAGGGAAAAACCTCAAAAGAGCATCCTAGGACTGATTACAAGTGTACTCTCAACCTATCGGATCTCCCAAGGAAATATTAAATGCCACAGGACAAAACCTCGAAAGAGCATCCCAAGTATGATTACGAGCGTGCTGCTCAACCTATCGGATCTCCCAGGGAAATATTATATGTCCTCAGGACAAAACCTCGAAAGAGTATCTCCCAGGGAACTATTACATTCCATAGGAAAAACCTCGCCAGAGTATCTGCAAATATCCCAGGGAAAGATTATATGCTTATCGCACAACCTGTCCACGGCCACGGAGTATCATCCTGATACTCATGATCATACTGATCATCATCATACCGTACATTTTCCTGATGCACATCATCACATGATCATCCTAATCATCGTCACAGCATCATCCTGATGCATATCATCTGGAGCATCGTCCTGATACTCATCATCACCGTATAATCAAACTGATCATACAAAGCATCCACCTGATGCATATAATCACACATGATCATCCTGATCATCATACATAGCAGTAACTGGAGCATCGTCCTGATGCTCATCACACAGTGCTTACATCCATATCCATGGAAAGGATCCTCCTTTCACCATGCTTGGAATGGCTCCTGCAAATGTGTCCCATCACTTCTTCCTCGAAGTATCTTCAATCTGAAGAACACCAAGCCTCTCTCTGAAGTATTCAAACTTCACTCTGGCTAGTGGTTTCATCAACACATCTGCAACCTGCTCATCCGTCGCAACATACAGGAGATTCACTGCTCCTCTCTGCACCATATCCCTAATATAGTGATATTTGATCTCGATGTGTTTCGACCTGTCATGGAACATCGAGTTCTCAGACAACTTCACACAACTCTGTTTGTCACAATAGATACAGGTAGCATCCAATGAGAGATCAAATAACTCAGATAGTATCTTCCTCATCCATACTGCCTGACAACTAGCTGAACAAGCTATGACATACTCTGCTTCGGATGTACTCACTACTACACAGGACTGCTTCCTGCTAAACCAAGAGATCACACCTGATCCCATACTGAAGCAGCACCTCGAAGTGCTCTTCCTATCTGTAGCACTGCCTGCCCAATCTGAATCAACATAACCCTCCAGGTTAAACTTTTGATTCACATCATACTTGAGCCCATAATAAATTGTACCCTTCAGGTACCTCAGAATATGATTTACAGCAACCAGGTGAACACCTCTAGGATTCGTCAGCAACTGGCTCAATGTGTTCACTGCAAAGCAAATATCTGGTCTCGTGTTCGTTAGGTACATCAAGGACCCAATCATCTGACGATACACCATGACATCAACCGACTCAGATGAAGCATCACACAATAGCTTCAGGTTCGATGCCATAGGTGTGGCCATGGCCTTGCAGTCCATCATCCTGAAATGCTTTAGGATCTCTACTGCATACCTCCCTTGTCCAAGGAAGATTCCATCTGCACTCTGCCACACCTCCATGTGTAGAAAGTAGTGCATCATCCCCAAGTCCTTCATCTTGAACTCGGTAGCAAGCTTACTCTTTGTATCGGCAATCAATCTGTCCTCACCTGTAACAAATAGGTCATCCACATACAATAGTAGTATCACTGGATTGCCTTCCTCAACCTTGTAGTAAAGGTTGGAATCTTCTTTACTCTTGGTAAATCCCAAACTGGATAGAAAGTTGTCTATCCTCCCATACCAAGTCCAAGGAGCTTTCTTCAAGCCATACAAGGCTTTATTCAACCTGCACACATATGACTCCCTGTCATGTGTCTCAAACCAAGTGGCTACTCCACATACACTTCCTCTTCAACTACACCATTCAAGAAAGTTGTCTTAACATCCATCTGGTATATCTTCCATTTCATCACTGTAGCCAGAGCAAGTACTATTCTGATGGAAGTGTATCTGTCTACAGGAGAAAAAGTCTCTTCATAGTCTATCCCCTCTTTCTGGGAGAAGCCACGAGCTACAAACCTCGCCTTGTATCTCTCTATGCTACCATCTGGAGCATGCTTGATCTTATAGATCCACTTGGAAGTCACAACATACTTTCCTTTTGGTCTTGGGACCACATCCCAAACATCATTCTTCATGATCGACTGGTATTCCTCGACCATGGAATCCTTCCATTCTTTCTTTTCTGCTGCTTCTTCATAACTGGAAGGTTCTTTGTTCATAATATCATAGAGCAAGGAAACATAGCTGGTGTGTCACCTTATCCTTTTCCTTTCTCTGTGTTCTTCTTCTGGAATACCATACCTTTCTACATTTTGGATGAGATCTCTAGCCCATGCAGGTTTCCTCTTGTGAGAGTTCTTCTCACGGGGTGGATCTACAGGTTCTTGTGGATCTTCAATTTCATGATCTTCTTCTGGAATTGCTTCATTCATGGTGGTGTCTTGAAATCTGGTAACCTTTGGTTCTTCATTGTCTTCAACAGGTGTCTTCCTTGATTTGATGTATGCTGAGTCTTCATCAAATGTTACATCCCTGCTGATGTCAATCTTCTTGAACCCTGGAAATTAGATTCTGTATGCCTTCGAGCTTTCATTGTAACCCACAAATATGCCCTTCTTTCCTGAAGGATCTAGCTTTGTCCTCTTTTCTTTTGGAATGTGTGTGTATACTGGATAGCCAAATATCCTAAGATGGCTAACTTCAGGTTTCTTACCTGAGAAAACGTGTTCTGGTGTTTTGTTGTCAAGTATCTTGTGGGGTGCTCTGTTTTGTACCTATACAGTTGTCCTAGCTGCTTCTTCCCATAGATGCATAGGCAGATCTTGGTCATGAAGCATTTCCCGTGCTGCTTCCATGATAGTTATATTCTTCCTTTCTGCAACCCCATTCTGTTGTGGATTGTAAGGAGTGGTAAACTCCCTCTTAATCCCTGAATCACTGCATAACTTCTTGAAATCTCCCTAAGTGAATTCTCCGCCATTATCAGATCTGAAGGTCTTGATCTTGTTATCAGTTTGATTTTCTAACAAGGCTTTGAATTCCTTGAACTTATCAAACACTTCATCTTTATTCTTCAAGAAATAAACCCCAAGTCTTCCTAGAGAAATCATTAATGAAAGAAACATAATATACATACCCACTCAGAGAACTGGATGACATTGGTCCGCATACATCGGAGTGGATAATCTCCAAAATTCCTTTTGCTTTGCTTTCACTGCTTGGAAATGCCTTCTTGGTGTTCTTCCCTTTTGCACATCCTTTGCAAATGTCTTCATGCTTTGATTGGATTTTAGGAAGACCTTCTATAGCTTTGCTTGCAATTGGTAGTTCTCTATAGTGCATGTGTGCAAGCCTTCTATGCCAAAGTTCACTTAGATCCATGGATTCATGTGCCATGTCATGTTCAGGATGTACCGTGTAATACCACCGTGGTTGCAGACCTCAAACCATTTTAGTATTTTTTGGCCCGGTGAATAATATGGGTCAAATTTAATAAATGGATTGTTATTTTGCAAGAGTTTGACTTAGATTTTTAGTCTTCTAAGTCCAAGAAATATTTGGTCTTCGTTGAGCTTATCTAAGAGTTTCCTAGTAAAGAATGTGATAGTACTAAATATGACTAATTTCCTGATGAGCATATCTTTCTCATCTCTTCATTAGACCCTTGGTATGGGGATATCTTGATATATCGTCAAACTATGAAGTGTCCTTGGTATTTTTTGGGGGAAGTGTCCTTATAGTTGGAAATACTTTTTATCGTCGTTGAGTTGATTCCATCTTATGTCATTGTTTGACTCATGAAGAAACTAAGCCAATTTTAAATGAATTTCACAGTGGAGCTTGTGGAGGTCATATTTTTGGTCTTGCGACTTCCCAGAATATTTTGCATGCCGAATACTTTTGGCCGACGATATTTAAATATTTCATTGAATCAATTAAAAAGTGTCATTCCTATCATATACTTACTTAAAAGATGTGTGTGCACCTTGCTCCCTTGTTTCCAGTGATCACTATAGGTCCCTTCACTAAGTGGGGGGTTGATTTTATGACTTGCAACCCAATTTTTTCTAGGGGGCACCAATACATTATCATATTTGTCGACTATTTTATGAAATGTGTAGAGGCCATGCCTAATGTGATGGGGAAACCGCTGCTTATTTTGTGTTCAATCATATTATTACAAGGTTTTGTATCTCACGTGAACTTGTTGATCATGTTTGACATTTTCAAAACCAAATGATGACTGAGATGACCACCAAAATGGGGTTCAAACAAGAACATTCTTCACCTTTTTATCCCTAAGCTAACAATCAAGTTGAGGTCATCAATAAAAATTTGAAGACCATGTTTCAACAAACATTTAATGCCAGTAGATCCAATTGGCATCTGATGCTTTATCTTGCTTTATGGGCTTACCGAACGACCGTCAAGAGTGATACCGGTTTTTCCCCTTTTCAACTCGTTCATGGAGTCAAAAGAGTCCTCTCTATTAAATGTGAAATTCCTTCATTGAATTTAGTTGTCCAATTATTACCTCATACTCTAGCTTTTGAAGAATTCTTTGTTCACCTAGAACATCTTGATGAACAACATTGAGATGTTTCTACAAAGAACAAAGCACATAAAAAATAGATGAAGAGTCAGTATGATAAGTCTATCTATCCAAGAGTGTTCTTGAAATGAGATCTTGTCTTGCTCTATGAGCAATATAAATATCCGTTAGGGGTGGGTAAATTTAAGTCTATGTGGGTTGGTCCTTATATCGTTTCTAAAGTTCTGAAAAAGGTGCTTATGAGTTGATCGATTACGAGGAAAATAAGTTGGTTGATCCTAGAAATGGGCTCTATTTGAAAAGTACTATGCTTGATTCATATGCATTTTTCTTGTACATAGTTGTACATTTGTATACAGTTTTTTGTTTTGGCATATGACTTATGTAGTTCTGTTCTTATGTTTTCAGATGTCAGAAATAATGTTTTTAGGATTTGCAGATGGCGCTAGTAGCGATACCTCGAAACCTTACCTCGACAGCATGGGTAATTTATTTCCCTATTGTTCAATTAGTTGTCTCGAGAGGCGCTTGTCTTGGGCCAGCTACCAACAATATGGCCGAATATAGTGCTGTAATACTAGAGATCCTTGGAGATTCCATTTAAAACAATATATTATATCTAGAATTTTTGTCTCGATTCGTAGCTATTTGTATCACAACTAAATGGTGAGTATAGGGTTCGCGATCCTGTTCTACTTCGTCAGTTTTTACGTATATGGTTACTTGAATGACAGTTTATTTATATTACTTATAATCGGATATCAATGAATCAAAACACAATCACTTATGCATATGCTAATTACATTCTATATTGGCATTTCTATAATTGATAACACAATATGAACATCATGTACATAGCATGCATTTTCGAACCCCGAAGGGTAGCTCAGTTGGTTGGAGATTATGAGTCCAAGACCGAAGTAATCAAGGTCATAGGTTCAATTCTTTGGGTTATTCGAGGTTAGGCTCCCGAACTCGAAGCTGACAGGGTGAGGCACCTACGGGTGGCCCCTGTGAGAATTTTTACCATGGACGTAGGGAGCTCTCCATCTTCCGAGGCTGTGAGTAAAAAAAATCATGCTTTTTCATTTTTTAGACGATGTAAATAAGTACACCAAAGAAAAATTATGTAGATATATATATCAAAAAATAAAAAAGTTTATACATCCGCAAAATATATGGATCTAATCATGTCCAAAACGGGCGCTATCGACATCATACATACAGTCACAAATAGTCCGAAGGGTAACCTAATCCCTAACCCATACAATAGTGCATGAGCATAGTATCCACCCTCCTAAAAACATAGATCCAAGCTCTGGGTACTCTGACTATATGTCGTTGCATTGCCTACAGTAGATCTTCGATCTTAGTCTTCATAATATCCTCTATCAAGTTTGTTAGGTTGTTCTTGATATTCTCGAGTGTTATGGAAGCATCGGAGGCTTCCCCCTTACGTGTCCTCCACCTGTAGTGAGGAAATCATACATGATGGGTTAGTCCTATATCTATAATTATTATGGAAGTATATTAGTATCCATCCAAAAAATATGTATTTTGTTTTTACACTTATAACAAAATATAAACATGAAATAAACTTGAAAATGGTTTAAAAAGTAACTAACCAATTGCACCTAGTGCACTTCCTGGGGGGGACCACCATGTTAGGGTACTGACTAAATTCAATCCCATGATATGGGTAGTCATCAATAGTGATGATCTGATTCTCCCACCAAGAAAAGAAGTCGTCATCGAATGGGTTGGTAACTAGCCCACCCCCAAGTTGTAACATCAAACATGTCCATCGAATCATGGAAGGCTCCATGAGAGAGTGTGACTCTAAAAGCACCCATGGAATAAGACCCAACACCCTCTCAAGAAAGAAGTTACACTGGATACTGCTGAAACCTAAGGCCTTTGTCTTCCCCTTCTTACATGTTGTGAGCTGATATTTGATACATCCCAATAATGTAGTGCTCCAATCAAACATTGTGGGTTCTAAGGATCTCACCGTATAGAACTTGTGCACCCTTGAAGCTTGGTGCACTGATGCCAATCTTAAGATCTGTATGATGCTCAATAACACAATATTGAACACTAGGCTCTCTATACCACGAATTGAAATCTAATATCCAACCTTTTGAGTACCAAGGGAATAATACATAGTTAGTACTCCTCCATCATCATACCACCCACACTCTGAGCTTTAAAACTTAGAACCTCACCATGACGGGAAAGACCGGTGAAAAATTAAATTTCCTCAACCTCTATTTTTAGTGGTTTCCATCCAAGATAAAATCTTTTTCATCCGGATCCCAATAGGTGATTAGTTTTGGAAAAATTTGGTTTTGATCCCGCATGTTGTTGCATTCTAAAAAATTCTTCAATTCGCATTGGTAAATCCTTTCAAGGGCCTCATCGTCCTCTAGGACCAAGCTATTAATTTCCTCGCGTTCCCTCTCATGCCATTCGATCACCATCCTGCAAAAAATCATAACTTTTCAGCTCTTTAAAAAAAAAAAATTAACTTGCAAACATGTACGTGAGTCTATGTGTAGATAGTCACATATACACAACCTGCACCATTGAAACTCATGTACACCACCGTAGAAAACTAGGTGAATCTTACTAATTCTTAAATTTGCAACCATAAAATGTTTGGTGATTTAAAAAAAACAAATTTATAAGGACTTTATATAGTTTTTGGACAATTTTGGCAATTTTTAGAGTAAAAAAAATATCTCATGGAATTTGAGAGAAACATATTTGGAAAAAAGGAAAATTTTCCTTGCATTGGACTACTATGGTGTTCCTTTTAATTGTGCGCATTTCTATGTCTATGGACATGTGGTGATGGGATATACACTACCTTTTTTAGTCAGGGATATGGGAAGAAGATGGGTGAGATAAAAGCTAGGGTTGATAACTCAAAACAAATGACAAATTTCGTGAAGGAACACGACATTGTAAGTTCACGAGAACATATCCCAAAAAAAAAAGTTGATCTTGGCAGTTACAGAGGTTTGAAAGCAATACCAAAATAAGCTCAAGGATGAAAAAATCATGAATTCCAATTCGAGGACAATTTAAGGACCAATAGTAAATAAGAAACAAAAGAAGTATGCTCTAGAAGATGACAAACCCATTTTGTGTTAGCATCCTACCCCAACCATCTTTACTTCAATAGTTATTCATGCATTGCATACGACCATCCCTTGGGAATAAGGCCGAGTAGCTAGTAGCCAACAACAAATGTAAAAAATGGTCTATCTATTAATTAAGGCCCACTGGGAAGTTGGTACTTATTAATTACTTGGCCATGTCAAGTATTTGGGGTTTTGGATCTGGGAAGCCTATTTAAAGAGCTATAAGGATATGAATGTTTTTGTTGAGAATTATTGTAATAGATATCTACTCAAGTGAAAGGTTGTCCTACCTCAATAGGCCTATGAACATTACTTCTCGAAGTTATTCTCATAATACAAAGATTATTTCCTGTCATATTTATCTTTCCATTGTCTAATGTTTCTTATTTCTACTCTATAAATTTTGGTTTATTGCATCTTAACCTATGTATATCATGTAATGTCTTAAGTTTCAAGGCTAAAGAACATCACAAGTGATATCAGAGCCACATTTCTAATCTAGCATGCCTCCGATATAGGGAACTGTTGGTACCAGATTTGTCCCACAAATATTTTCAGATTCCGACAGCGTGATGTAAAGAAAGGTGCTGAATTTTGCTGCTGGAAAATCCAATAGTATTTTCATCAAAATCCCCAATGTTTGTGTCATCTTGGGTAAATTTTGTTGAAGTATGAAGTCCATGCATCAAATTCCATCAAATCTTCTGTTGTCTCTCTTTCATCCATTTTCATGGCTCAATTTCATTTAGTGAAATTTAATTTTTAATATAAAATCATTTTATAAAGTTCGATTTTAAATTTTACAAAAATAATTCCACTCACCTCATCCCACTCATTCTCTCACCTATCTATCCTACTCATTATCTCACCTCACCTACCCATCCACCTCACCATTCCACTCTCACTCCCACTTCCTCTCCACATTGATTCCATTAAAATTACCATATTCATCTTATGTTATAATTACCACTCCATTAATAAACGCCATTTATGCATTCAAGCTCGTGTATCAAGCACTCAGGTGTTGAGAGCACCAAGCCTTTGTTATATATTAAATATTTGAGAATACACAAAGTCCAGTTGTAGGAGATATCAACGTTAAGGAGAAGTCGTAGCCTGCACTCTTGGATTGTAGGGTGTTCAAATGATGAAAATCGACAGGAATGTGAGATCTCATCATCAAGTGCGCAGAGGAATAACTGAACATTTCAAGAAATAAATTGTTATGCAGATTAGAAGTGCATTCTTGGAATTTACAATAAAACTGAGTGAGAAGTTGAGTGGTTTGAATTCCAAATGCTCACTAAGTGTATCTTCAGCTATACCAAATGATTTTTAAATGCCATAAATTCTACATGGGTTATTACACGAAGTTTTGCAGGTGATGATGTTTGCAAGTGGGCCGGATTTGATTTTTATATATTTTTTGTCATTGATTTTATCTCAAGATGAAAGTGAATATCACCTTCAAATTGAAGATGATATGCAAGATTGTTTGGAATCTTCATTGTTCTAGCCATGAGGAGAATATAAAGGATTTAAAAAGGATACAGAGGATAGCAGATGACAGAGCACAATTCGAAGAGATATTTTGGTTCAAATGAATCGAATCATTCCAGATTTGAAAGGGAAAGGTGGCAGAGCATCCATAGACAGAGTCAGTTGGATAATTAAACACCTGACAACGTTGGATAGCAAGTCAAAAAGTCAATCCCTGATTTGAAGGCTACATCTGGACTTTCAAGGCAGAATTCGACCTTCCAAGAATACAAGTGGAGGTTATTTGACAGATATTAAGGATAAGTAACAATTCCATATTTTCAGGCAATTAGTAAGCATGCAGGGTATTATGTGGAAGTCAAAGTTTTCACCCAATAGGCAAATAAGGGAATAGCTCCAGCAATTCCAAATTTTCTTGCAATTAAATTGCTTTTACTTTCAATTTATTGTTAACATTTTATTTCCAAAAGCTTGTAACATATTTGAGGAGGTAATTTCCTATAAATTGGATCATCTACAATGTACAGGGGAGGAGGTTCCAGCCCATGAGGCTGAGAGTTGTATGTAGTCAATAACCATGTTTTGAGAGTCTGAAGAGGTATTCTATATTTTAATCTTGGAGATTATTATCTAAAGGTGATTGTATCAGTTTTGAGCCAGGTTCTAGTTATTTTTCAATCTGAATATACTGTGCGGTTATGTTTTAACTAGTCTTAGTTATGGATTCCTGATCGATAATGTTTTTATTGTGATTGCCCATGTTGAGATTTAGTATTTCACATTCTACCATTGGTCGGTACAATTGTTGGACATCGTTGTAACTCTTGTTGGTACCCCTTTGAGCAGTACCACATGAGATACTACTTGCACACAGGATCACTTCCATGTACCCTTTGGTATATTGGAAGTCCTCTAGGTCACATGAAAACATCTTGATGTGTTCCGAATTCGGTTCCCAAGAATTACGCAAAGGAATAGTACAATAAATCTATGATTGGATAATAAATCAGATATATTTTGTATAATATGAGAGATGATGTTACAATGATAAGTAATCCCAAATATATAGGCTTACATGGTGACTATTCAATAAAGGGATATGTCTCTTAGTTAACTTAATTAATTAATGTTTATATTATTATTATTTATTAATGATAACTATTTAATATTTTATTTGTTACATTACCATCCTCTTCAAAAATGCTTTGTCCTCAAAGCATATTGATGAAGAAGACTTATGCCATGTGTTTGTAATGTCGTTTCCTTTTTTTAGTTGTGTCGTAGTTGATGATATGTGCCAATATGAACTTTTAAGTGCTGAACAAAACTTTCGAAATGTAAAAGGGTCAATTCATCCTAATTCGATTAATTCGATTCTTTGCGGAACGTTGAGCTTCCACAATGAACTAACATCATGAGATTTGATTGCACAAGTATCAATATATTTCATTAGTTGTTCCCGACTTTTAAGATATCTGCCTTTATGGTTTGGATGTCAATAAGGAATTCTTATAACATTCTTTTCCCTTATCATGCTTGTAGGGTCTTCTTGTTTTAACTTTCATATATGCTTTTCTTCAACAGGATTGACATTTTATTGAGTTGTGATCTAGATTGGATCTATAATTGTGTCTTTTTCAACAACTTGTACTTTTATTCCTAAATATTTTGACGCATCATTATGGATTTGTTCTAATTTGTTTTCTAACAGCTTATTATCGTTCCAAATCCTCCTGAACGTTTCTTTTTTCAACTTTTCATCATCTTTTAACTTATTAATATGTTCCTTTAGATCGTGATTATGACTCTTAAGGTGGCGATGCTCTTTTGGCTTTTCTAGTAATTTTTCTTTGATATCTTCATTAGATTGCTCCATCTTTTGAATATTTTTTAACTTTTTTATTTTATTTTTGTAACTAAAATCTTATTATGGTTTCTTAGCCGAAAGATTTCTTCAGTATTGCTTGATAATGTTTTATTGATCTTTGTGATTCCTAACTTGTGCGTGCTTTTAATGTCATCATTTTGCTGATGGAGTTCTTTTATCTGTTGTTGACGTTGGACGACCTTTAATTCTTGGCATTCTATTTTTTTCTGGATTTGCACAATTCCCTTGTCCTTGTCCATGAGGAGTTTGTTCAAGTGCTTTACTTCTTATTCTAAATCTTCGTAGCTTCCATGCAATGAATCTTCAGTTGGATTTTTTGATGAGGGGGACTCTCATTGATGAGTCATGTACTGTTATTTTCTTCTTCTCATGGAAGAAGGTCATGACTTTCTTTTTGCATTGAAGGTGATTGTGTCCAATGTTTCCAACCAGTCAAAACCTATCATTATGTCAGTAATATCATCGTCTATAGCTGCAACAGTAAAGCCCGAAGTAAGATTATAATTACCGATTTGTAAGTCTAATTTATTTATTTGCTCTTTTTTCTCGTCGTTCTTCGCTATGCCTGCTTCTGGATCTGGTAGTTGTTTAACAAAACCAACATTGATAAAAATTTATTTATTGGTAGGACATATGGAAACATTAATAGGGCTTTCATAAAATGTGTCATTAACTTCTATCATCTCCATTGGTAATTTTTATGGAACATCAACAAATATTTTTTTCCCTGAGTAGAATTTGTCTCTCCCATTTTGACTCTCCCCCCTTTTTTTCTTTTAATTTTTCTTCCAAAATAATTATTATTTAAAAATAATAATAATTATTATTATAAATATTTGTTTTTTACTTGTAATGGTGGAGTATAAGATTGCTATGGAGTATAGGATTTTGAAACTAATATATATATATATGGGATTGGATTACAATTTGGGTTTTAAAAATAATAATTATTAATATTAATAATTAAATATTGTAATAATAATAATAATAATATTAATATTAATATTAATATTAATATTGTTCAAAGTTTTGAAAATGGATGAATTAGGGTTTTAAAACTTACATGAAGGTGTGTAGAATCGATGGGGAAGTGGGGGATTGGAGTTCGAGTTTGCATGGGAGAAGTGGATGGATAGGGCTTAGTCTGGAGTGGAGTGGAGTGGATGCAAGGTGGAAGAAGGTGGAAGGTGGACACTAGAGGGTGTGTGGAGGAGCAGGAAGGGAGCGATGGAAGGAATGTGGAAGGCATGGCACTGGTTTGTGTTGGATGTGGGATGTGCACGGGAGGGGATAGTTCAGTGTGGTCGTTATGTGTGTAAGCGCAGGAGATAGTTTAGGGAAGAGTTCGAGGGTATGGCAGGTGATCACATAGGATGATGAGTGCAATGGAAGGGATGACTGCGTGGAAAGCGAGCTGAGGGTGATAGGAGCGAGGTTGGGAGGCTGTGGGTGAAAGGAATATTGTGGAAGTGTAGGTTTTGGAGAACGCAGTGTGGAGAGGCATTATGCGTGGTCAGAGGAGGGGTGAGGTTGGATGACAGGCTCCAGGTTTGGGAGAATGTGGTGTGGAGAGGCACTGCGTGTGGTCAAAGGAGGCTTGGGTGAGGTAGATTGCAATTAAGGAGAGGTTGGATGAGGGCACACACTGTAGCGGAAGGGAAACGTGGATGGCATGGACAAGGGTTGTAGTAGCGTTGAGAGGGAGAGTATGGAAATAATGGAGCTGTGGGGATGTGGGAGTTTACGGAACATGGAGTAGTGGCGTAGTGGGAGCTAATGGTAGTTAAGGGAGCACGGGAGTGGAAGAAGAGGGGATGCATCGTAGGAGAGAGAGGGGAATGAGAGCATTGGAGTGTGTGGAGTGCATGGAATGTGTGGTGGGAGTTGGATAGATGAGTGGGAGTGTAGCGATAGGAGAGTGTAAAGGGTGTGAAAAATAGGCAACGTGAGGGAGGTCAAAGACCGAAACTCTGGTGATTTTGGCTACAAGCGGGATCAATATTCACTCTGATACAAATGATGTGTTTCAAATCTGGTTCACAAGATTTACTAGAAGGAATAGTACAAGAAATCATCCATGATTGGATAAAAATAATATATATTTTGTATAATATGAGAGATGATGTTATAATGATAAGGTAGCTCACATATATAGATTTACATGGTGTCTATTCACTAAAGGGATATGTCCCTTAGTTAACCTAATTAATTAATGTTTATATTATTATTATTATTTATTAATGATAACTATTTAATATTTTATTTGTTACGCATCCCTTTGACCATCTTGTTCTTATAGTGGCACCAAGCACAACACTCAGGAACATACTCTCAAGTATCTAGGTAGTCAGGTAGTATGGGTAAGGGAACAATTGAGCCCCCTTAGTTAGTGCCCTAATAGATTGGGATGGATACTATTGTTGTACCCCGCATTTATATTAGAGAGATATAGCACATGGAAATCCCTTGTCTTCAGGACCTTGAAACTCTTATCTCTACAACCACCACTGAAAATTATTCATTCTATTAGAGTAGTTAGTGCAGTACCCAAATTATTTGGGGGAGACCAAGCAAAATTCTTACATATTTGCATCTAACAAGAATTTGAGAATTCTTTCAGTGTAATAACATTCGACCGGGAGTAATAGTCCCACCAATGTATAAAAAAAAACTCTTAATTGAGATACATATCAAAAGAATCCTTGCATTGTGTTGATCGTTTATATATATATATATATAATATATTCTTTTATTATTATTATTTTCCATAGAAAAAAATCTCTTATTTAGATTGAATAACAAACACTGTTCAAAAAAGGACTTACATAGACTGTCCTTATCACATACTTACATTACTGATCCTTGAGCTATCAACTCTTACATAAATTTCTTGAGTCTAACCCTTGTCCAGTTCTGTTGTTAAAAAACATTATTTCAGTATTTTATTATCACGTCATATTTCACCCTGTGAAATCTCATTATCACGATATTCATACAAAAATTATGATATAAAAGATGTTTTAGAGTCTCATGCTTGTCGCCTGAGTCGAGGTGGGAAGTGGTCGTGTACACTTATCCTCCTCCCTGAACTCTACCAATTGAGTCTAATTAAGAGGAGGTTGTGTCCTTTGGTCTTCCTCTCTCATCTCCCTAGTAGCCAACAATAGTGCACTTTTAGATAGCAGGTCTTCCTCTTTCTTTAGTTCACGATATACATGGTTGAAAGAGATTGAGGCAGAAAAACCTATATGTCCCTTTATTACCGGAAGTAATGACTGTAGGTGAGGAGCCTTTATTTGTATTTTGTTTTTATCCCAATCAACAACCATCTTGGAGTCACCAAATACCTGCAGATTTGATATATTTTTGTCTAGAGTTATGTGAAGAACTGCCCATAGGGCAGACAACTCAGCCTTCCTGTTCGAGCAATGAACAGGTCCATATCAATGATTATCTTCACATCTTATGAAAGATATAAGACTCCTCCAGAGCCTCCTAAAGGAGGATCACCTTGGCTTGCACCATCGAAGTAGGCCCAGGGAACTTTCTTATCGAAGCTCAAATGAACCTGAATCCTATTCTTCTTTTGCTTCTCTTCACATTTATGTTATTTAGTCCATTGCACAATTAAATCCGAGGTGACTTCAAAGGGGACTCGTCGATCTTTAAAGATGGCAGAGTTTCTTTCCCACCAGAGGCCATAAATGTAAAAGGAAGGAAAAGCATCAAAACAACGTACCAAGGGGTGGTTCCACCAATTTTGGAAACCCTGTCCTAGTGAAGGTTCCATCTTGAGATTTGCATTACTCAACTCCTTTGTTGCAGTACTCCAAAATTCCTCTACATATGAGCATGATAAAAAAATATGAGAAATGATCTCGCTACAATATTGACACAACGCACACCAACTAGGGCCAGACCAACCACGCTTTAACATGTTTTCTCAAGTGAGCATCTTATTGCTTAAATCAAGCCACAGTACTATCTTGGATTTAAGAGGATCTGCTTTCTTCTTGATACTCATCCACCACCATTTTTTTCCACCAGAAAAGGAGTCCAATGCAAAGGCCTCATAACCTAATTTGGCTGAGAATTCCCTAGTAGAGCTATTCTTCATCCAAACTAGTTTATATTTTTCATCTTCTTCCAGGGAAATAAAATTTATTACCAATTTATTACCGAAACCTTCCCATTCTCTAGCCTCATCTCCATCTAATCCTATCTCCTAAGCTAATTTCCATCCATACTACATATTGTTTTGAGAATAAACTTTTCGCATATCAGCTATAGTGTTTATGTTTAGGTTTTTAAGTTTGGCTAGAGCATTTCCTGAGAGCTTATAATCTTCCCATGATCCCACCCAGGGGTCTCTTCCAATACGCACCTTTATGCTACTACCAATTCTCCATGTCGTCCATTTTTCAATCAGGGGAAAGGATTGAACTAGGGATTTCCATCCAATAGATCCTCCTTTGTGAGATTTATCTCTATGTCTGAACCATTCGACAAATGATGAGTTCGGGCAATATTTGGACGTTAAATATTTTCCCCACAAGGATTCTGATTTTTGTGCCAACCTTCAAAGAGATTTAGAAGCCAAGGATTGGCTAAATAAAATGGGGTTCTTAATCCCCCACCCACCAAGTTCTTTTAAATTTGAAATTGTTTTCCATTTCACCAATGACGGTCCTTCTTTTTGTTTGCAGGTTGTCCATAAGAAGGAAAAACATGTCTTTCTTATCTTCGTCATAATTCCTTTAGGGATGTAAGCTATTGAAGCCCAGTATACGAGGATGCGTTGGAGTACCACCTTCAAAAGTACCACTCTTCCTCCTCTTGAAAGAAACATGTTGGCCCAACATGAGATTCTAGCTTCTACCTTCTTGTACAACCACAACTAGTCCTTGAATGAGTATGCATTTGGATTGAGGAAGAAGCCCAGGTAATTAAAGCCATCTGCAAACTGACTTAATGGGTAAGCTATCACATTCCCAATTCTCTAGAGTTCATCCTCATTGATCTTGATGAAAGCTAAGCTGGATTTATTCACATTTATCTCCATTCCCGTAGATTTTTTGTACAAAGAGATCATCTGGGATAACGATTGCAATTTTTCTAAAGTTCCTTCTCCGATAAAAAGCACATCATCTAAAAATAGAATGTGAGTCAAGTCTACAGACTCATAAATCCAAAATCCCTTAAAAGACCGTCTCCTCTTGGCTTTCTACACCATCTTACTCAGAGCTTCAACTATCAATAAGAAGAGGAAGGGGGACAAACGACACCCTTGCCTCAGTCCTCTTGAGGATATAAAGAAGGAGGATGAGGTCCCATTTATGAGGACTGCAAAGGAATCCGAATTTACACATCCCATTATCCAGTTCACAATTTCTATTGAAAAACCTACTTGGATAAGAAGAAGACGTAGGAATGTCCAGTTCACCCTATTGTAGGACTTTGACAAGTCTAACTTCAAAGAAAAATCCCTAACCTTGTTTTTGTTGATCGAATGAATAGCCTCCTGAGCAAGTGATAGAACATCATGAATTTGTCTATTGAGCAAGAAGCCAAATTGTTCTTTAGAGATGATCTCACTCAGAATTGGCTTTAGTCTTTGAGCTATTACTTTGGCTATTATCTTGTAGACTACATTACAACAAGATATTGATCTAAAATCACCAAAATTCAAGGGATTTTTCTTTTTCGAGATTAGGGCTAAAAAAATTGAATTCAAGGCTCCCAAAACCTTTCTTCAGTGATGCAACTCCCGAACTACCTTCAACCGATCTTCTTTTAATAGCTCGTCAAAGATTTGAAAAAACTCTATGGAGAACCCATCTGGGCCAGGGCTCTTCCCTTTTTGGAAGGAATGGATTATCCAACTTAGTTCTTCCTCCAAGATTTCCTTAGGGAGAGAGGCATTCATTTCTTTTATGACAAATCTAGGAAAGAGTCTTAGGACTTGCAACATTTCTTGTAGGGCATCCCTCTTGTTCTCTGAATAGAGAACTGAAATAAGAAACCCCTTCCTTTGCCTTTTCCTTGAAGGGGGTTACCTTTGCACCTGCCTCATTTTGAATCTCTGAAATTGTATTAACATTCTTTCTATGTGAAGAAAAACGATGGAAGAACTTAGTGTTGTTATACCCTGCTGCTATCCATATTGCTATGCTCTTAAGTATCCATAGTTGTTCTTTCCTTGCTAGCAATTCATTTCGTCTGACTTCATAGTTTTTCAACCTCTCCAGCTCTTCTTTAGAAAAAACCCCCACTGAGTTTTGTCTATAGACCTTTGAGATGACTGCTTCCACCTCCTTTAAAAGAGACTGCTTCCTCACTTGAAAAGTTTTATCCCACTCTTTAGAGGCCTTTTTAACTTTGACCAGATTATCTACCATTTGTTTCATACAGGAGACTGGAGAGTCAAGCCTCAGATAAGACCATAAATCCTTCACCAAGTTCTGATACTCTTCTTCCTTTAGCCAGACCGGATTAAACCTGAAAGGGGCTGCCAGTTTCTTCTCTTTTAAAGTTAGGGCTAGAATGATCGGCCAATGATCCAATAAACCTCCTTCCTCAACCTAATAGGTGACTGAAAAATGCCCATAAAGAAGGTTTTCTGACACAAAAAATCTATCCAATCTTTTTGAGATCGCTTTCTCTCCACTCCTTCTATTCCTCCAGGTAGGCTCTAGTTTGAGAGGTTGAACATATACTTGGCCTTTGGATTCGAAAAGGGAATTGAAGAAATTGATGAGTGAATCTAACCTTTCCAACTTTCCCCAGACTTCTCTTTTTGAAACTGTGAGATTAAGATCTCCTACCATAATTAAATTTTGGGCCTCCCATATCCCCTCTTGTGATAAGTTTTCTCAAAAAACTCATCGATTTGAAAAGGGTCCATACACATTCAGTTTAGTGAATGTCTCTCCCGTATATTTATCTTCCAATATTGTCTTCAAAACCGAACCAAACTTACTTGTTTTTAATTCTACTAACTCTAGGCTCCAAGCTAATAATAATCCACCTAAATGACCTTCAACATCAACATGTACAAAGGACCGGTATTTTAACCAAGGCCCAAAGACTTCATGTGCCTTCACTCCTTCATACATGATCTCCTAAACAAGAATAGCAGAAGGGTTTGTATTTTTTATCATCCTTTTGAGGGAATTTTGTTTGGGGGGGGGGGAGGGGGACTAACCCCCTTGCATTGAAGGACATACACAACATTAGGTAACCCTAGGTAGGGTGTTACCTGTTCTAAAGGCCCCATTAATTGTTGTTTGTTTTCCTTCTTTGATATCCAAAAATGCTTTCTTCTTTGCTTTTGTTAATTGAGACTTTCATCCTAGGGTTGTTTTTTAGCGGAGGGTCTAAACTCAAGCCCCAAGTCACCACACCTTCGTTTTTCTCCAAGGAAGCTACCCTAGCCCTAGTTTGATAAACCCTAGGTATAAAACCCTTGGGGACACTCTTCTTAGGTACATGACAAGGAACATGGATACCCGATCCTTCCTCTAACTGGCCTAATTGGGGGGTAGTACTTGAAGAGGGGCTAGAGGCCTGAGAGGGACCAGGCACATCAGCACCAGTTGTAGAACCAGGAAAAGGAAAAACATAGGAAGGGACATCAGAAAAAGGTATATGTCTTGATTACCAAAACAGGAAGGCGAGTCCTCAATACTTTTTCTAGGCTCCTCCCTGAGTTCGTTCCCCATGAGCCACTTTTCAACCCATTGCTTGTCCAACTGTTGCTTGTCAACCTCAATTTTTGAATTTTCTAGGTGCAGCTGACCTTCGCTTGTATCTTCACCCGTCAACCTTTCCTCACATATTGTGTCATTATACCGTTTTTTTGACCCATATCTTCTTGCGTGTCTGCACTTGCGAGGGTGACAGACATTCTCATTCCAAATGACAAAACTTTATGTAACTGGAACACCGAAACAAAATTTTCCAATAGTCCAATCTTTGGTTCCAGATACTCCCATTCAATTCAATTTTTATTTCTTCATATAGGCTGTCACGTAGGTCCAATATCTCCACCATAATTTTTGCACATTGTCTATCAACCTTGAGCTCCCAATTGGCCTCCAACGCTATAAAGTGTCTGATCTTCCCTCCAATCACCTCCAGGATATGTTTCTTCCAAAATACCATAGGTAAACCTGGCAAGATGACCCACACCTGTTGAAGATTATCAGGCTCCCTCTTTGCATCAAAATCGACTTGCCAGTTTTTCAAAATTAGTCCAGATGGACCACAGAACCAGCTTTTATCCAATAATATTTGTTTGTCTAATTCATAGTGGACTCTAAACAGGATCTAGCCTTGTGATAGAATGTGAAAAGTTAGCATATTGTCTATCACCCCTCTCCAATTCGATTCCATCAAAGTTTGTAGAGATTTCTCTCTGACAAAGTTTCCACAGAATCTACCCACCAATGTAGAGTTGAGGTAAGATGGAACTTCCTCAATTCCAATCTCTTTTCCCACCACCAGAGAAGCATGCTCTTTCCTTGTTTTTTCACCCTTCCTACGTCCATGACCTTTCCCTGGACCAGCCTTTCCCGTACTGGATCCATTAATAGATTATGTGGGAATTGAATGTTGATCGAGATTAAAATTATGATCGGGGCGAGCAAGTTGTCACATCTACATATGCCTTCCTTCGACACTTGAACTCCTAATCATTCATGAATATGGGTCCTACTGGAGAAGGGATGTCATAATCGACCTCATCCAGATCTCTGAATTCGCTCTTTCGCTGATGACGTAAGCAGAAAGATGTATGTTGGATGACGTGGGTTCCAACGTGTAACGATAGAAGAGGAAATAAGTGAAAAAGGGAAAGAGAATCTGCTTGCTCCATCGCCTTTATTCCTCAGAAACTTCGACCTTCGGGCCTATCCCTGTCGATTCGTAGACCTCCATGGTCTCGCATCATATATATATATATATATATATATATAGAGAGAGAGAGAGAGAGAGAGAGAGAGAGAGAGAGAGAGAGAGATATGCTCTGGTTTCCCTAGTTTTCCTGGTTGTTTTGGTTGTGGGTATGTACCATGTTGCTAGAGAGGGATGAGCTATGGGTCCACAAAAAAGGGTATAAGAGATCTATATCAAAATTATCAACGAAGCAAGGATTATGTTGAGATAGGTCACATAATCCTTTCTTCATTGGTAATTTTGATATAGATCTCTTATACCCTTTTTGTGTGGACCCATAGCTCATCCCTCTCTGGCACCATGGTATAGACCCGCAACCAAAACAACTAGGAAAACTATGGAAACCAGAGCAACCTATAGGAAGCAAACCAAAATCTATCCCAAGCCAACATGGACACCATACTATCCTTGTTTCAATCCTTAAAGTAGTCAGTGGAGAAGCTCACTAATGACATGATTAATGACCAGATAAGGATGGATTCTCTAGCTCAACATGTCAAATATGTTCAGAAATGTGCGGAGCCAACCTATGAAGCATTTGGCCGCGACGAAGAACTTAGGTCTCACACTCTATTCCTAGACACAACCTCACTCCCATGAGGATAAATCTTCATGGAAACATTTTCCAATGATTGACATGTGCAAAGTTGATGGCTATGATCCCCCAGGTTGGGTAATCCAAATGGAACATTATTTGCTCTCCATAGCATTAAAGATGATCTTCAAAAGCCGAAAATTGGGGTTTTATACTTTGATTTTGAATTTTGGAAATGGTGGCAATGTTACCAGAAATATTGTTGTAGCTATGTCCCTTGGAGTCAATTTGTGATTGTCATTCATGAGAACTTTGATCAAAACACTCTCTACTTAGGCAGGTTGACCAAATTGTGACAAACTAGCACTATTTTGGAATATATTACAACATTTGAGCACTTGGAAATATGCACAGAGATTCCTTTTTGAGAGGAATCTTTCATTAGTGGCCTCAAAAAAGCAATTCATGTTTATGTCCTATTCTTATGCAACTACCCTCCACTTGGTTGGAAGCTTGTGACAAAGCTAATCAATGCCTGACCCAAACACCCTTATTTTCTCACCCACACCAAGGATCCCATGGTTCCTACTTTCTACTTTTAGTAATGCCACCACACCACCTTTACGAATCCATAAGTTGACCTGGATGCCATGGTTGAATGCAATGATTAGGCCTCTGCTATAACTATCATGAAAAATATTTTAGAGGGCACAAATGCAAATAACATAATCTATTCCAGGTTTAGGAAACCCCAAGGACAACACCATACTGGCTGACCAGATCTGACTTATGGCTTCCTTTGTTGCATACCATACTTCTAACCAGCATGAGAATGCTCCTCTTTAGGGCTGCAGACGCCTTCCAGGACTGATAAAATGCTACAGTAGCCACCTTTCTGAAGATTGCCTGCTGGCTGTAAATTATGGCTAATTGAGTCATGATCGTCGCTCGCTCGGATCGTTGGACTCCTTCCATTAGTTGCAGCTCCGATCCCTGGAGTTGTTCTGCAGATCCGACAGTGAAATCATATACTGGCAGGATCAATATATATTCATTTAATTTCAGTTTAACATTCTGGGCATTTTTATTAAATTAACCCTTCTCTTTTCTAAACTTGCAGGTTGGCGTGGCGAGGAGGTGGAAGTTAGACTAAGTCAGGGCCTCACGTATTAACCCTAATCTTTCTTGGGTATTTTGTTTTGTCCTTGTTATTTTCATATGGTCTGCTGCGCATCTTTGTTCTTTTAGCTTGGGTTAGGGTTAGCTAGGCTACCTTCTCCTTTGCTTGGCGCAGCTCTTGGTAAGGTGGAAGAAGAGTTATAAAGTATGGACACATTGGTATCTTGGAATAGAAGCACATACCGAGAAAGGGTTCTGGCCGATTTGTAATAACTCTTGTAATGTGTGTCTTACTTAGGTTGCTCTGGGACAACTGGTTGAAATAGTTTTTGAAATATGCAAAAGGGTGCACTGTGTAAGACGACCGTGGCAGAGAATTTAAAACACCATTTAGAGATCTGTGAAGAAAATTACAAGAGTTATTACAAGACATAAACATAAGGGTGCAATATATGGTGTTTGTAATAACTCTTGTAAGACGACCGTGCCAGAGAATTTAAAACACCATTTAAATGTGAAGAAAATTAGAGATCTGTTTATGTTTGTTAAAGAAAATCTTTATAAAGAGAATGTCAGCACACCAAGTTATTATGAATTAATTCAGAGATTCTTTGAAACACCATTTTGGGATTGGAAGATATTCTTAGAATCGCATGCTGAGGGTTGTAGTGTAGAGATGTCTGGCTGGTTCTTAGGACAGATTTCTTTGTTAATTTGGTGAAATAATTCCGTCGACCATTCTGTGTTAGAGCTGGTAGGAGATTGTCGGAATGTTCTTAGAGCATAATTTTGTCGTTACATGTGTGAAATAATTCCGGGTGAAATATTTCTATAGGTCATTCCATGTTTAAAATGGTCGGAAGGTCTGAGTATCCCAACCAACTACTCAATACGCCAAATAGAAATATTTCTGAGTATCCCAATATTTCTATAGATGTTTAAGGTGAAAGTAAGTGCAAATTGATTATCTCTGTGTATCCCAACCAACTACAACCAAAAACTGCAATCCTTGCACTAAATATTCTTTGTTTCTTCATATTGTTGTTGTGAAAGGTGATTCTTTCTAGGCCTATTGACCTATTTTGGTTATCTTGGACATCACTATAATAATATAAATTGTTAACTTAAAATAGGAACAGGTAGAAATTGGACTGACGTGATTATGGTTCTGAGTCTTCACATGTTAGTTGAGATGAGTAAAATGACAATTTTGGTTTTTCGTTGGCACCTCTAATCTAGTGCCTTTGCTACAGGTGCGTGAAAAGTTTGTCATTGAGAAAAAGTACAAGGATGGACATTGTTTCAAAAATAGAAGAGGTAAGTATGACATACTTGGATCGTTAGATTAAGTAGGAATTATCACAAAAAGCTTATGCATTACTAATGTATTCTCTAGTTTATAAATTGTGCTCAACCCTAAATGCAGGATTTGTGCAATGCCACGGGGGCTTTACTAGAAGGCAATATAATATCACGTTCATTCATATTATGATATTAAATATTCATGAAAACCTAAAAATTATATTACTTATATATTAAGGGGCAAAAGGTTTTTTTATTTAATGTAACAATACAAAAATACTTTGGGGTCTTTTTTATATGGGCGGGTTGACAAATATCCGCCAAATGGAGATGGCGGGATCACGGTCGGATGAGAAATAGGGTTGAGGCAAGGCTCAAGCTTACCAGTACGCAAGGAAATCACATCTTGAGGAATGCTTGAGGCTAGGGGTTTCGTGGTGAAATGGGTTTCCAGTCGATCATAGTCGAGAGACAGTGGTCATTAACAGCTAATTGTTACCAATAGCACTCAGCCAGTTGTTACCAATAGCCTTAGGAGGCTCTAAGCCTCTAGGTCCTGTTATAGGCCCTCGATAGGCCTTGGAGGATTGAATACCCAACAACTCGTGCCTATTACAGGCCTTGGGAGGTTTACTCAGCCTCCTAGAGCTTGTTACAGGCCCCGGGGGCTTGGATACCTAGCCCACAACAGGCTTAGTCAGCGATTGGGGAACTGCAACATGCAATATAAATGTTGTACTATGTGCATTGGCTCTAGTGACATACAATAAGTGATCTCATATCTCTTCATTAGACCATTAGATGTTGCAAATCAATGATATGTGGTTGAGTAATTGCATTGTGGGTGAAGTAATGTGCATCCACAATATACATTAAAAGAAGCAAGATGCATTGTAGAATGCATGTGGGGTCATAAGAGGGGTATCATATCAATATACTAGGTAGAAATATAAAGGGGTATAAAAAATGTTAATGAAAAAATTGATACATACAATATCTAGTGAAAATAGGGGTTTTTTAAAATTGGCAAGGCATATTGGGAGGGGGTTAAAAAAATGATTTTGGAAAGTATTTTCCAATATTTAGTGAAATTAAGGGTATTGTTTCATATGCCACGAACGAATGTGCTATGATAGCAGTTTATTGAGTGAAGCCCCCGTGTGCAATGCAAGGGAAGCATTTGAACAAGCCCACTTCAATCTAGTATGTATGACTTCACTCGCCTGTAATGTTGATTCCCACATAACTTGTACCATTGTTTAGATACAATCTTATTTGCCACAAATGTAATGTTGGTGCATTTAGTTTAATCATTCACCTCTGAGTTCATATAAGTAAAGTATATTTTAAAAGTGTAGGTGATTGCTCTTTCAAACATTGAGTCCAAGAAAAAATTTCAAATCTTGGAAGTTGTGAGTGGAACAATGGATGTCCATCTACACTATTTTAAGCAGGTAACTCTGCAAAAGTAATAATGCGGTTTCCAGGATGATTTATGTTCAAAACATGACACTACTTGCCTGAATATTGACTGCTTTTGTTGAGTTTGTTTGAACATTGATTGTAATATTTGTCTCTAGCATATTTGTAGGGGTATGAGTTACTGCATCAAATGGAACCATATATTCACGAGGTTGATATATTGGACACGTAGATTCAAAAAGTTGTATGAAATTAGAATAGGATATATCCCTGTTCGAAATCAATATGCTACATAAAGCACTTCCAAAGGATTTATTTCTACTTCATTACCCTCGATGTATAATTTGCACTGATGATTGGAGCATACAAAATTGAGATTTTCTAATACACCCATTTTGATTCCCTAGAAGACCTTATCTGATGAAATCAGTGAGTTTTATAAAACTTTCCTTTTGAAAAAGTGCATCAATACTAATTGAATCACAACAAATTAAGTCCTTGAAATACCAATGCTGCATTGAAGTGAATGCCATTACAACATCAAATGGAACTTTCAAAGCAACTGTGATATGGATTCAGTTTCTCTAGTGTCTTAATTAAGAGACTACTGAGACAAGAGTGCCCAACTTTTCATGACTAGTCTTTATGGCAACATGACAAACTTGAATGTGTAAATCTAGTTTTCATGTGAAAAATACTCGATGAGATTTTTTAATGTCATGTAAATATTTGTATTGTATTTGGGAAATTATGTATAGTTGCAAGATGGTTGTTTGGATAAGTATTTTTTATTTTTTTAAATGATAAGCTAACCTAATGAGAACTATGCATCTAATTAACTGATATTCTAACTCGGTTGCATCCATGAAGACGAAAATGAAACCAAAAAGAAATGCCCGTGCCTTTATGGATCCACTTAATGAAATCCAATTCTCAGTCACCTCAACAATTACTTCCACTTAAGTGTGTGAATAAATTCGAACGCCTAGGGGATTCCCTAAGTTCAACTAAGATTCAAAGATGTATTTTACATAAAGATGATATGGAACATGTGTTTTAAGTATTAATTCCCAAAAGAAACCCTTCAAAACTAAGCTAAAAAGATTAACTAAGAATTTAGATTTGGTTATTTTAACTCTAAGGTTGACTAAGGATGATATATTTTTGGTGTGAACTTTGATTCTATTTAAGGGTGCTATCTCAATGGAAGAGAACTTCCTTATAGGCAGGAGGTTGGTGGTTCGATTCCTCTATGCCCTATCTACATAAATCAATGACTAATTAAATTACCACTTAACAACAATCAATAACTAAATGTACTACCAAGCAACGATAATTAATGACCAAATAAATGAAAAAATAGTGACAATTAATGACCAAATAAATGACCGAATAACGACAATTAATGACCAAATAAATGACTAAATATATTACCAACTCATGAAGCAATCCAAGCAATTTATGACTAAGTGATAACTGACCAATTTGGTTGTGTGATAAGTGACTGCTAATTTATGACCAATGGTCATGTAACCAATTTTAGTCATTTATCTTCGATTTTTAGTCACTTGTCACCCATTTTGTACTAGTGATGAGAAGCTTGACCATCACAAGGGAGACCCCTATAAAATAACCATACCTTTTCCAAGATGAAGAAATAAGAAAGAAACCCTTCACCAAAAGAATCTCTATATCATGTCAGCACATAGATCTCACAAAAATATTTCCAATGGGCCAAGAAGTTTGTGATTCCGATATCATATGAGAAATTTATGCAAATTTTAAGACTATAAAAAATCTTCCTCTTGTACCTTCGCTTATCTATCCTTGTACCTTCTATATTCCCTCTTATACTTGCGCCTTAGAGATGATGAACTTGGATGAATCAAATGAAATGTTTTCATCTCTTATTTATAAATGTCCAAAATCACTTTTTAGTTCACTTTATGGTTAGGTCGGCTCTATAAATTATTATTAATTTTGTCTTCCACATTTTAGGTTAGGTCGGCACTAACTTATTATTAATTTTGTCTTCCAATTTTTAGGGGTTCTTTAAATGGGTCAATGACCACTTGATGGCTTCATCAAAGGGATTTGGGGATTCTTCACATCATCATTATTATGTGGACACATCATCATTACTTTAGGGGCTTGTTTTCACTTCACATAGTCATGTGGAGACATCATCATCTCTTTAGGGGTTTTCCCCATATGTGTACAACCCAAAGTGTCTTTCCGTGAGGGCCATGCTTAAATATACACCATAAGGGGACCTATTTGGAGTTATATACACTAGGACTTTGACATCAATGACAACCTTATTCAACAATTTTTTTTAGGAGCAACCCCTAATTTCACTCAATGCTCCTTCAGGATTTTCCACATCTCAAACATTGAAATTGACTAGCTAGATCAAGCACAAAAATTCATTATGTTAATTGAGAGTGGAAACATGCATAATTTCATTCATTGATGAATGGTGGAAGAAACCCATTGTTATATCCACCCCATGTCCAATTTCCAAATAATGATAGCCATTGGGGGTACGATGAAATGTGGCGATCATTGTGAGAATGTCAAACTCCAAATGGGTGACTACCATCTCAAAACATATATGTTTTCCATTGACATGGGACGTTGTGATATAGTTTTGGGGGTTGAATGGCTCCGAACTTTGGGACCTGTCATTATGGATTTTAAAATGGTCCCTCTTAGCTTTACTCAGGTTGGGCACACACATCACCCCTGAGGAATTACACTTGGTTCTCATGAGATTAACTCATCACACTGTATGGATAAATTATTTAAGAAATCCCACTCAAGGGTCATTACCTAGTTCCATGCAATCCAAGTCATGGAAACAACCACACAAGATGTTCATTGTGACTTGCAACAAGTTCTATCCCAATATCAATAGGTCTTTTAGGACACCCAAGGGTTTACCTCCATATCATGGGGAACATGACCATGGTATTAGGTTAATCCTAGGTAGTCAACCCCCCAATGTCCTCCCTTATCGCCACCCTTTTGCGCAGAAGAATGAAATTGAGAAAATCATTCAAGAATTATTGGTGCTAGGTGTCATTCGTCTTAGCATAATCCCTTATTCTTTTCCAATGATTATGGTCCTAAAAAAGGAAGGAAATTAGTGCATGTGTCATGAGTTCAAGGCCCCTAACAAATTAACCATCAAAGTTAAATTCCCCATTCCCATCATTGACGATCTCTTAGACGAATTGCATGGCACCAAATTGCTCACCAAACTTGACCTTCACTGGGGATGCCATCGAATCTGGATGAAAGAGGCAATTATTCTCAAGGTAACTTTCCACACTCATCAGGATGATTACGAGTTTTTAGTCACACCCTTCGACCTCTGAAATTCCATCCTCCACTTTTCAAATCCTCGTGAATAATACCTCCCACTCTTTCCTTTTCCATTTTGTCCTAGTTTTATTTGATGGTATCTTGGTCTACAACCCCACTTGGGAAAACCACCTCCAACATGTTGCTCATTCATTGAAAGTATTATAGGGTCACAAGTTATTCATTAAATGCTCCAAGTGCGCTTTGGGGCGATGAAGGTTGAATACTTGGGCCATATTGTGAGTCGGGACGATGTTCAGGTGGATCCCAAGAAAGTGGAAGCTATGCAGCATTGGCCCCACCACAAAATTCTCAAGAGCTTGAGAGGGTTCCTCAGACTTACTGGCTATTACCATAATTTTGTGCCAAACTATGGCAAGATTATAAGACTCAACACTACAATTAACCACTGTCACTACAATTTTGGATCTAAACACACATGAAACATCTTACTCATAGTCTTTGAATTGTTTGTCATGTCTCTTCATACTTCAAAGGTTTCTATTTGATTCTTTCTAGTTAAATGTGTTGGAAATACTAAAATTTAAAGAAAAAACAACCTTATAATGAACCACTCTTACTACAATTTTGGATCTAAACTTGTATGAAATTCATTCAAAAAGTCTTTGAAATGTTTGCCAAAATATCTTAATGCACCAAAAGTTGTTATTTTATTTCTTTCAATTTTTTTGTTGCAAAATGTTGGCCACACTAAAATTTAAAAAAATCAATTTAAGTGTCTTTAATTTTATTCTTGATATATTTCTTCCCATAATTAGATAAATTCATAATTTGGGTTAAGGTATTTTCTGGTAACGATGGCCTAAACTTTGCTATTTGGGTGTATTTTTGAATGGGAATATATTGCCATTGTTTCACCTATGAACAAATGTATTTTGGTGCTTTCTATTCCATCATACATGAGGAGGATCAAAATTCATTCACGGTATTTTCGACTTTGGCAATTCTTATAAAATCATATGGATTTGGTGGCAGGTTTCTCAAATTACTAGATTCTATTTATTAATTGAGAACAACTTTTGACTTTCATTTACTATCTTCAATAAGAACATTCAAGCAAATTCTATATATGAAATCATTTTTTTCTTATGAGTAGGAGGTCTCTATCTCTTTCTCTATTCAAATATTCATTTCTTTCTTCAACCCTTTCGCTAGTTCATCACCTCATGTTTCACAATATATCAAACTTAGTGGGGATGTAGCTAGGGGAAGTCCCATGAGATGTATAAGTGGAGTGATTACCATACAAGTTTCATCATTTACTATTGCATTTTTTTTACTAATTATAAATTAATAATTCATTGAAAATAAGTGGAGGTGAGTTTACATTGTGTAAAAGATTGGTCATAAATATTATTTTAAACAAAATGCTTATATTGTTGATCAATGAGTTGGTCTCCATTATGTGTTCTTTCATAAAATTATTTAAGGAGTGTGTCAAACCATTCAAGTTAATTTGTTTTGCCAACATGTATAATTTTCATCATGTTATTTTATTTATCATTATCATTCATCACTTTAATTTAACTCGTCCAAAATATTGAAAACTTCTACAAGATGTATTCTAGAAACTTTTCTTGCATTTCTTTGTAAAAATAGGTTGACTTGTGCACGTGTCAAATTGTATGACCTCACATAACTTTTTAAGTAATTATCAATCTTTTGTTTTCACCATTTATTTGTTTCCTTGCTGGTTACCAATTATGCATGCATTTCTTCTCCTTGTTTTTATAATCTTTTATTTTTCTTCATGTTTTTGAGACTGAACTAATTTAACCGATTATCATCTGTTTAAAGTATTTAAACAAATATTGTAATATCAATAATTGCAATTATATGTAATAATCACATGAACACATGAGAATATACTCATAAGGTATACGCATATATGGAGAGAAAAAAAGGAACTAAATAAAAAAAAATGCAATCTTATGATTGCTACCTTCTTCACCAAATTAAATCATAATGTGTGTAAAATAAATCATAATGGTTGCACATATTGAAATTGTTTATATATTATATTCAGTCGCAACAACGTAACATCCAACATGATGCCAATCCAATATTTGACACATAACCCTTAAAAAACACAAATTCAACATATATATACTATTTATATTCTTAAAATAGGGGCACAATATATATATATATATATATATATTCCTATAATAGGGGCATATAAACTTTAATGTTTTCTTCCAAGATTTTTAGTGTCTGATAAATTCTTTATAATAATAATAATAATTTATTTTTAAGGTCACCACCAAGCGAGACAGACCTCCTTGTTTGTGGGACAAGGGACCCGTCTCTGCACAACGATTTAACTACTAAAGTTTACAGAGGTGTACATACCCTACCCCCTCCAGATTTGAACCTGTAACCTCCTAGAAGGAAATACATACTCTTAACCGTTATATATATATGACACTACATGCAAGTCCATAATATATGTAAAATAACATCCAATAACTAAAACACTTAAATAGATCACATAAAACAAATACAATCATATCATAAAGCTAGTTATCTTAATAGAATCTAAACATGAGAACCATTTTTTAATGAAAATTCATTACTCAAGCATAGTAATTCTTTCTTAAAAGAAACTCCTAGTATTGGCATATGATATGGTAATGGATTATGGAAATATTAAATATGTTTCTTTTTAACATACACACAATCTCAACGTATATAAATATAAGTTTACTAGCTTATTTGTTGCAATGGGCAGGAGAGAAATTTAACTGAGCTAACACCACTTATATTTAATTATATTATCAAGAAATCCATAAAAGGTTATTTAACTAACTAGAATGATTGTTTGTAGCCACTATTTAGGAAACCTCGTTAACCTATTGTATAGTACAACCCTCTTTCCTAGCCTGTTCATTGGAACAAAAGCCTTAAATACCTACTATCTTATCTGTTATATCAAGGGATTTCCATTTAAAGTAACAACTCTTACCTCAATATATCTCTTGTTATCCCCTCATAACGGTAGGAAAATCAATCAATCTTACATAAGTAGATACCATAATTCCCTATTAAAGCAAGCTTCTCATCGCATAATACAGAATTGATGTAATTTTGACTCCACAAATATACTCTCCAACAAAATTAATGGAATTGATGCAATTTTGATCCAACAAATCCAACAATTATTGCAACTATTATCCCATCCTTTACCAAGCAATATTAGTTGGATCTCCTATGAATTTCACATCCATCATGTACATGTAGGCGCTTCCAAACCTTACATGATACACATTAAGTGGTACCACATATACCTCCAATTCATAAGTGTAGTTTTCACTTACAAATTTGATCTTACACTAGTTAGTGACCCTAAGCTTTTCATCCCTATTTACCCATTCCAATGGGTATTGGCAAGGATGGCCATGAACTTCCGATCCAAGCATACTCACCATATCCTTTACTATGGCATTGGCCTGTGAACCCAAATTGAATAGAGAATCCACCTTTGTCTTCTTGTTTTAGATCTTGATATGGAAGAATTTAGTCATCTCCTTCTTCCTTGGGGTGGATGTTGATGGGCTGCTAATTTGTCTATTTCATGGCCCATCTTATATCTAAATTTGGTACTTTTTGCCTCCTAAGGCAAGACCTTTCTAGAAAACATTACTCATTTTGGTGACCAAATATATACATTATGAGTTATCGGCTTATTTGATTAATTATGATTTACATAATTAAAGTTGAAATGTGACATATTCTTGATCTCAGAGTAATTTTGATGGTCTGCAAGCAGAAACCTAGCATAGTCTTGGGATCATGTTCCTTCACCATATTTAAGGATGGAAATTATTAGAAGCATCAATAAAGACTAAAGTAATTTGATCTCTTGTTGATCCAAAGGATTCATTGGGCCATGAACTACAAATTTGTTGGGAAAACTATATATTTGATGAGAGATTGGTGGAGAATGTTACTCAACTCAAAGTACACAACCATAGATCCTATGTTGGGTAGAGTGGCATGATTTTCTAGCTAATTTTAGATCTCCTCAAGGTAGCCATGAATTGGAAAGGCTCTAAATGTACAAGATGACCTCCAAAATTATAGGAAAATGTTTGCGTGAGTAGTGGGTTCTCCAAAATTCACCTTGGCGGGATCCAAGGTCATTGTTATATTTAAAGAAAGTGTGGAATCTCTCATAGTTTAGCTAGGACAATTTAGATTTCAGTTTTTCCTTCACTAGAGCAAAATTCAATTTTGTAAATAACACATATTTTTCAAGTTTAATTTCTTGGTGTAACTTGTGTTTTTCTTTGAGGGATTCACCCCATTGCTTGCTTCAAGGTTTGGGATTTCTCTGAAGCTACAATGGAGGTTGAATACTCTCTACCCCTAGGTTAATTGTTGTTGTTTCATTCTCATTTAATGGCCATAATTTTCCTTATCCATTCATTTTCCTTTACTTGTTATTTATTTTCTTTAGTTCTGTACTTCCATTGCCAACATTCCTTTGCTTTTATGTATTTATTTTACTACTTTTACTTAACAATGTTCATCACTTTGAAGTACCTCCAATAGATCTAATATGATTGTCAATGTTGTAAGGATTGAAGGATTCTTTGATGGAATTGAATCTTCATCCACAATCCAATGACCCTAGACCTTCATCTCCCTTCTACATATTTTTGGAGGAGATATGAGTGAAATTCATGAACCCAAGTGTATGAATAATTAATTGGAATGAGCTATGGTTGAACATTTGTGTCTTTATCTTTTATTTACTTCATGTACTCCAATGCTACAATTTATCTTATAATGTCTAGTACTTGAAGCGTGTTTGATTGCAAGCTTATCATTACTAATGGTTGTAGGGATTGAATGTTTAATATAAGCCTTTAGAATCGTAGTCCATCAATGCATTCACCCACTCTTTCATTCCATCATAGGTAATCTAAGACCTTTGGTTCCCCTTGCACATTGTTAAGGAAGTTAGAGTGAAGATCATGAGCCTAATGGAATGAAGACTCAAAGGAATGAATTTCAAAGTTGGTCCTTCACCTCAATAGAATATATTATATTTAGTTAGTTGCATATCAGTATTAGGATACATTTGAAGCATCACACCATGATTTAATAATTTAAGTATAAGTTAGGGAATGAAGCAATTCATGCATCACTGGAATACCTTGGCCCAACACTTAACTAGTGTCACCTTTAAGGAGTCTTTGGGATTCAAGAATCTTTCTTTAATATTGTTGTAATACGCTAGCTCATCAAAGGATACTCAAGTTCACCTCTTTCTACATTGTAATGTAGATAATATTTTCAACACCATCTATGCTACTCTCTGCCTAGTTGCATGAATCCATGACTAGCTATCATGCTCTTATATACATCCTCTTGTAATTCCTTGGATTTAGATTCGGATGTAACTTCCAATTCTTATGATACTTGGCATGGCCATCAATATTACAATGGTTAGAGTGGTTTCTTGGATCCTTGCACCAATATGTAGTGGTTGTTGTTTTCTTTCCCTTTCTTTTCTATTGCTTATGTCCCTCCTTGGAAGCACATTGTTGGTTTGTTTACTTGAAATTGCTTGGATTCCCTTTCTTCTTGTCAATCTCCATATATTATGCTTTCACACATGACTCATAAATGAAAATGGGTTTAAATAAAATCACTTGCATCCTGTTGTTGCTACAACATCCCCCCCCAAAAAATTCTTGTAAATGTTTGGTGCCCCTCCTTTTAATTTTGTTTTGAAGCTTATTGTTCAAACTTAGCCATTTTTTCTTCTCTTTTCAACTTTTTCCTAAGCGCAATTTGAGTTTTTAAATGTGTGCTAAAAGCACAACTCGCAAGTTTAACTTTGTGCCGAAAGGCGCAAGTGTTGGTCTTAACCTTACCGTTGTTTCTCCAATGAGTTCTTTAAATTGCCGCCTTCCGCGCAGTTTCTAGACGTAAACTTGCTGCCTTCCACACAGTTTCTAGACGTAAACTTGCCGCCTTCCGCACAGTTTCTAGACGTAAACTCTCCGCTATATTGGCGCATCATCTCATCGCAAGACTTAATTCTAAACTCTCTGCCATTGCGCGCGGTTTTAAACCTAAATTCGCCGCCTGACTTTCGCGCCCCTTTTGCCTTCCGATTTGCGCATCTTTTGGGTGCAAGACCTAACCTTCGCTTCCCCGCTTGTTTCGCAGAAACTAAGCTCAAAATCGCCGCCATACTCTCCTTCCCATTAAATTTACCATCGTCGCATCTCTCTGGCGCAAATCCTAACGATAACTTCTGTGCAATTAAGAGTGTCACTGTGTCATTCCCCGTGCCATCGCAAGTCTTAAACGTAAAACACCGCTTGACATGGGAAGATACTATTCAAATCACCACCGCTACACGCCCGAAAGTTACGGAAATGTCAGGTTGGTGAAGCCATTTAATGTGACTTGTGCAGCGTTAATACACCTCTGTGTCGAGCCCTTGCCCACCAAACACGCATTAATTCACCCGCAGGGAATTAACTCTCCTACTATATACACATAGAACAAAGTTTCAAATTGCTCATTGTTCTCAAGCCGAGAAAGCTTCCAGTATCAGACAATGGACGTTTTTTCAGCTCCTTATTCTCCTGGGTAGATGCATTAATCATAGGAGACCACTTCGAAAGCACTAGGTAGGTGTCCTTCTCCTCCGTTTGCTTGTTATGAGGAATAAATCCGTTTGAAGATTGTCTTTTGACAGTTTAAAGGGTGAAATTTGTTTCATGCACAGTCGTTTAAGTCACCCAACGATGTTTTGTGTTCCTCCTCGGCCATACACTCGATGTGGTTTCCCCGCAGGCCCTTAAACACTAAGTCACCATGCCAATTTCGGTGCAGACTTGTGATGACCTCCCTCTACGTATGCAGCGTCATTCATCCCTGCTACCTTTGCGGTTGTTATTAAAGAAAACTTCCTCAAGACATACCCCAGAGCGTCAAACCAAGCCGCCTTCCTCATGAATGCTTTTAAGAGCCAATATGGCAAGACCTCATCCTCCTGGTTCTGTGTTACACACTACCAACGCGAAATAATGCCCCGTAGCGCATGATGAAAACCCCACCCATGCCTACAATGCTACATTCGTCCGATGCGTAAGCGTTAAGACAAGCCTCTAACCAAACAAACCCTGCATTGGAAAACAGTAATGTGCGTTGGTCTTCTATCTCCCACCACAATGGCAATTCCTATGTGATTCCAAGTTAGCGCCTATATGACACTTCAAATCCTGTAATATTGTCTTACTTGTTGATCAATACGATGCGCGCACTGTACAGTCTTATTTGTTGAAGTAATCACGTAAAAGTAGCCTCCTTCAATTTGAACAGGTAGGAAAACAAAACAAAACCTGTTTGCTCCCCAAATTGCCCACTTCTTACACGAATAAGAGGTAAAAACCCAAATGCTATAGTGTTCTCACCTTTAATAGAAGAAGGTTCTTGGTTCAACTCAACGAATATATATGAATGAGACATCGGAAACTTCCATTTTTGGTTTTGAAAGCACTTAGTTTGGAGTTACTACATGAATGGTTTGTTTTGTTTTGAGTCTTGCTGCCATTATTCCAAAAGAATGTTGGAGATTGAAAAGATCCATTTGTTCTCCCACCACAATGGCAATTCCTATGTGATTCCAAGTTAGCGCCTATATGACACTTCAAATCCTGTAATACTGTCTTACTTGTTGATCAATACGATGTGCGCACTGTACAGTCTTATTTGTTGAAGTAATCATGTAAAAGTAGCCTCCTTCAGTTTGAATAGGTAGGAAAACAAAACAAAACCTGTTTGCTCCCCAAATTGCCCGCTTCTTACACGAATAAGAGGTAAAAACCCAAATGCTATAGTGTTCTCACCTTTAATAGAAGAAGGTTCTTGGTTCAACTCAACGAATATGTATGAATGAGACGTCGAAAACTTCCATTTTTGGTTTTGAAAGCACTTAGTTTGGAGTTACTGCATGAATGGTTTGTTTTGTTTTGAGTCTTGATGCCATTATTCCAAAAGAATGTTGGAGATTGAAAAGAGCCATTTGTTGTTCCTTATTCATTGATTAGTTGCTTTGTATTCTGGGTAGTATCTATGGTGTAGTTCCAAACTCCTCATTTGTGTTATCTCGTCGACACAGGTTTGACATACATAGAAGATCTGCAAGGAAGAAAGCCACGCAAAAGGTAGAGTCAGATTCAGACGTGGAGATCCTGCTAGATACCTCACTTGAAACCATGTTTAGTGATACGCAAGTCACCACTAATGTGCCCCCAGGAAGCTCTGCCTAGAGTTTCAGTGGGGTGACTTATATAGATTCATCAGGGATCAGGAATACCCTAATGCCCCCCTAGAAGATCCTTTGGTATACGCGAACATCAAGAAGTCCTGTATCCATAAGGCAGCAACCCAACCTGAGTTATTTCCATGTTCTGAGGTCCTTGGCTGGTTGATCCCTCATCTCAAAACTGACACCAGGTTCATAAATGACAAGAATGGAATGAATCTGGCGTCGTTCACACCTAAACATATAACAGGCACTTACAGATTGCCCCCGGCAAGAGCTTGTTTGGACAATAACTGGATAGCAAAACACTCCATGGACCCTCTAGTCTCTGTTAGGAAAATGACAATAGATGACAGACAAATAAGACAAAGGCAAACCAATGAATATGAAATCAACCTCTTGAAAACCCCCTATAGACTCATTGTTTTGATGCTGAGTCGAATCTTCGGCATGCCTAATGGTAATATCTTCAAGCTTGGCTGGGTACCAGTAATATTCCATGTAGCCATGTCCGGTACCATTTTCAATTGGGCTGATATAA
Source organism: Larix kaempferi (assembly GCA_027924585.1). NCBI lineage: Eukaryota > Viridiplantae > Streptophyta > Pinopsida > Pinales > Pinaceae > Larix > Larix kaempferi. The sequence continues at coordinate 37,625 of BSBM01001238.1, read as the reverse complement.
TTTTAGAAAGCCTGGAATCACAGTTAACCGCCGCCCAAGGAGGAATGACTCAAAAGAAAGTAGACTTCTTTATGTCTTCTTATTCGATAGATTTCCTGTTGAGCAAGCACACCTTCCCGGACTTGGGTTGTTCGTGGAATAGAAAGGAGACACCTCTCTTCATAGCCTATCAACCCACGTGGGCAAGCAAGTATGCGAACTACTACAAGCAGATTTGCGAGAAGTTCATCATGCCCTTATATCAACTTATTTTTGTAGAGGAACCAAATTGCATGTCAAAGAATGCCATGCCCATTATTGAAGCATTTGGTGATTATTACCACTCCCAAGAAGGCACCTACATCCGCATGAGTGGAGGATCCATAGCTCCATTTCTGCTTCCCAGATATGCTACAGATTTTGTGATACATAGGGAAGCCTTAAGGCAACTCTTTAGCATCAGTGGAATCAGTAGAATCCTCACCGAAAGGAAGAAAGGGATATATCCGCCAATTCCTTTCACCATCGGCGCATACAACCTCCCGAGGGAAAAAGAGGGAGAAAACTATGTTCAGGACTTGGAAATCTTTCATTTTGGTACAAATTTTTCCAGAAGGCATGACCCTTGTGGTAAAGTTGCCAAACATGTTATTGATGTCAAAAATACCTTTGAGTACACCCATCTTATAGACCTGAATGAAGAATTATTTCGTAGTGCCAGGAACTTAAACAGAGTTAGGGAAACGCTACAAGAAAAAAGGCAGAAAGAACACTTCTCCCAAGCCTGTTGGTTTGATACAACTGGAGCAAGAGGCAGCAACATCCCAAGCAGGAGGTTCAAAAGACATAGAACCAGAAGAAAGAGATAGAGTCCTATAAGAACAGGTTGTCAAACAACACCAAGATGAAGAAGTTGCAAGGCTTCAAAATGAGCAGGCTGCCAAATTACAACAAGAGGAGGAAACAAGGATTCAACAAGAAGAAGAAGCAAGAGTTCAGCAAGAGCAAGCTATTAAGTTGCAGCAAGAAGAGGAAGCTGCTAGAATCCAAAAGGAGCAGGAAGAAAGAACCTTGTTGGAGGAAGCAAACAGGATAAGAGCAGTGCTATCCAAAAGGCGAGAGAAAGAGGAAGCCACTAGAATCCAAAAGGAGCAGGAAGCTACTAACTTGCAAGAAGAAGAAGAGGAAAGACTATTGGTAGATGAAGCAAATAGGCTGCAAGCAGAGTTAGCAGAGCTAACAGAAAGACAAGAAAAAGAAGAAGTCAAGAAAGATGCGGAACAAAACCCGCCTAGCCCACAGGCCATGGACTTAGGTATGTCAAATATAGACCAACCAGGAATAGCTCATGAAGGGGTTGTCTCTACTGAAGAATTAACACTGACCCCATACAACCCTAGAAAGCAGCGCCAAGTGGCCAACCTGGATTCCGTCAATTTTCATGAACGGAAGACGTCTATCATTGATAGAAGAGTAAGGAAAATGGAGATTGGGGAGGACTTATATGAATTTAGAGTATCGGAGACCACACTTGTCCAAGGAACCGACATCGATCCTTCATTCCAGATAGGATGCACTGTAGCTTCAACCCAAGCAAGTAAATCCAATATCGATCGGTTAATGGAAACTGTTAAGAACTACAGAGAGCTATGTTTCAAGATAAAATCTGACAGGAAGAAGGAGGTATTAGAAAGCAATGAACTAAAAAGGGAATACAAAGAGCTCGTAGAAGAGAAAGAAGAAACCACTTTGAAAGCCCTGCAACTTGAAAATGAGAAGAATTCACTAGAAATGCAACTTGCAATTTCAGAAGATGAACAAAAGGACTTGAAAATTCACATATCAGAGTTGGAAAGACTAGTAGAAGAAAAGACTAGGTTGTTGGAACAACTCAGAGAATCCAATGAAAAGAGGCAGGACCTGCCCACCTTTTACAAGCAGGCCTGCGACATGCAAGAGAGGATTCATCAATTGCTGGTACTAATTTCTGAAGAGGTTTGCGGGATGAAAGAAATGATCACAAGGATGACAAGCCTTGAGATTGAAGCGCTTCAGATTAGAGACAGGCATGCGCAACACGTGGTCGAGATTAAGGAGCAGTCTGAATGGAGAAAAGGAAAATTAGGTTTTCCCTCAAATCTGCGCGCCTTAACCGAGGAGGAGCTAGATATGGATATAGGAGTCCTTGAATTTTTTAGAGATTGTGGCAATAGATTAAGTGTTGAAATCCATAAGACAGTAAAAAAGTGCTACGCTATCTATTCCAAGATCCGAGAAGCTCACGAGACATGTCAGATGCCTCTACCATAGAGTATTTTCGAGTTTCTTGAAAGAGACCAATGCATGATGGAGTTGAAGAATAATTTGAACATAGAATTGGATTATTTAAAGAAGATAGAGGTTATATCCTCAGAAGACCTTAATCAGTTCATTGGGCAGATTGTTGTCCACACTCCCTTTCTGGAAATCTATGCGCAGAAGACTGTAACAGGGACAATGACCATCAAATCAGATTTGCGCAAGCACAGGATAGCACGGAATGTGGCAATATCATTAAGAGGGAAAACCATTGTAAGGGAAATTGGACAGTGGGCAAGTTACATTCAGAAGGAAGATAAATCAGCACCATCAAGTGAGCCTGTTGAAAAGAGAAAGCTAATTGCAGAAGAGCGACCCAATGAGTCAGCAGAACCATGTGGGCCATAGTTTTCCTTATTATATTTTAGGAAAATAAGCTGGAAAGTTTTCATGTATAAAAACATTAAGAGACAGCTGTCCTTTATTTTGTCTTTTGTGAAAGGGTCCTCACGAATTATTCAATTTTGTAGTTATACACTAAATGACAAATTAGAAGGTTCCCAAAATTTTAGGGTACACTTGGCAGCTCAAGGAGCAATTTGTAAAGCTATATATAGAGGGATAAAAGAAAGAGAAAGGACTTTTGGCAGGTGAAAGAATTTTCTTCCTTGTACGTGAACTATTTTACTACATGCTCCAAGAAATCGATTTTGCCTAATGAAAGCCTGGGAGAAGGCATTTTTGCCTGGAGAGTGTGTCAAATGTGTGCTGGATTATTCCTGTATCATCTGCATATTGCTGTGAGATCATTCCTTGCTATCATGAATTGCTTCTATGTGATGAATGTTCTTATATTTTCTCATGCAAATTTGTTTCTTCTCAGATGAGTAATGGAATGTATTGATTGAATTAAATCTATCTTTAGTATCTTTTGTCTTCTGCTGGAATTGCATCTTTATGATTAAATGGCTATCTGTATGATCTTTAGGTGTTTCTTTCAGCATATTACTTATCTTTACAATTTGCTCCTTGCAAGGATAGATTAAATTCGCTTATACAGTCTTAGATTAATTTAGGTTAATTGCCTGCACTTAGCTTAGGGCACTTGCATATCATCTTTAAAATAAAATACATAAACGGTGGGTTGGCCCATAACTGGTGCAAAGGAAAAGAATATTTAAATCTCATAGTAGCCGGAACTGTTAACCGGACAGATTCCCCACACCAAACAGGGAATAATCTAATTGGGATTGTTTACCGGGGAGAATCCCTTGCTGATTGATGCTACGATTTTCGAGGCATCGACACATCCTTAAATGATTATGGAGAACACCCAAATACATAAAGAGTAAATCTAGGTTCTTATGAGATATTCCCAAGATAATGGTTTGTTTTCTAAATTTATTGGTATACTCTTGCACACTTTGCTCTTGCTTATATCGAATTTAATGCCATTGGATCCATTGATCCTCTTCATACCCATTAAGATAAAATTGGGACTTAATGAGTGTTTTAAACAACTCCCACTTAGTTATTGGGGGATCACCCTCTAGTTTGAGAGTCTATGTGTGGATTTCCCACCAAGTTTGGCCATGGCCCTCTAACTTTAGTTGGGAAAATGATATATTTTTCTCTTCTCCTATGTCATGAACACTAAAATAGACTTCTAATTATTGCAACAAATGATGGAAATCAACAACATTTACCTTACCTTGATAGGGTTAGATTTCCACTTCTGCCTCCACTTTGAACAAAAGTGGGAAGATGTGATGTTGGAACTTGGTCTTTCTTTCTTTGGATCCTTATTTGGTTCTTCTTTGTCTTCATATTTTCCATTAAGCCAACATCCGATTTAGAGTTACCATACTCCCCAAAAGGTTTTAACTTTCTCTCTAAAGTTGCCATGATGATCACCATGTTGCAAGAGATGTAAAATACACATGATCCTAGTGTTGCAAATATCTTCTCCATTTCATCCCTTGGATTTCTATTGTATTAATCCACCATGCCTAAAGTTTGAGACTTCTTTTTTTCAACCAAATTTTGGATCCTGCAATATTCCACACAAAAAAAAAACTACCATGATACTAATATGATTTGTAAACTTCCATGGATATTCCATTGGACAACTTGTCACAACATATCTTACAATTTTTTGCAAGATATCATGAGGTCATTCTCTATTATGCGTTGTTTACTTGTTATTATAATTTAATGTTACAATGATATATTAGAGCTCAAATTATTGAAATAAATTGAGAATGTATAAAATAAGCTAAAATAAGAAATACTATACCATTCACACAATGAACAAAATATGTACTATGGGAAAACATAGCTAGAAGGTGAGAAGTATGCCTTACTCTTTCCTTCTTAGATATAGAATGCAAATTCAAAGAAAGATGAACTCACTTTGGAGTCGCAATAAACACTGTGTCCTGACTAACTGCTACAAGGTCTTCTACTTCCTTTGTTATGCTCACAACATGCCACTCCTTTTCTCTACTCAACCATGGAGCAACAAATCAATAAAAAAGGAATGAAACCCCTTCCTTTCTTATCAACCTAGTATTTAACATGTCCTTTTAGTAATCCAGGGTTGGGTTTTTCATGGTTCAACTCCCAATTAGGGTTAGGGTTATGGAACCTCTATAATATTCTTGAAAATTTACATGCTAGCTCCACATGTGTGTGTAATGGGACTTGGCGTGGAATCCACTTAGTACCATGGTAGTCAAAGAATAATTCAACTTGTGAGAGGCATAACTTCCTTGTACAGACTTTGATTGAGGTTATCTTTGCACCATTGGAAATCTTTCGATGAATATAATCGTGTTGGAGGGATACAAACTTTGCTCACAAATTTTTCACATCCCAAAAGGTAATTTAATGCACCAAATGCCCCCCAGAAGTTTCAAGTCCCAAAACCATCAAACCAAGACCTACACCTAAAATGGGACCTACAAATCCACAACTCCAATTTTTCAACTAAAAAGTACCAAAACTGATGACAAATTATGAAGTGACCCATTATAGATCTATGATATGAGTTCAAACACATATATTAAACAAACTAGTAAGTCACTTTCCTAGTACTCTAATACTTTATATAGATGGTATAATTGTTATGAGTAATGATTTATGGATTCATGGTTACTTCAAGTTTTCAAGTAAAATTAGCAACAAAGATTGAGATAATAATTGGTTCTTGATTAATATCAAACTTCTACATGAAGGAAGTATTAACATATTTTCAAGAGGTGTAAGGGATTTTAGCACCACACTTCTAAAGTGGGACTTGTAAATATGTTATAGTTTGTCAATATTGTGATGTGGATCTAGTAGGTAATGTAGGTGATTTTTTTCCATAGAAAAAACATCATAGTTTCTATTGATTTATAAAAACCATTTTCTACGTTGGTTGTAAGCCATCTTGAGATGTTATCCCTCTCAAGCAGTCTCAAAAAATGTATTCTAGATAATTCATCTGTAAAAACAATCCATATTTTTTATAGATCATACATGACATGTACAAACTGCTACATGTAAAGCTAAAAATTTGATGTATGTAGATTCTAATACAAAAATATGCAACAAATATGTCAATCTTTAATGCAAAGAAGTTATGTGCTTTACCATGCTCATTGTATTCAAAATTGTAACTGTGAGGAGTAAAACATTGTTAAAAAGGACCTGGGCCAATCTCAACAAGACCCTCTCTGCTATTTATCGAGTTGTGCCATGGACCATGACCTACTTGGATTCCATCCTTCGACAATTGGTCCGCCATCTGTTCTTCTCTATATAAATATGACATAAAGAAATATGGTGTATAGTGGCATCTATGGTGATTAAATCCTCATATAGGGGATTGAGTTTGATGTTCCTAGGAGCTCTTTTGAGCCTTATCCAATCAATCACCAGTCAAGAGTCCCCTATGATTTAAATTTTTTGTATACCTTGGTCAATAACAAGTTATAGCAAAATCTTAAGGGTGATCAACTCGGCTTGATTGTTTGTACTAGGCCCAAAAATAGAAACATAGTTAGTCCAATGGTCCTCAGAAATGTATAGAATTCATCCTACAACCCCAACTTGCGGGGTCCCCTCGATAACACCATCAAAATATGTCCATGATCTAGTTGTGTCAATAAATTATGGCTAAATTTTCCTTTGAGCAACCTCATCTGCTACCTGTGGGAAATGTGAAAGAATTGAAAGGCTTGTAGTAGCCTATTTGAAAGGAGATCATTCCAAATTCTCAATAATGGTAGCATTTTTGGAAAGCGAGATTCCCCACATCACTATCAAAGGAAGAGCTTTGTAGTACCTGTACCCGTGCTCCAGTAAGCATTGCTCTAATGGGGTCATGACCTCTCTACCAGACCAATCAAATTGTATTCCAAAAAGATTATTCAGTTGTCACCAAACTTCCTATGTAAAAGGGAATTCAATCATCAGACGTGTTATAGATTCTACCTCTTGTTTTCATAATGAATTCCTGTTAGGACCTGCCCAACAAATCTACTGTAAGTGATCCCATGTGGGCACCTTATTATTAAGAATGAGTCATAAAAAAAGTGTTGTCTTCATGGGACAAATGAATTTGCATAAGGCCTTATGCCACCAAAGAGATTTTGGGAGGTCTTTCTCCTATCTTAGGACCTTATAGACAATATTTGGATTATAACAACCTCCCTCCACATGTATAATCCAAATAAGGGAGTCCTGATTATCTGTAAGTCATACATGGGACCATTTTAAAGCCAATGTGTAATCCTTCTAAGTGTTTCCATCATTATTTTGAAACCCAAGATTTTCAGCAGATTTCCATCCCTGTGAGAAAAGAGAACTACCCAAAGGATCAAAAATCTCATAGAGATGATAAACATCCATGTCCTGTAGCCACGGAATCATATGAGGAGGAAGAATGTGTTTTCCCTCAGACCAAACCCACGGGTCATGTCCAATCCTTAGGTTATTTCCCCTTCCAACCTTCCAAGACAGACCATCGCCAACCAATGAAAAAGAGTGTATGAAAGCTCTCCAAATGACATAAATATTGGACAAGGGTTTATCCATAAGCCTAATCCACTCAATAATAGAAAAGGGATAGATGTACTTCTTGTGAACCACATTGACCCATACGCCAACTCCATGAATTAAATGCCACCCCCCTTGGCATCCAATTCCTTGGAAAATACCACCATGCTCTTGAGGCCCCATCCTCACATGGATTTAGGTAGGGTAAGCTTATTCCAGCTAGCCCAAGTGAAGGCATGAGCATCCTTAGCTCTATACCAGAGAAACTTGAAGCAAATTCTTCCTAGGATTCCAACAGGTACATAAAATAATGAGACCCAGTAAATAGTTATAGCCTAAATCACAACTTTAGTTAGTACCAATATGCTCACTCTAGATAACCAAGTGTTACACTAGAAAGACAATATTTTTTCCAACTTAGAAATAAGCCATATCCAGTCTTTCTTAGTTTATCCATTGGTCTTGAGGATAAACCCTAGGTATTTGATACTTGAAGAGAAATAAACAGGAGGGTAAGGGAAAATACCTATGTGCCATACCTCCATCTCTTCCTGTACATTAAAAAATGACAAGGAGGAATTTCCTTCATGAATAAGCATCACTGTAGCTTCAACAAAAAACTCCAATATTTCCTTCAACTTAAGAGCCACTCTCCTATTGACATTACAAAATAATTGAAGATGTCACCAACAAAAAGTAAATGAGAAATGTGAAGGATCCTTCCCATTTGAAGTCCTTTGTATGAAACCGCCCATTTAGCATAATCAATGGTTCTACTCAAACCATCCACCACCAATAGGAAAAGCAAGGGGGCCAAGGGCACCCCTATTTTACTCCCCTACTGGATCTGAAGAAATGTGATGCAACACCATTGATAAGAACAACAAATGACAAATTTTGCACACAGTCCACAATCCAATTGACAAAAGGAAATTGAAAACCAACTTGCAAGAGAATGAGCCTAAGATCATATAGCTAGATGACTTGATCATAGGTCTTGGAGAGGTCAACCTTAACCATGAATATTGCAGGGACCTTTTGGGTCTTGATGGTATGAATAACCTCATGATCCACCCCTATATAATCATGGATCTATCTATCTTCAATGAAGGAAAATTGCTTCTGAGAGATGGATATGGATAGAATCCCCTTGAGTCTCTGGGCAATGACTTTGGATATAATATTGTAAATGTAGTTACATAATAAATAGGCTTGTATTCATATAAAGAGGAGGGATTATCAGATTTAGTGATGAGTGCAAGGAATGTAGAGTTATAAGCAGCAAGCATCTGACTATTCCTCCTAGAGTCATTGGTGACCAAGAGCAAATCATCTTCAAGAATATTGTAGAAACCCTTGTAGAACTTAGTTGGCCATCGAATAGGCCTTGGGTTCTTATCCCTTTGCATTGTATGTATACACTGCTTCAGTTCCTCATTTTTTATCTCCTCCATCAAACCCTCATGATCACCATCTTCTACAAAGGCAGGGAAATGGGAGGCCATATTCACCATGTTTGCAATAGAGGCATTATTATCTTCTTTGAATAGTGTTTGGAAGTGTGAGACTCCTTCCCTAGCAATATCAGTGAAACCAGTATATTCAGAGCCATCATCCCCAGTTACTTTCCATAAATAATTGATATTCTTGCGATGATTGATGAAATGATGGAAGTATTTTGTGTTCTCATCCCCCTTGGATAGCCAAATTTCCTTCTTTTGATTTTTTAGAGTAGCTTCCATGTCCTTAAGAATCTTGTTCTTCCTCACCTCTAGGCCGAGGATTCTCACTTTTTGTTTTCAAATCTGCATAACTAGCTAACCATCCCTCATCAAAAGTATTTAGTGTATACTCAATATTGATCAATTCTTGTACCTGAGAGGATTTGAGGTCTACTTCCCAAGTGACGGTAAGTTGCTTAATGTTTTTCAAATTGGATTGAAACTGTAAAGCAGGTGAGATGAAACTGTGTGGGTCAATATGTACCCATGCCCCTGTCACATAATTTCTATAAGAGTCTTCTTTAAGCCAAATGTCATCAAATTTTAAAGGACTATGTAGGTAATGTAGGTGATAATAACATTGATACAATTTTCAAGTGGGTCAATGGTATTGTTTCATTGGAAAATAAGGAAAGAGAGTTGGTGTGGTAAAGAAAATGTGTAAAGGATATTAAGAAAATAATTGACAACTATGAAAATGATTTTAATAGTGATATTATAAGATACTTTTAAAAATATATTATGAAAAATGATTTTAATAGTAATATGCTAAGATAAAAGTAGAGCCCCAAGGAATAGCTCAATTTATAAGACGCAAGCACACTCCCCCGGAGAGAGGGGGGGAGGTCACGGGTCCGGGCCTTGAGTCCTTCAGGGTCAAGAGGTCTTCTGTTTGAAGACTAACGGTTTACCACCCTTACCATCCATGAAATATGGAGAAGTTTTAATGGGTTTCCCAGTCACTTATTCCCTTGTGAAAAAATATTTTTAAAAAATGATTGTAATATTAATTTTAATAGTAATATCTTAAAATATTAAAGAAATTAATAATATCATAAGAAATTTTGAAAAAGTTATTATAATATTAATATTCTTTATATATGTATTTTAAAATTTCAACTAGTTTATATGGGTTATTTTCAAATTTCTTAATTACATTAAATAAATAAAATGTATTTTAAAATTTAAAGTAAATCTACCACTCTTTGTGTATTTTTAAATTTCAACTAGTTTATATGGTTTATTTTCAAATTTCTTAATTACATTAAATAAATAAAATGTATTTTAAAATTTAAAGTAAATCTACCACTCTTTGTGTATACATTGATTATAAATCTAAACATATATCTATTTGAATTATTTAATATACATATTAATTTATAAAACTCACAAAATTCAACAACACTTATTCAAAATTTATACAAATCAACGACATATTGGGACCTAAGATAAGCAGCCATGATCTATTTTGTGATGGAAAATAGTTGATTAGTATTACTCAACCCTCTTTAATTTTTATATTATATACAAATTAGATACGGAACTTAAGATAAGCAACCATGACCTTTATTCTTTATTTCGTAGTTGAAATATAAGATAGTTTATTAGTATTACTCAACTCTCTTTAACTTTTATAGTATATATACAAATTAAATGTGTTTTAGAGTATATTTAATATTCTAATCCTAAAGTATAAAATAGTTGTGTGTGTGTGTTCGTTCTAAGAGTTAGCTCATATGGTCGAGCACCCATCGCTAAAGCACTTCTTTATGAGAGGTCATGGGTTCAATTATCCTCAATGCTCTCGAGGTTAGGCATGTAATATGTTGAGAGGTGTGAGGCCCCTTCGGGTGGGCTTGCCTAACTTTATTCTGTGGATGTAGCAAGTGTCGGTCTTCGATACAGTGTGAACCACATTGAAAAATTTACATATGTGTGTGTGTGTGTGATGTATTTATAAGTTGAGTGGTGTTATCATAAACGAGTAAGTTAATAAGTGGATAAACTTAACAATTTTAAAATGTTTTTTTTTACAAAATCATTAGAAATTTGCTAGAAGTTATAATTCCACCTTATTTATGGGAACTATGATATTATTGGGGGCATTAGTTGTAACACCCCAGTTTTGGACCCATGATGTAATTATGTAAATTTTGAGGATAAAAGGATTGAAGGCTGAACAAGTTGTATTTTGAAAAATTAATATAAAATATAGCTAGCTATGCCTAAGGCAAATCCTAAAGAGAAATGGGGACTATGAATTCACTAGTGAAAATGAAAGGGGGGTGTAGATAACCTAGGGGAATTATAACATGACCCTAGACTAACCTTCATCTTATTTTGATCCTTAATACCTTTTGATTAGCCTTAACCCTTAGTTATGTATGGGAAATTAAGTGAAAGATGTTAATTAGAATGGATGTGATTCTCTTGGGAGAGACCACGTGGAATTAATTCGACATGCAATTAAAGCATGCATGCAGAAAGAGTTGGATGCACTTTTCATGAGGGTAGACACTCGAATTTTTAGACACCCAAAACTCTCTCACGATCTCTGACTTTCTCACTCACACAGTGGCATGAAAAGAAAGTTTGTTGTTTCTATATTTTTCCTGGAAAATATCTGAACTCTAAGAACACAAATTCTCTAACTCTCTCGCTGGTACAGACGGAGGAAAATTCTTTTGTTTCTGATTTTGTCAGTGAACTAACTTGCATGTTGGGGGGTTTGAATTTTGCATCAATATTTCGACCTTGATTGTTAAAATTGATTTATGATAATTGTTGGATGAGGATTGTCCTGTTGAAACCATAATTGAGCTTCCAACAAATTTACAAAATGTGTATGAACATTCCTCGGAGATAACCCTAGACATAGTTTGACAACAACAACCGAGAATTTTATTGTTTTGCTCCAAGTAATCCTGATTATAGTTTGACAATAATATCAGACATTTTAATATTTTTCTCTAGGTAATTTTGGGCATAGTTTGACAATAACAACCTAAGTGTAATATCCTGGATCAGATTGAAGATGAAATTATCCAAAATTAAAAACTCATAACACAATTCTTCACAAACATAAACTAGTTAACAAAACTGGTTGGAAAAGCGTTGGTCTAGGGCACAATAAAATGACTCAAGGGTTATGAATGTGGGATATTTAGGATCTGCCAAATATATGGGTAAATGTGCAGCAGCAAACATATCAAAACCATGGCTAGCTTATGAGTCCTATGCACAAGGTACTGGGGCCATTTACGTTTCAACAACAGCTGTCGCTGAGGTCTACTTTGAGGATTCCTGGGACACCAGCATATGCATACTAAACTCATTGGTTCACACCTGAAGGAAAAAAAATGGATTTTATTAGATATTAACCTCCTAATTAAGTGTTGGACAAGAGATTTATATAATTTGGGAGGTTCTAGTTGAGTTTGGAAACCAAAGAGGCAAGGGCGCTATCTTGGATTACTCAACTAGTAGTTTTCCAAGTTCTTCCAAACAGGTTCATAGGCCTTTGAATCCTCAAGTAAATGGTTTGATGTGCTTCATTAAGGTCTCAGGATTCACAAATGACCATCAAAACAGAAAACTGACTTATACATAGCTCTGACTTACAAAAATGGAAAAACTAGTCAAGAAAAAGTGATTAAAGAGCTAGTCTTGGAATTGCTTGATTCAAACTGCCTATAGAGCTTAAAAAATTCACTTATGAAGTATGTTGTATCTCTGAAATGAATTTATTAATGGCATCAAGTTGAAATTGAGGATCCTGAACAGAAAATTAAAGGATTTTCAACCATCGGATCTTCAAGGAGTCTCCAACGCTAGATAAATCTTACAAAACTTGAGAGAATGAGTATGAGAAGTGGAGAAGAAAGAGAATTTATGCACTAGATATGCAAGAAGGATGAAATAAGAGCTGATATATGCATATGGAGGGAGTACTAGACTTCATGATCTTCTCAGGGTGCATTCACTGAAATAGAACACCTCCTCTAGATGTAATTCTCTTCACAAACCTCTCTCCAATTGCACTATAACTGATGATATCTCTCCAGATGTCTTAGGTTATTAAATAATGGACTAATGCAGGCATGTAGATCATCATTCCATGTCTCTGGATTTGATCATGGATAAACTGGAACAATAATTTCATTGGGGTTCATCTCCCAAGCATTGGTTGAGGCACATCACTCAAATCTGAGTAGCAAAAGCTCTCAAGACAAAAGATAATTGACCAAAATATGTGAATGGTGTGCCTTAGATTCCTTTTATAAATTAGGTATATTCCTGGTAAAATCATTGGCAAGTGTGGAAGGTGAGGGTGTCTTCCTTGAGAGAATTAGCAACAATTTTTATTTGTGCAACTTGCTTGCTTTGTGTCATCAACTGTATTTAGAAATTGCGCCCTACTTAGATTTTTTGGATGTTGCCTTCTTTTTTAAATTGGTTTATTTCTGCACTTTCCTTATTTTTTACTTTCCTACTTTGTGCTTTTGCTAGTTTCTATCGTTTTATGCTGCCACCTTGCTTTTAGATAACTCCTTGTTGTTTCTAAATTTTCCACTTGAGTAGGTGAGGTTCACCTTGTCCTCATGCGCCCTCCTAGCCATGTGAACATCATCACTTTGCAAAACTTTGATTAATAATGGTAAGGAATTAATTATAAAATAATTAAAATACAAAATATTAAAATTATTAATTACTAAAGGCCTTGTACAAAAATTCACCCCAATTAATTAATTGTCCTCAATTTAATTCTTCTTCCTAGACCCTTAGGGATTGGAGGGTCCAAGTCTTGACTAAATGGCCACTAGGGAAGGAACATGATATTCCTTCCTCCCCAAGACTGCTTGTCCTCAAGCATGTGCAATCCTAGATGTTGCAGAATCTGTTCATTTTCCCAGGTTGCATCTTCACTAGGAAACCCCTTCCATTGCACTAGATATTCTTTAATGGTTTTGTTACTCAGCTTCCTTTCTCTAACCTGCAAAATATTTTATGGTTCTAAGACAAGGTGTCCTTCATCATCAAGACGAGGAAATTATTCTGAAACTATTACTGGTTGGCCAACTGCTTTCTTCAAGCATGACACATGGAAAACATCGTGTATCTTGCTCCCTAAAGGCAAATCTAATTTATAGGAAACTTCACCAATTTTCCTTATGATATTATATGGTCCATAGAATCTTGGCAGCAATTTCTCAACCCATTTTGATTTCAAATAGGATTGCATGTATGGTTGCAACCTCAAATAGACCAAATCACCTTCTGGGAAGGTTCGATCTATTCTGTTCAACCTGCAAGTTTTCTTTGAGCGCCCTGAGTATGTCTTCGCTTTCCTGGAGCCAATCCTTTGATTTTTGGCTCTGCAATCCCCAAAAATCAGATCTACAAATGTGGGGGATTCATACCCATATATAACTTTAAATGGTGTCATCCCAATGGAGAGATGGAATGTGGTGTTATAACAGAATTCCCCCAAGTGTATCCAAGTGACCCATGTTTTATGTTGCCCGATGACATAATTTATGAGATAAACTTCGAGCCATTGGTTTACCCTTTTAGTTTGGCCATCAGTCTGAGGGTGATAACTCATGCTAAGGTTCAAACTAGTTCCAACTAGTTCAATCAAATTTTTCTAGAAAGCACTAGTGAATTTTCTATCTGATCGGTCACTTATTATAGTCTTGGGCAGAACATGAAGTTTGAATATATCTTTAAAAAATAGTGCAACAACTTGATTGGCCGTAATAGTTGATGCGACAGCAAAAAAGTGAGAAAATTTAGTCAATTTATCAACCACTACAAAAATACTATCCTTGCCCTAGGATTTGGGCATCTCGATGATGAAATACATGGACACACTTTCCCACTTTTGTTCTGGAATTGGCAGGGGTTGTAGGAGACCAAAAGGATGAGTGTGCTCAACTTTATTCTGTTGGCATGCAGAACACTCCCTTACATGCCTTAACACGTCATTTTTTAGGCCCTTCCAAGTGAACCTCTCTCTTACCTTCCGGTAATTTTTCAACAATCCAGGGTGGCCCACCACTGGTGCATTGTGGGCAGCCTCCAATTTTTTTTCTTTTAAGCTCGATCCTGGCACTAAAAATATTATATCCTTGTAATATATGACATCATTAAGGACTTTGTATGCATCACCATGAATCAACCCATCCAACATTTCACAATCAAGCTGGTTCTTAGAATATTCAATAGTTAGTTGGACTTTCCAATCAGTTGGGACTTGCAGCAAAGAAAAAGTAGGCTTCCTAGAGAGGGCATCAGCTACCACATTCATCTTACCCTTTTTGTATTCTATGTCTAATTCATAGGATTGAACCTTACTTACCAATTTTTGTTGTCTATCATTCAACTCCTTTTGGGTCAGAAAATGTCTCAAACTATTGTGATCAGTCTTTACTATGAACTTGTCTCCTACTAAGTATTGTCTGAATTTAGCCAAGGCATGCATGATGGCCAACATATCTTTATCATAAATTGAATAATTCCTCTCATGTGGCTGCAACTTTCTGCTCTCATAGGCAATGGGATGCTTATTCTGCATCAAAACTGCTCCAATGCCTTCCCCCGAGGCATCACATTCTAATATGAAGGGCTAAGTGAAATCAGAAAGTGCAAGTACTGGGAAGCTACTCATTACTTCCTTTGTTTTTTTGAAAGCTTGTTCAATCTCCTCTAACGAACAAAAGGCTCCCTTCTTGGTGAGATATGTCAAAGGGGATGTTGGTTTATAAAACCCTTTCACAAATTTCTGGCAGTAGGTGTGTAAAATTAGTCACAGCAGATCTAATGAACAAGTAAATCAATCACAACAGATGAATATAGAAAATATGGTGTAAAACTGTGTAAAACATGCACAGTGCTCAATATCCCAGTAAGGGTGAATGATTACAATAGAATACAATAACAATGACTTAGCAATTAGAATTGCCTAAGGAGGTCATTCGAATCACTGAATGGAGTAGCTTGACTCCAACTAGGAGTCCTCATCATCAATGAGTGGTGGTCATCAATGCACAAGAACCAGTCATCCAGGTGTCAATCTGAGTCTAACTAAGTGTAACATGTGTAACTGAAGTGTGTAGCACTGATATAGGGAAGTGGGCTCAGTGGAGGGCGCATGGGAGGCTAACTGAAGTCAGAACAAGTCATCTAGTCAATCAGGAGGTCCAACGGAGTGAAACAGTCAGTCGGGAGTGAAACTAGCCTCAAATCAGGGAGAATCGGAGCTAACTGAGTCTAACTGAAGTGGAACTGCAGTGGTAGGTGAAGAAGTGCGCCCTTCTCTGGCAGTAGGTGAGAAGTGGGTGCCTTCCTGACTAGGAGGGCTAATGAACTGATGTAAGAAGCTCCCAGGTGCTAGAATAAGGTGGCTAAGGTGCTGGAGGCATCAACCTGGTGACTGGGATGCATGCAAAGTGCATGCAAACCCTAATTGCATGCAAGGTCCTGAAAATGATGATGTGGATATCCGAACACCCCCCCTCAAGCTAGACTATGATGTGCAAAAAATAATGTAGGGCCATGGTAACTAAGACCAAAGGTCACCCCAATACAATAATAATCCAAACTAATAACATTCAATCAACCGAGGAAATGGGGAAAACTTCATGGGAAAAATACCCCCCCTCAAAAATAGACTGTAGCACACCAAAAGATTTAATTGCTCCAAAATCAAGTAGATATGTCTGGAGGTATCTTACTCTTGGGAGTAAATGGATCATGCTCCAAAAACATGTGCTTGAATTCTCCATCAGTGGATGCAAGCGAATGTGGAGACTTTATGAACTTGTTCTTCATACTGAAAATGGTGAGAACAAATCTGAAAATATGAGGATGATCCTAGAACCTATGATTCGAACCAAGTGAGGTAGGAATAGCTCCAATCGGATCAAATAGATCTTGAAACTTGAACTTCTTATCAATAGAAGTTAAATCAACTCCAAAAATAGATGAATGGTTTCTTGAGATCTCCTTTGAACCAGCAAGGGTGAGATCAAAACCAAAATCAGCAAAAAGTGCATGAGAATTGAACTCAAGCGAATGGTAGTGCTCTTTATCTTCAGTAAAACTCTGAGAAACTGTGCAAATGATAGAACAAAAGTTTATAGGAGGCATGCAATCAAGGAGGACGAATGCTTCACCTCCAAAATCAGATTTTACCTCCAAAACATCAAGTAGATCATTATTCTGCATGTCGGCAAACTCATGTGAAAGAGAGGATTCAAGAACCTCTTCGGAATCTAGAGTATGACCTGGTTCATCTTGCTCAGAATTCGAAATAGAAGACTTTGAGAGAGTGAGTTTTGAATCTACAGTTTCTTCTTCATCTTGAACAATTGTTGAGGCCAAGACATGATCGGAAAGAACACATAAGGAGATCTCACTGGGCTTGTTCTCCAAAAGGCTAGCATGATCCTCTTCTTCCTGCTTTCCAAATTCTCTGTCAAGTTGGACCCATAGATCACTTGGATTTTCAGCAGTCTTACTGAGGTAGCGCATACAAGGAGACATAGCAAGACATATTGCTCCAAAATCTCTGTCACAATCATTGAGCCAATCATTCTCCTCTTCATCGGAATCAAAAACTCTTGTATTACCAATGCACATATCAAAAAGACATTGTCTCTTCAAGAATGCAATCATCTTTGGTTTCCATTCATCATAGTTGAATGGAGTAAGAATATTTTGTGAAGAAGAAGTCTGCATCTTTGCATTAGCAAATGCACATGGAGGAAGTAAGAAACCTGCAAATCACACACAAACAAACACTATGTTTTCAGCCTTGCATGCACATGAGCGAATGCATGCCGCTGCTGAAATATATTGGTGAGCAAGTCACTCAATCTTCATGTAGAACACCTGCAGAAAAGATATCTTGTCCCTGCCATGGCTCTGATACCATGTAAAATTAGTCACAGCAGATCTAATGAACAAGTAAATCAATCACAACAAATTAACATAGAAAATATGGTGTAAAACTGTGTAAAACATGCACAGTACTCAATATCCCAGTAAGGGTGAATGATTACAATAGAATACAGTAACAATGACTTAGCAATTCGAATTGCCTAAGGAGGTCATTCGAATCACTGAATGGAGTAGCTTGACTCCAACTAGGAGTCCTCATCATCAATCAGTGGTGGTCATCAATGCACAAGAACCAGTCATCCAGGTGTCAATCTAAGTCTAACTGAGTGTAACATGTGTAACTGAAGTGTGTAGCACTGATATAGGGAAGTGGGATCAGTGGAGGGCACATGGGAGGCTAACTGAAGTCAGAACAAGTCATCTAGTCAATCTAGAGGTCCAACGGAGTGAAATAGTCAGTCGGGAGTGAAACTAGCCTCAAATCAGGGAGAATCGAAGTTAACTGAGTGTAATTGAAGTGGAACTGCAGTGGTAGGTGAAGAAGTGCGCCCTTCTCTGGCAGTAGGTGAGAAGTGGGAGCCTTCCTGGCTAGGAGGGCTAATGAACTGATGTAAGAAGCTCCCAGGTGCTAGAATAAGGTGGCTAAGGTGCTGGAGGCATCAACTTGGTGACTGGGATGCATGCAAACCCTAGAATTTGCATGAAAACCCTAATTGCATGCAAGGTCCTGAAAATGATGATGTGGATATCCGAACAAGGTGCACAAACCAATGAATCCCATTAAGGCAGTGATGTTCTTTGGGCTTGGCCATTCAAGTATGGCCTTGATATTCTCCATATGCACCTTGAATCCTTATTTACCAATGATATGACCAAGATAAAGGATCTCAATCAATCCAAACTCACACTTGGACAATTTGGCATAAAAATATTGTTCTACCAAAATTGTCAGGACATTGTCCAAGTGGTGCAGGTGCTCCTCCCATTTCCTACTATAAATAAGAATATAATCAAAGAACACAAGGACATACTTACGCAACTGCTTACTGAAAAATTTGTTCATGTAGGATTGGAAGGTGTCTGGTGCATTGGTCAAGCCAAAAGGCATGACAAGAAACTTAAAATGCCCATAATGGCACCGGAAAGCAGTTTTCTGAATGTCTTCTTCCCTCATCCTGATTTGATGGTATCCTGAGCAGAGATATATATTGGAAAAATATTTTTCTCCATGCATATCATCCATCAATTCATCAATCCTTGGGATAAGATATCTAGTTTTGATGATCTTCTTGTTCAGGGCCCTATAGTCAATGCACATGCGAATTGTTATGTCCTTCTTTTTAACTAGGACCACTGATGATGGAAAGGGACTTGATCTTGGACTTATGAATCCCAACTCAAGTAGCTCTTTGATGGTACTCTCAATCTCATCCTTGAATATTTTAGGGTTCTTATAAGGATTGATCTTGATAGGAAGTGTGCCAACTTCCATCTCAATCCAATGTTCAGTACCTCTGTCAGGAGGCCTGCCATGGGGAATATCTTCAAACACTTTCTTGTGTTTGTGTAGAAGCATTTTGATTTCCTTGGTATTATGTGATACATCTATGGAAGTTCCTTGAGTGGTGATGAAACATTCAATATCCCACTCAATATCACCATGTCTCAACACCGATCTCATACTATTTTTAGAAATTACTTGTTTTGGGTAGGTGTTGACACCCTACAAAACCACTTGCTTCCCATCAACATCTTTGAATCTCATTTGGGGTATCTCGTAATTCACTGAATTTTCCCCAATGCAGTACAACCACTACACTCCCAACACCATATTGGTATCAATGACATTGACAACATAAAAGCTACCAGTCATGGTATAATCTCCAATAGTCATTTGCAACTTTGGAATCCATCGGTTACACTCCATAGTGTTGTTTCCCGGAATGATGATAGTGAAACCTCCAAATTTTTTTATTGGTATATTTATCCTCTCTACCATGGCTGCATCAATGAAATTATGGGTGGCACCCCCATCGACCAAAATTGATACTCTTTGTCCTTGTACTACCCCTTGAATCTCAGGGTATGGAAGCAGGGAACTCCACTTAATACTACAATTTTTCTTTATGACTATGGGGGATGTTCTCCCCCTGTTGTTTCATAGCCATCATCTACTAGTGCTTCTTACTCAACTTATTCCTCCTCGTTTTCTGAAAATACCTCAATGTAGTGTGCTTTCCCCTTAGTACATTTACGGCCCGGAACCTAGGGTTCCTGACAAGAGAAGCAAAGCTTCTTCCTTCTTAACTCATCCCGATACCTGTATGAGTACTCTTTCCTATTTGGGGCAGCCACATTCTTAAAAGGTGGTATTTGATTCTGAAATTTTGTAGGAACGTTAACCTTTGGAGGATACCTTGTTCTTGGGATGGCATCTTGCAGATCCCTTATTCTACTCACTGCTTCTTGTAAAGTGGATGGTTTGTATGCCTTTACCAGTCCTTTCAATGGATCTGCTAATTCTTAGATTAACAAGAGGATCAAGCGAACCTAGGATATGTTAGTGACCATCACTGCAAGCTTCTAGAACTTATAGATGTATGCTTCAGGAGTTCTGGTTTGCTTCACATGTGCCAACTCCCTAAAAGATATTTGAGGGTCTCTCCTATCAAACCTCTCTACTAGTATCCTAGTGAAATATTCATATGAATTCACTTGATCATGGCCCAAGGTTCTCATTACATGGAACCACTAGTCATTTTTCTCTCCTTACAAATGAAAATTTTCCATTCTAATGGCATCCCTCTCATCCATGGGATTCAATTGAAAGTAAGTGTCTAGTTTCTGCACCCAGGAGTTAGCAGTGTACTTTGAGGATCCATCAAAGAAGGGTAAGGATATCTTACCAATGGAATTTCTTAACTCATAATTATGTGTTGGAAGCCTATGACTTCCTCCTGGATGACTTCTATATTGTGCTTCACAAAAATCTTTTAAAGGCAATGCCCTTCTGCACTCTTCACTTAGGGTTTAGTTGTCTACATACCGATCTTCCCATGAAGAAACTATTTCAATTTGCAATTCATGAACTTTCTTGTGTTCCTCAATGAATTGAGGCATATTAGGTCGGGGATGATTCTTGATTTCCTCTTTGTACTCAATAGGCTTATTATGAGGCCCAGTATTTGAGAATATAGATCCACTAGGGACCTTCCTTTATTCATTTTGAGAGCCACTGCTTCTCCCTTCTCCATCTTTATTTCCTAGCTGCTTAGCCAATAATTCTCTAGTGCATTTCCCAAATTGAATGATGTTCTTAGATATTTCATGCATCCCTTTTAACATAATTTGAACAAGAATCTGAACTCTTCCTTTTCATCCAAGTGAGACATATCCTTTCCTCCTTGCATTCTTCCTCCAGTAGATTCCACCTCTTCTTCAACACATGATTCTTCAGGATTCTTTCCTTTGGGGAATGGAACTCTCTTGGGACTCATCACAATTTTTCAAGAGAAGGTTCAGAGGACCATGATATTATACCACTTTAATATCCCATATCATATTGAAGATGAAATTATCCAAAATTAAAAACTCATAACACAATTCTTCGCAAACAGAAACTAGTTAACAAAACTAGTTGGAAAAGAGATGGTCTAGGACACAATCAAATGACTCCAGGGTTATGAATTTGGGATATATGGGTTAATGTGAAGCACAAAACATATCAGAACAAGGGATAGCTTCTGATTCTTATGCACAAGGTACTGGGGCCATTTACGTTTCAACAACATCTTCCCTTGCAGTCTACTCCGAGGCTTCTTGGGCACACCATCATATGCATACTAAAATCATTGGCTCACACCTGAAGGAAACCAAATGTATTTGATCATATATTAACCTCATAATTAATTTTTGGACAAGAGATTCATATATTTTGGGAGGTTCTTTTTGGGTTTGGAAACCAAAGAGGCAAGGGCGCTATCTTGGACTGCTTAACTAGTAGTTTTCCAAGTTATTCCAAACATGATGAGAGGCCTTCGAATCCTAAGGGAAATGGTTGGAGATGCTTCATTAAGGTATCAGGATTCAAAAATTACCATCAAAACAGAGAAATGACTCATACATAGCTCTGAATTTAAAAAATGGTAAAACTAGTCAAGAAAAAGTGATTAAAGAGCTAGTCTTGGAATTGCTTGATTCAAACTACTTCTAGAGCTTACAAAATTCACTTCTGAAGTATGTTAGGTATATGAAATGAATTTATTAATAGAATCAATTCAAAATTGAGGATCCTGAACAAAAAATTAAAGGACTTTCAACCATCATATCTTCAAGGAGTCTCCAATGCTAGAGAAATCTTACAAAACTTGAGAGAATGAGTATGAGAAGTGGAGGAGAAAGATACGTTTTGCACTGGGTCTGCAAGAAGGATGAAATCAGATATGATAGATGCATATGGAAGGCACACTGGAATTCAGGATCTTCTTAGGGCACATTCACTGAAATAGACCACCTCTTCCAGATGTAATTCTCTTCATAAAACTATCTCCAATTGCACTGTAACTGAGGATCTCTCTCCTGATGTCTTAGGTTCTTCAATAATGGACTAATGCATGCATGTAGATTAGGATTCCATGGCTCTGGATATGATCATGGACAAACTAGAACAATAATTGCATTGGGGTTCATCTCCCAAGCATTGGTTGAGGCACATCACTCAACTCTGAGTAGCAAAAGCTCTCAAGACAAAATATAATTAACCAAAAGATGTAAATGGTGCGCCTTAGATTGCTTTTATAACTTAGGTATATTTATGGGTATTCATTGGCACGTGTGGGAGGTGAGGGCACCTTCCTTGAGAGAATTAGCAACAATTTTTCTTTGTGCAACTTGCTTGCTTTGTGTCATCAACAAAATTTAGCGCCAATTGTGCCCTACTTAGATTTTTTGGATGTTGCCCTCTTTTTTAAACTGGTTGCTTTTTGCACTTTCCTTCTTTTTGACTTTATTGCTTTGTGCTTTTGCCTGTTTTTTCTTGCTTTTTCTAGTTTCTATCTGTTTATGTTGCCACCTTGCTTTTGGCTAACTCATTGTTGTTTCTAACTTTTCCATTTGAGTAGGTGAGTTCCACCTTGTCCTCATGTGCCCTCCTAGCCATGTGAACATCATCACTTTGCAAAAATTTGATTAATAATGATAAGGCATTAATTATAAAATAATTAAAATTCAAAATATTAAAATTATTAATTACTATAGGCCTTGTACCAAAATTCATCCCAATTAATTAATTGTCCTCAATTTAATTCTTCTTCCTAGACCATTAGGGAAGTATTGACCAAATGGCCACTAGGGAAGGAACATGACACTAAGGAATTTTAGTGTTTTGCTCCAGGTAATCCTAGGCATAGTTTGAAAGTAATAGCCTGGCATTTTTACTATTTTTCTCTAGGTAATTCCAGGCATAGTTTGACAGTAACAACCTAAGGCGTTTAATTTTTTTGCTCCAGGTAATTCTGAGCATAGTTTGATAGTACAACCTAAGGCATTTAACTGTTTTTCTATGGAATAGATACCAAGGAAGAGACTACATTGTTGAATTTGGAACCGGTTGAAGACAAGCTCTTAGAACTGGATAGAAAGAACCATGCTATTGGTGTGAAATTAAGTGAGAGGCAAGCTATGAGTGATATCCTGGTAGGGAATTACTATGTGCACCTATCCATTTCCATTTTCTATCAACCTTGAGCGTTCTCTTGGTGGATTCATAATCTCATCCTGGGGGTGGTGCCTTACTGAGAGATTTATGATCAATGAAGCTTATGGTTGGGTGGAGTGTGCCTCACACATAGCTAGTTGCTCCAGCTGCTAAGTATTCAGACAAGTGTTTTTACTCTGTATCAGTCATTTTATTATTATGTATAATTTAATTAATGGAGTAATTCATGAAGGATTGGAATTATTGTTCCATTGAATTTCATCTAGATAAATATTATGTTTTGTATCAGATTGAATCATCTAATTGTACAGTTAAGGAATGGAAGGAATTTCCATAGAATTTAGTTTGTATTGTGCATGGTTATCTATGGAATGAAGTCTACATGTTTCTACTTGAAACCTATGCCCGTGATTAGTTTTTTTAATATATAAAAGGAAAATGGAATGTTTCATATTCTTTTTGTTTCTATGTTTAAGACGATTGGGAACTTGATAAGGTTCTATTGTCCTTTGTGCAATCTTTGCATTCATGTGTGATTTGAATAGCCTATGGAAGGATTATTAAAGACTCGAGGCATGTAGCTGCACTATCTATGTTGTCTTTAAGTGGACTGGGCGTAATTGGGTTCTGTGTATGAAGTTCTTGGAGTGTGTTTTGAGTTCTATTGTGGTAGTTGATAGTAATCATGTTTAAATACAAGGATGAATGTTATTGGATAGAAGAATATTCTAGTATCCAATGTTGGAATTGTATTAATGAATAACTATATCTTCAGGAAAATTGAATAATAAGAAGATTTCCAGGATAAGAGTGATGCATTGACTGTGTAATGTGAATTGTTCATGTCTGAAAGGTTCATTTATCAAGTAGAATTTCTTTGAGATAATATTTATTTTTTATTCCCTTTTACTTGCATGATTTCCAGTCGAATTTTGTGATCGACAACCCTATCAAGGATGTCTATAGAAGCTAAAATTGGGTATGTGAGCCTTAAGTTTGTCATGTTCCAAAATTTTGCATTGGGTCAAAATGGCCTAAGCCCCTTGGCCATCCTCATGATAGTTTGTCAAATTGATGTTAAGGGTAAAATAAATGCCAAGAATGAAGTCCAAGTTAGTAATAATGTGAAATTAGATCCAAATGGACAAGGTGGGTCACATTAAGAGAAATTCCCAATTCAAAGTTGTAATATTGTTAGGAACCCGTGTCAACCCTTCTCTTTACTATGTTAGTATATTGTTGTTGGACGCATATGCTTTGTAAGTTGTCCCGTAGTATTTGTTGATCCATAGTTTATATTAGCCCATAGTATTGACCCATAGTATTGGACGCATATGCTTTGTAAGTCATCCCGTAGTATTATATGTCCCATGGTTTTGACTCATAGTATTGGGCATAGACTTAGTATATAAGTGTGTGTTGAGGTCATTGAAGGCACCGTGAAGTTAATTGTATTGAGCTTGCTCAAAGGAGGTTTCCCCCTCGAAGTGGCCCGTGATCAATATAAAAGTGATTATGAGTTCTATTATTTCTGATATCTTGTGTATTTGCATTAATTAATTATTGCAGGTTCATCACATCTGGTATCATAGCACTTTCTTGGGCTCGTTGGGTGGAATTTCTGCCAAAAAAAAATTTCGCATCTGTTGCAGCTTCGGATCTGCGAATAATACCTATCCGCTTAACTGTGGGAAGTACTTGGGCATAAGCCCTAAAACTCATTGTGAGGAGCACCACAGGAACCCCAAAGTAGCTGGCCCATTGAGAGGACCTGCCAGCGAAAAGGGCAACGACCCCTACCTGATTGACTAGTTCCCACCCGTGAGGTAAACCAAGAGCTGTCATTTGTGGCAAAGTGGTTATCAGTTTTACCTGAGCCGTGGAGTGAGGGGTACTGCCCCAATACGCAATCCGTCAGACAGCATTGGTGGCTGAGTGAAACACCTGAACTGTTAGGAAGCCATACATACCTGGGGTCCATATCTATTTTCAGTTGAACTATTGCCGATCACTTCCGCTCCAGATCCAGTCGTTTCAGATCTATTCTGAAAGTCATTCCAGATCCAGTCGTCATTTCATATCCAGCCATTTTCGATCCCTTCCGCACCATTGCAGATCCATCTATTGCGGATCCCTTCCGTGCCGTTGTTGTCGATCCATTTCTGGAAAAAAAAGGGGTATAAAATTCTGTTTTTCGGCCATATCTCCCTTGTTTCAACTCTGTTTTCCCTGAAACTTCACTGACATCCCTGCAATCCCATTCTGCATATTTCATTCCTAAAGACCCTATCCCAAATTCCACTTCCCAAGACTAGAAATCCCACATTTGTCTATTTTTAGGGTTTGCCATAACTTCTTCAATTTTTACCCAATTGCCTTCAAATTTTACCATAGAGTTCCCGCTTCTGAAATCCCCATTTTTTGCTTCCCTGTCCCTCAGAAAGTGTTGAAAACTAGTCAAACCCCAATTACCCCTCCGAGTTTTTCCCATATCCAAATTTCCCCTTACTAAATAAGCTTGTGTTTGTGTTTTTCTATCCATTTCCCTCCCCATAAAAAAAAAAAATTAAAAAAAAAAAATTCATGATTATGGTTGTCACTCGCACAGGAGAAAAAACCATGGAGGAAACACTTGCAGCCATCCAAACCAAACTCCAAGATCTGGATGAATAATTTCTCAGCCTCCATCTTCAGCATTCAGCCGTGAAGAATAAACGACAACCATAATCTTCTGCAACCACTGGGTTCTCTTCTTCCAGCAATTTTCATGGGCCGAAGCTTGATTTTCCTCGCTTCAATGGTACTGATCCAACTGGATGGATATACTGAGCAGAACAATATTTCAGTATGCATAATACTTTTGATGTCCAGAAAGTTCCACTTGCATCCTTTCATTTGGAACAGGAAGCCCTTCAATGGTACCGTTGGTACATCAAAGCTCATCCCAAGCCAAACTGGACAGATTTTTTCCAACTCCTTTTGCCACGATTTGGTCCTAGTGCTTTTGATGACTTCACAGGAGCACTCACTAAACTTCACCAAATTGGCACAGTAAAAGAGTATCAGACAGAATTTGAGAAACTGGCCAATCACACAGAAGGATTGTCTGATGAATTCTACAGGAGTTGTTTTATCAGTGGTCTCAAGGATGAAATCCACTCAGAAGTCAAAATGTTCTGTCCCAACACAATGATGGAAGTCCTAGGGTTGGCTAAGTTGGCAGAGGACAAGATCGCAGCTCAACAACGCTCCAAACCCACCTTTGTTCCCTTCAGAAATATGGGTTCCCAACGACCTCCCATCACGCCTTCTCCTCGAACAACTCCTATCAATCATTTTTTATGAAACAGAGATGCAGGCACACCGAGAAAAAGGGGTTTGTTATAATTGTGATGAGAAATTCACTCGGGGACATAGATGTGTTCAACAAAAGCTCTATCTCTTGGATGTGGATTCTCCACCTGCCTCAGAACTTGATGAAGAAGCTCTAGATACAGTAGATGATCAGGTCGACATTCAACACCTGCCTGTTGACACCCCATCTCAAGACGACCCACCTGAGATCTCTCTCCATGCTGTAACCGATGTCACCACCCCACAAACAATGCGAGTCAGGGGATACTTCAAGAATCTCCCTCTTACCATACTCATTGATTCTGGTAGCACTCATAACTTCATTGACCCTCAGATTGCCAAATAGGCTGATTGTTTTGTCCATCCTTGCTCCAACTTTGAAGTCATGGTTGCTAATGGGGGCACCTTACCTTGCAAGGGGAAGTGTCACAATGTGCGTATCTCTATGGAAGATGATAACCTGCGCTTTGACATGTTTTCCTTGTCCTTAAGCGGATGTGATGTGGTTTTGGGCGTTCAATGGTTACGCACACTTGGCCCCATCTTA
Source organism: Larix kaempferi (assembly GCA_027924585.1). Lineage (NCBI taxonomy): Eukaryota > Viridiplantae > Streptophyta > Pinopsida > Pinales > Pinaceae > Larix > Larix kaempferi. The sequence continues at coordinate 10,282 of BSBM01001238.1, read as the reverse complement.
TGGGATTTTGCGGAACTTTGGATGCAGTTTTCAGTCAATGGGGCACAACACAAATTAATGGGCTTACAACCAGGTTCTCTCTACATCATCAGTTCAAGTCACCTGGAAAAAATCCTTAAGAAGAATTCACATGGTGTCATCACTCAGATGCACCGATAAACGGTCTCCACTACTTCCTTGGATACATATGCAGGTGTCCTTGCTGAACCAACGAGCTTGCCGCCTTCAAGAGACCTTTTCGGTAAGAATTTAGTCGCATCTACCTCTCAGCAGGAACTGATGGCTATTTTGCATGCAGTACAGAAGTGGCAGCCATACCTATTAGGGAATTATTTCTACATCAATACTGATCTCCAGAGCCTGGAAATTTTTCTGGAACAATGGGTCTCCTACCCAACACACCTGAAATGGGTTATCCAACTCATGAGTTATCCCGATGTGATCACTTACAAGAAGGGTAAGGACAATATGGTGGCAGATGCTCCTTCTCACACAATTGATGACCCAGTTTCTCTTACAGCTCTTTCTATGCTTGCTCCAAATTGGTTGCAATATGTTCAACAGGGCTATCTATTCTATGAACTCCATGCTTCTTCATCAGCAGGGCACTCTGGGTTCTTTAAAATGTATGACCGGGAACAATGTAACTTCTTTTGGCAGGGACTGAAAATGACAATTCAACAGATGGTGGCTGATTGTGATACTTTCCAGGTCAACAAGGGTGAAACGACACTCCTTTCGGGATTGCTCAAACCCTTGCCCATCCCTACATAGCTTTGGCCAACTATTTCTATGGATTTCCTAGCAGCGCTCTGGTGGTACAATACCACATCTCAAAGGACACCATATGAAGCAGTCTATGGACAGACACCACCAGTTCTTCTTACATACACCCTTAGCAGCTCCCCAGTTCAGGAAATAGACTCGGTTCTTCGAAACCGCGATCAGATTCTTCTCATTCTGCAGGACAATCTTCACATGGCCAGAATTCAACTGAAACAACAAGCCAATCAGCACCGTTCTGAGTGCATTTTCCATGCAGCTGATAGGGTTCTTCTTCGTCTACAGCCTTCCAAGCAATCCTCCCTGACACTCCAAAGGCATCAGTGGCCCGAAATGCAAACCGAGGATGCTACCGGGGAACCACTCCTTCAGATTCTGCAACAATTTCTCCAACCAAAGCTTTGAGGACAAAGCTTTTTCTAAGGGAGAGGGGATGTTAGGAACCCGTGTCAACCCTTCTCTTTACTATGTTAGTATATTGTTGTTGGACGCATATGCTTTGTAAGTCATCCCGTAGTATTTGTTGATCCATAGTTTATATTAACCCATAGTATTGACCCATAGTATTGGACGCATATGCTTTGTAAGTCATCCTGTAGTATTATATGTCCCATGGTTTTGACTCATAGTATTGGGCATAGACTTCATATATAAGTGTGTGTTGAGGTCATTGAAGGCACCGTGAAGTTAATTGTATTGAAATTGATCAAAGGAGGTTTCCCCCTCGAAGTGGCCCGTGATCAATATAAAAGTGATTCTGAGTTCTATCATTTCTGATATCTCGTGTATTTGCATTAATTAATTATTGCAGGTTCATCACAAATATACCCATCCAAATGAACTGCCATGGAGGAAAATTACTAGTTCCCTAGGTTGGGGGGTGGAAGATTTGGGATTTGAAATAAGGGGGATAATAAATTATGTTTGAACATTAGAATGGCATAAATATTTAATAAAGGAGCTAAATAAATAAATACAAGGGAAAATCAAAGTGGCAATTGATCATGAAGACACATGGAGGATGTGGGACCCACACAAGCTAGATTTTCTATGCCACATGGCATCCTCCTCTTGTCATTTCAAATCCATAAGAATCCAAATGTTCTTGGGATGAGTTGGAAGGTCAATAAACTTGGAATGACTCAATTAAGGTCTAATTGGAGTGGAAGAGTAACTCCCATGGAAGAGGAGGAGGAATTTTGGAGCTAGTGAGACACTTGGACTAGATTCCCTAGCTCTATGACAATAATGATGAAGATGCTATGACACCTATGAGACAAATCAAACCTGAAGGCTAACATATGAAATATTTTACATGTCAGGGCTAAAAATATCCTCCAAGAGGGCACTCAAGTGAGTTAGGGAAGCCAAATATACACCAATTCGAATTTGGAGAAGGAGAGGGCTAGAATTGGAAGGACAAGTGACATACTTGGGAATCTCTTCCCAACTTGAGTTGGCATGAAGCACTTGGGAGGAATTCGAACCATGGAGGACCTTAGAAGTTTATAAAAGACAATAACAAATAAGGATGGCATATTTTGATCATTTTATAATTTGCATTTTTCATTTGGAGAGGAGAGCTAGTGGAGTGCTACTCTACTTGCCTTAGCACCAATTTCGAGGGTGAAAGATTCCCATCCTAGTTGGTAATTGGAAAGGCCATTCAGAAATTTAATTTGGAGCTACAATGGATTCTTTTGTTATAGGTTGAATCTAAATGGAATCTCATGGTCACATCTCTTTCATCTTGCTTCTACAACCATTCTTCTATTTCTTGGCATATTCTTGCTCCTTGAGGAGAGGTGCACTTGTTGAGGTGATGAACTCTTTGGGATAGATATTGAGGCCCCATATATTTGTAGTCATATATATATATACTCTATTTTTACTTCTCAAAATAATATCAGGTCTAAACTCAAATATATTTGATGTAAAAATGCTAAGCTATGAACAAATGGTGTCATTTCCCCAATACCTTGTTATTTACACTTAAAGTGGTATCAAATTCGAATGGTTCAATCATTTTCTGATGTATTAATGTTGTATGGAGTTCCATTAATATTCTGAATAAGTTCCATATTCATTATATAAGCATTTGTAGCAATATTCTTAAGTTTCATAACCATTTGTGAAGAATTACTATCATTTCCCCCTATTTCGAAACTAGTCTTTTTGTATCTGATTTAAGAGGGTTGTAGAAGACTTAATAAAATGAATGGTGATGAATGTGAGAATATATTTATGTCCCCTATATATCCCCTTCCTCTTTTCATAAATTTGATAGGGTACAATAGCATTTGGAGAGCCATTTCCAGCATCTACCCCATGGGGATTTGAACCCCAAATTGCTAGTCAAACTCCCTACTTTGTCTAGAATTCAAAGGAGAGTTTCAGAAGCCTTTTGAAGACTCTAAATCATCCATGAACCTTATAATTATGTCCTAATATCATCCATACACCTTCTGTAACAATTTGGGAGCATTTGGAGCCATTTGGAGATCAAGAATCCAATACTAGTTAAGAGAAATTGCTAGTCAAATCCCCTACCTTAGCCAGAATTCTAAAGAGAGTTTTAGAAGCCTTTTGAATAATATAAAGAATCCATGAAATTCATAATCATGTCCTAATTCCATCCATATACCTTTTGTGACAAGTTGGGAGCATTTGGAGCCATTTAGATCAAGAAACCAATACTAGTCAAAGGTCGAACTAGTGGAAAAAGTTGAAAATTTCACCATTTAATAAATTTCAAATAAGAGACATTATAGTGGTATTAGAGAATGATATTGGAACCTGATGTGGTATGATATTCATGAGGACAAGAATTTAGGGACCACCATTTAGATATTGAAACCAAAAGTGCTTTTGTTGAAGAGGAAAAAGTAGGAAAAGAAGGGCAATTTTTTTAGGAAACTATGACTAGGGATGAAAAGGGAACCTAAATTGATAGTGAGGAGTTTAGGAAACTAATGAAACCACTCTTTGAAGACATGACCAAGAATATGATGAAAGGATTTGAACTATTGGCTAGCCAACTTGGAAGCAAAGGAGAAAGAGGAGGCAACATTAGTTCTCATCATGAGGAAAAGAAGGTAATGGGTGAGCATATTTTCTCAAGCACGGGACCCCATAATAGAGCTAAAGAATTTCAGAGTGCAGCAAGGCCTACCACACCTAAATTTATTGATTCCAAATAAAATATTAATACTCCAATTGATGTGCAAGAAATTATAATCGAATGGAAAAATTTGAGTGAAAAGAGCAGTGGAATATATGAAGCTTCAAGGGGTGCATGTATGTCCTACTTGAGGAGAATTCTTGGGATTTCTTCAAAAATAGATTCCAAATATATTGATCTTAAGGAAACCAAGGGTAAAAATGAATCAACTTGCTTGAAGGAGAAAAAGGAAGAGACACATTCTACCTTGGACATGAATGAAAGAGCATATACTGATGGATGCTTGAACTATGAAGGAGTACCTACTGATGGGTGCTCGCACCTCTATGTTGTTGACATAGAGATCACTTTTGAAAGTGTTTCTGCTAGACAAACTTCCATAAAGAATGAAAATGAATACCTTGTAGTAGTTGAAGAAGAAACAAGATCAACTTCCCCATCACCACTTGAGCTTCATGAAGTTGGTCCAAGTAAGAAGGAAGAAGAAGAGAAGGTCCCTCTACAAGAGCCTATTTTTCTTGAAGGATCATTAAAGATGAATGAAAATAAGATACAAGAGACCATTAGCATGCTCCATGACACTCAAGCATTAGTGTCAAATTCTTGTTGGAAGGTTTCTTCATTGAAGGATCCAACCTTCCTTGAAGACATGGAGAAAATTCAAAGAGCAATGTGCAACATCAAAGGTAATTTCATGTCTTTGATTTTTGATAGAAACAATTTGGTTGAGTTTAATGAATTGTTACATGATGCATACTTGAATAATGATGAGGATAGTCATAAACTCAAAATTCAAAATGAGAAACTTCTTGATAGGTTGCAATATACTTGTTCTTCTTCCTATGTTTCAAATTTTCAGATGGTAGATTGCATGGAGGATTCTCATGACATTGTAGATCATGAGAAACATGGAAATTTTCATGTGCTTTATGTGTTTGAATATTATCTTTATGAGATCCAAGCACTTGATCTGGTGGAAGAGGAACTTGAGTTCCCTCTTGGAAATGGTGACACAATTTTTTAAGAAGTGTATGATTCCACTACCTTGGAACCAACCAATGAGGAAATTTTTGCACTTTTGAGGGAGGTGCATGATCTTATCCATTATGAATCATTCACATGAGGACACTTTTGCACTTTCTAATCATTTGGGTGATTTGGTTCATTCTCCTACATCCTACACTTCCATATTTTGTAGCATTCATCCTAATGAAGTATGGGTGAAAGATTTATTTTTTATGGTGTCACATGAGGAGTATGAAACTCCTATATCTCCTTTATATGATGACATTATTAGAGCCTCTTATTATTCAAATTGCAGTATCATTCTTTGTTACCTTGTGATGAAACACATCTACATGGATGCACTTATGATGCTCACTTGAGTCACTTGAAGACTCATGATTTCCCTTGCTCCTTGCTTAGTTCAATTGATATTGGAGGAACTTCATCCACTACTTCGGTGAAAATATATATGATGGGAGAAAATTATTATTGGTAGCAGCATCCTTTGTTATCTCTTAATGATACACATGTTCATGTATGCACAAATTCTACTTATCTGGGACCCTTGAAGGCTCATTGTTTTCTTTGTTCCCTACTTGGTTCAGATTTTAGTGGAGGTTCTTCATTCACTTTTTGGATGAAAGAACACATGAATGATTATTTTGATGCATCTTAAATCCTTTTGGAGTAGCATTATAGGACATGGGATCCTCACCTATGTCATTGGATCAGATTTGTTTGGTCACTTGAAGCTTGTATGCACTTGGCAAATGGTGGTCTACTTACTTGGAGGTATAACCAGTTTCATGATTCTTTGATGAGTCACCTCCTTGATGTACATTTTTTATTATGTTGTTATGTAATTTGATGATATATATTTTGTACTCATGATGTTTGGAAGAATGCATACAAGAAAATGGGATCCAGGAATCCTCTTTCCTGATGATATGGGTTGGAGAGCACTCTTAATTGTTGGAGTGCAATACAAGCAATGGGACCCTGGGATAATTTTTAGTCCCATTGATTTCAAATTTTTTGGGAAACAACAGTATGGGAGATGTATTCCCCACTTAATAAAGTGATTTTAATAAGAGTAGTGTAGTATCAAGCATGGTGGTTCCTATCTAAAATATTCATGGGATCTCGAAGACTTAAAGTTGGGAAACTCAGTGGCAACTTCAAGAATTACAATGGTATCATAAGGGGTTTCCAAAATATGAAAGAGGTAAATATTAATTGTGCAAACATGGTTTGATGGATTTAATTAACATTTTGGTGTTTAGCGGTGATGTTACAGGGGATATTAAAATGAAAAAGAAAATCCACATCTCCTTTCTTTTGGAAACACACAACTGTAGTGCATGGGTGGCTCTACTCAAGGTTCCAGAAGAGAAGTTTTGGGAAGCAAAATTTTGGAAATAAAGCAGGTTATTCCACATACATGTGTTGAAATTGCTTGAGGACAATCAATATTGGATCACAATGGCCTAAGCTCCTTGTCCATACTCATGATAGTTTGTCAAATTGGTGCTAAGGGTCAAATAAATGCCAAGAATGAAGTCCAAGTTAGTAATAATGTGAAATTAGATCTCAATGGACAATGTGGGTCACATTAAGAGAAATTCCCAATTCAAAGTTGTAATATACCCATCCAAATGAACTGCCATGGAAGAAAATTACTAGTTCCCTAGGTTGGGGGGTGGAAGCTTTGGGATTTGAAATAAGGGGGATAATAAATGATGTTTGAACATTAGAATGGCATAAATATTAATAAAGGAGATAAATAAATAAATACAAGGGAAAATAAAAGTGGAAATTGATCATTAAGACACATGGAGGATGTGGGAACCACACAAGCTAGATTTTCTATGCCACATGGCATTCTCCTCTTGTCATTTTGAATCCATAAGAATACCAATGTTCTTGGGATGATTTGGAAGGTCAATATACTTGGCATGACTCAATTAAGGTTGAATTGGAGTGTAAAAGTAACTCCCATGGAAGAGGAAGAGGCATTTTGGAGCTAGTGAGACACCTGGACTAGATTCCCTAGCTCTATGACAACAATGATGAAGATGTTATGAAACCTATGACACAAATCAGACCTGAAGGCTGAAATATGACATATATGACATGTCAGGGATAAAAATAGCCTTCAACAGGGTGTTAATGTGAGTTAGGTCAGCCAAAGAGACACCAATTCAAATTTGGAAAAGGAGACGGCTAGAATTGGAAGGACAAGTGGCATACTTGGGAATCTCTTCCCAAATTGAGTTGGAATGAAGATCTTGGGAGGAATTCGACCCATGGAGGACATTAGAAGTTTATAAAAGACAATAACAAAGAAGGATGGCAGCTTTTGATCATTTTAGAATTTGCATTTTGCATTTGGAGAGGAGAGCTAGTGGAGTGATACTCTACTTGCCTTAGCACCAATTTCGAGGGTGAAAGATTCCCATCCTAGTTGGTAATTGGAAAGGCCATTCAAACCTTTCATTTGGAGATACAATGGATTATTTTGTTGCAGGTTGAATCTACAGGGCATCTCATGGTCACATCTCTTTCAGCTTGCTTCTATAACCATTCTTCTATTTCTTGGCATATTCTTGCTCCTTTAGGAGAGGCGCACTTGTTGAGGTGATGAACTCTTTGGGATAGCTCTTGAGGCCACATATATTTGTAATATGATATATATACTATTTTTTTACTTCTCATAAGACTTTCAGGTCGAAACTCAAATATATTTGATGTAAAAATGCTAAGCTATGAACAAATGGTGTCATTTCCCCAATACCTTGTTATTTGCACTTAAAGTGTTATAAAATTCGAATGGTTCAGTCAATTTCTGATGTATTAATTTTGTATGGAGTTCCATTAATATTTTTAATAAGTTCCATATTCATTATACAATCATTTGGAGCAATATTCTTAAGTTTCATAAACATTTGTGAAGAATTACTATCATTTCTCCTTGTGTCGAAACTAGTCTTTTTATATCTGATTTAAGAGGGTTATAGCAGACTTAATAAACTGAATGGTGATGCATATGAGACTATAATTATGTCCCCTAGATATTCCCTTCCTCTTTTCATAAATTAGAGAGGTTCCAATATCATTTGGAGAGCCATTTTCAGCATCTACCCCATGGGGATTTGAACCCCAAATTGCTAGTCAAACTCCCTACTTTGGCCAGAATTAAAAGGAGAGTTGAAGAAGCCTTTTGAAGACTCTAAAGCATCCATAAAAACTCATAATGATTTCCTAATATCATCCATACACCTTTTGTAACAAAAGGGAGCATTTGGAGCCATTGGAGATCAAGAAGCCAATACTAGTTAAGAGAAATTGCTAGTCAAATCCCCTACCTTAGCCAGAATTCTAAAGAGAGTTTCAGAAGCCTTTTGAATACTATAAAGCATCCATGAACCTCATAATCAGGTCCTAATTCCATCCATATACCTTCTGTGACAATTTGGGAGCATTTGGAGCCATTTGGAGATTAAGAAACCAATACTAGTCAAAGGTCGAACTAGTGGAAAAAGTTGAAATTTTCACCATTTTAATAAATTTAAAATAAGGGACATTACAAAGTCTAATGTTAAATTCCTAAGATGGTTTAAGTTATAGCTGATAGTTTGAAGACATGTATCGGTAAATTTCTTGTCAGTTCATTTTCCATGCCTTAGCATGTTTTCTTTAAAGAATTTGGTTAATCTCAGAATGGAGAACTGTTAAATGACTTACATATATATATATATATATATATAAAGCATGTTTGTGTTAGCATGTGAGTTAGTGTCGTAGCGAGGTATGTTACATTAGTCCATTTTAAGATTATTTGAATCATCAAAATTTAAAAATAAAATAATAAATCATGACAAAAATAATCTTATTGGAAAAAAATAAATTCATAAAAATTTGAGTTTGTCCACTTTTTAATTCACTCATCATAAATATAGCTAGATTCTATCAATAAACATAATAAACCTAAGATATTTATTTATTATGTCCATGACATATTGCATCCATTTTGCATGTATTAGTTGCTCCAGGTTTCGTGGGAGCCTATGCCATAAGGTATGGACTTTGGAATTATTTTTCTGCGATTTTCCAAAAGGGTAATTTTCAATTTCATGATTGGTTGGGATGGACCCTGTGTCAACCTCGGGCTCTGGAGAGGGCCTTCACTGAAGGGATGACATTGGTCTCTTTCCTTGGTAGCTGCTGTGAGGATATGTGTGAGATAAATGTAAGTGATAAATCTTGGATATTTGGCCGTTGTGCTAGCCAAGTTAGCTTCTACATGGATTCCATTATGAAATTCCGTGGGATTAGAGGGTCCATTCATTCTTTACACTTAGCACTTTTTCACCTTGCTCGGATCTCTATGCTCGAATATCTATGCCCGGATCTACAGGTGTAAACCACTTTAGTGCGACTTGGTCTCTTAGATTTTCGATTGGCCTTTTGGCATATAGAGGAGGAAATGAAGGATGTAGCTATAGATGTCGAGTACCTCATGGAATAGGTAATCTAACCCTAAGTGTGCATTCTTTTTCTACAGTAGTCGTTAACGTATTGACTGAATAATTTGTTAATAGCGGCAGGTTTGTAGGGTTTTTATTATTCGTGCCATACCTTTTATCTACCCACACACATGTATATTTTAATGTTTCTCCTTACTCATTTAGCCATTTTTTCATTCGAATTTTAGTTAGTTTGTGTACTAATCTTCTATTGTTTGTTTTGGGTGTGCAAGGTGTTAAAATGGGACACCATAGTGACAGTGGCGAGGTCAAGATTCTAAATCTCTCAATTTCCCATTGTGTGAATTACCGTTCATGGAGCTTATATGTCTAGGTATGAAGGACTCTTCAATGGCCGAATAGGTTAAATTTAGATAAATTCGAAGTTTCTTTAGCAAAATCACTTCATTCTGGCGAAGCATAAGTCTACCATGAAGAAGAAACTTGATACTCGATTTCCTCCAGTATGCAAGCTCTTTTTTTGTTCTTTATTTATTTTTATCCCCCCCCCCCGAAGGCCTGTTATTAGTCAATATTTAGTTTTTTGCTTTTAATTAATGTTTCTTATCGATAGAAATAGTTTTATTTTGGCAACTATAGCCAAATGCTTTAGTTTCCATGTATTCATTGCATCACCTTTATCGGCACTTAATATTCCCCTGGACCATAGATTGATCTAGTTAGGGTTGGTTACATATGGTCGCTACAGATAGTTTTTTTCATGAAAATAGTTGAGGGTTCTTTTAATTTTCACAACCATGTTTACAAACGGATTGGCTATGCATGC